>VZRO01004193.1:1133495-1177464 GCA_013397915.1 Daphoenositta chrysoptera
AAAAATAATAATAATTTTTTTTAAAAATTAAAAGAAAAAAAGCCTATCCAAACTCTAATGCCTCAAAACCATTTAACAGAAACTTGTAGTGTCACACACAATGCACCCTTCTCATCCCAATCCCAGAAGATCACAAGCAAGGCAACACCAAGATAAACCCCTTCATTTCATATTTTCTGATCCTCCACCTAGTAGTATATCCTTGCTATTACTACAACTACCACCCATCAAGGATCAGTTCTGACAGAATTCCCATTACACCTCAGCTATCCAGTTACACAGATTTTGCTTCTGCTTAACTGCCTGATAAAGGTCCAGATGCCTCTTCTGATCCTGGACAGACAAGAAAAAAACACCTTATCCTAANTTATAACTTCATTAAAAAAAAATACAAAAACAGTCCAGTATGTTCATCCGAACCTAGACAGAATGGGTTTCTTGCCAAATACAATGCCACTGTCAGGGCCAAAGCTTTGCCATCAGACACCATCTGTCTCCTTCTACTCCAGGTCAAACCTCTATTTAAATGTTAAGAAAATAAAAAATAAAAATAAAAATAATAATAATTTTTTTTAAAAATTAAAAGAAAAAAAGCCTATCCAAACTCTAATGCCTCAAAACCATTTAACAGAAACTTGCAGTGTCACACACAATGCACCCTTCTCATCCCATTCCCAGAAGATCACAAGCAAGGCAACACCAAGATAAACCCTTTCATTTCATATTTTCTGATCCTCCACCTAGTATATCCTTGCTATTACTACAACTATCACCCATCAAGGAATTCTTGACAGAAATCAGAATTCATCTGACAGAATTCCCATTACACCTCAGCTATCCAGTTACACTTATTTTGCTTCTGCTTTGCACTTCTGCTTAAGTGCCTGATAAAGGTCCAGATGCCTCTTCTGATCCTGGACAGACAAGAAAAAAACACCTTATCCTAATACCAGGACCATAATGAAAACAGAAAAAGAGACAAGAGCTGCCACAGGAGCTCAAATCAGGAGCAGGTGCAAGGAGCCAAGATACACAGGAAGAAAAGAGCACAGAAACGTGAGCAGGAAGAGCATGATGAACTTTCTAAGTTCATCAGCTTGGTCAAATCAATTGTAGCATCATCCAGAATGACTAGCCTCTCTTCAGAAAGAATAAAACACTTGTCATGGTATAGATTGTTGGAAGATAACATTAAATATTTCTGCTTCCCTGGTAGTCCTATCCTGCATTCCCCATTGAACAGGGAAACAATGTGATTGCAAATGGACAACAGGATCACAGATGGGAAGCAATGATGTAAGCAGCTGTGAACAGAAGGGATGTGTCCAACAGGAAGCTTTTCTGTTCAGAAATGGGTCATTCTCTGAAAGTATTTGAAAACCTTGAAGCACACGGAAATGATTTAACCCATCTCAGAAAAGTTTAATGGTCTGTACAAAACAGTGTCACAAAATATCAGTCCTAACCACTTTGAATGAGGCAAGTTACACAGGGAAAAAAGCCTGGAAAATGCATATGCCAGAAATATACCATGTGGGTTCCAAGTGCCAAAAGAAGGGACAGGTTGAATGTCCAAACTCATCCTTTTCTATCCTCTATAAAATCTGTATTCCACATTCTTTTCTATACTACTGGAAGTAACCCAGTGTCAACATAGGTGAAAAGGTTTCTAACAAGCATCTATATAGAGATTGCAAGAACAGCCATGGCTTGCATAGTCAGTGTACAATTTGCTTTGTTTTCAGACTACTGGAATCAGTTATCTGAAACAAATCAGTCTGGGTTTTGCAAGGCGTCAACGTGACTGAAGATTAAAAGTGTTTACAATGTAAACACTTTGTAAAGTGTATGTAATACACTTTGTATGTAATACAATGTAAACACAATGTAAAGTCTGCCAATCAATATGAAGCTCTGTGATTGTCCTTCACAGAATTGCACACTTCTCACCCAGATTTGCCATCTCCTGGAAAGCAAGGATTCCCTTTTTTCACCTGGAAGGCACAGCTATTAGTGTAGCATCCACAGGGAGGGAATAAAGGCAAGCCAGAAACCAGAGAGCACCACCTCATTCTAACAGACGCTACGGCGGCTCAGAGGCCAAGGACTGAACATTTCTATTGCATTAAACTAATCAAATACTCACAAGTCACAACAGCTGCAGAGGAAATCAGCCAAAAGGCTGGTAAATACACAGCTGGCACTGCGAGCTGTCCCAACACATCGGCGATAGCGCAGCTCCCTGCCCAGAGCCAGTGCCTCTAGGAGGCACCATGGAACTGCAGTCCGGGGCACCTACGGCAGTCAGAAAAGCAGCCACAACCATAAATCCTCTTTTCACATGTTGTTGTTCGTCTGCTCTCTATGAGGAGATGATTTATTTCTGTGGTAGGCAGCTACTCAAAGGAAAGCCTCAAAACATCCTAACAAGGATAAGTGTGACATATGTGTTATGTCAGCCACTACCCATTAGAAGGCCCGTTTCCTAGAACTGACATAGATGCCAGGATTTTCTGTAAAACAGTCAAAGTGCTGACACCTTCTCTGATATTAGGGAGGTCATTGTGAACTAGGAAATTCAGCTTCTAATGATCTTTTTGTTTAGTCTAGCTGTTCAGAACATTCTTCATAAAACATGCCATGTCAGGACACACCAGGTTGTGTATGGGATATACAATACCCCATGATATACATCCTCCATCTCAGTATTCTGGGCCACGCTTTTCTTCACACTCTTGATCCCCGTGGATAATAAGTCTCTCTCCACAATGAGTGAGCAGTGCTCATTCTCTACAAATCAGCATTCTGGTCAGGGGCAGAATGAGACCCCTTTGCTTCAGACAGCACGGGTGGTAAAGCTCCATCTTTGTTCAGTGGGACTGATCTGGTGCAGAACTGGAGTAACACAGTGATGAGTCAAGCTCACTGTGTTTGCCCATGGAGTATTTTATTGTGCTCTTTTTGTCTGTGGTTCATGTGCATAATCAAAAAGGTCACTCTACACTGAAAGCAGTTGTTTTGCCTTTGCTAATGGAAAAACAATTCCCCATCTCACAATCCATAACAATAAAAATAAGAACAACAAAACTCCACCCACATGAAAGAACCAGCCAGCAAGAACATCCTATTGCACAACATCTCCCCATCTCATAGAGGCCAACCCATCCCAGTTCTCCCTAGATATCTGTTCGAGAAGCTGGGCTATAAAGCGTGCCCTGAAGGTGAAGAGCTTCAAGAGCTTTTGGTCCTTTGCTTGATCCAAGCAATTACTGTGACTCATTGTTCTCATTTCATGACTGACTTAAGTTTAAGGTCAATGGGACAATGAGGTTGTCATGCTTGGACAGTAAATGATACACAGAAAACAGATGTTAACAGGTGTCTGCGTATTACTCCCAGTTGCCACTGGACATATATGTTTGCTGCATGCTGTGGTACAGAAAAAATTGGATTCTGAGCTAATTAATTTGTCTTTAAAATGCTTCACAATTGTTTTATTGGAACTCCACTTTTATTGCAGCTGGTGGTGGTCAATGAAACTTTCTGGCTTTTTTTGTAAAAAGGTCAAATATGCATAAAGCATATCATTTAGTTGAAAAATAGAAATATCTCAACTAAAGAAAACAACAATGTTTCTCAGTAGCTTTTAACAGACATTTGGGTTTGACAGTTCTTATCTGATTTTTCTTCTATTTTGCTTTGGTTTTCAACCAGAAGCTAGTTCACAATCTTTCAACAGGTAAAAGACATTACCTGGAAAGAAGAAAGTAAGTAAAAAAAGTCCATTTTTATATCAACTCGGAAACAAAATTTCAGGATGTTTTCACTTCTTCCCCCAAAACCTTCTATTCAGGACTCTAACAGAGTTGACATACATCACTAGCAGCTAAAGCTTCAATCTCTTCATTGAAACACTTCAGGTCTCTATGAAAACACTGTCAAAGTCAGCACTATTTCCTGTGGAGGAGGGAGAGTTCAGGGTAAAGTCCAAACACAGTGTGGAAATTACTCTGTACCAGAGGTCTGATTCACTGTTTGGTCACACAGAATTCTGCAGCCCTCCGTGGCATATCTCCCCTTTTCCTCCATCAGGAAATGTTTTGCAGTGGCACAAATCAAGCTGCTGAAATCTTCATTGCAAGTCAAAAATTAAGGCAGCTCAAGGCACATCATTTGGGTTATGATTTGCAATATTCATTAAGAGAACAGCCAATTCAGGCAGAGAAAAAAAATATCCTGAACTAAAATAATGAATACAGAGTTTGTTACAACAAGACTGATGGTCTCATCTGTAATGACCTCACAGTGGCTGCCTTTATATGGTACCTTGTTTTGATTTTCATATCAATAATTACATTATGTGCCTCAAAACATCTGGCTGGCTGGCTTGATTCATGTTAAAACCATCCTGTCTGTGGATATGCATTGGCATAGGAGCTATTGCAGAATACCATAACAGATTTCAGGAGCAGCAATGATTCTTCAAAATTTTGTGCTACACCAGGACCAGGGAGTGCTCACTGTGCTCCCTTCTGCCCTTAGAAGTTACAACTTGAATACATGAGCTGATCTTCCCAATGCCAAATGAAGGCACTGGTACAAAAATTCCTCCTTGTGTCTTCTCCAGCAGCTTCCCCAAGCCACAAAGTCAACCCCAGAGTTAGTACCCACTGCGTGATGTCACCTTGTCACCTACTGGAAAGTGGAACATGAATTTCTGCTGCACATTACCCTGACAATTCCTGCTTAGTATGGCCATGCTGGGTTATAACTTTCATTGCACATTGCACTTTTCTTTTGGCTGTAAGGGTGCACATGGCTGCCCATTCACAGGTTTTTGTATTTAATACTTCATGTGTGGCCTCAAGCACCTATTAGGTAGCTTTCAGTAGGTCAGCCAGTCTAAAACACTGCCATGGATTTGTCTGGGTTCTTCACTTCTGGGTGTTAAATGGATTCAAACAGTTTGAGAGACCATTGGATATTTCTCTAATTTTTTTTTAAATTACGATATACTCTTTCTTCGTATGCAGAGCTACAGAATCTCATTGTGAGCTAACATGCAAAATAACTTTAAAGCAATCATGAAAAAGTCTGTATTTCCATCTCCCTTTTCCTGACTTCCTAGACTCCAACCTATACTCTCAAAACAGCTTTTTCTCTTTGAGATTTCAGTATTTACCATGTGTTTTATCTGCTAGTTCTAGGAGCAAAGCACAGGTTTGTGTAGCACCAGCTTTTAAATATCTCCTGACCTAAGTGCAAAATGTAAATTTGCAAAATGGGGCCACAAGTAAATCATTATGTTATTTGCTTTTCTCTTGCAATAACTTTTTCTTACAACTGTCAAATTTGCCAGATCAACAATTCTAATTCTCTTCACATTGCAGAGGGAAGCCATAAAGTGTGTGGGGAAGAAGAAAAAAATGCTCTCTACCTACTTTACAAGTTGTCTTGTAAGACATTTTCAACGCTATCTTTCATATTTACAAACAAAGTACTTTGAAGCCACAAGATGCCTGTTCTGCCGTCTCCATTAAAACAAACACAGGTAATTACACAGCTCAGCACGGTGTATACAGTTATTTGTGTTCACCCAAGGTTGTTACCAGGAAGACCAATTGGTGTTTGGCACTCTACAGCATCTGAGTTTCCTTGTGGAGCAGGTAGTGAATGACAGAATTCCAAGAGCTGCTCCATGTATGGGCCACTTCACAGCACGGGCTCCACGGAGAACATTTAAGCTTACAACTGGTTGGGCAGTGGCTGGTGTTATGTTTTATGTTGGAACCACACAGGCCTGCAGCACTGGGTTGATGTTGGGGTTTTAAAATTTTTTGAGACGCAATTTCCTGCACTCCTCTCTAAAGCAAGAGCAGAAGCCAGGCAGGAAAGTGCAACTCAGGATCTCCACTAGATCCCTCTTCTGGCACCAGTGGTGCCAGATACTTGGGGCACAATGCAAAGACACACATTAGTTCTAAAGGGAAGAATTTCATTTTTTGCAGGACTTGTCTGGATTCATAATTCATTCAGTGGACCAACAATCAGGTATCTTTTAATATAAATTCATTGCTTGTTCCAAAGTTAAATCTTTGCCTGACTTCTGATTTCCACAGCGATTTTAAAATGTGAGGTTTGAAGAGTCTGAATTTTCTAAAAGGACAGATTGTAGGTCACAGATTAAGAAATGATTATAGATATCTGAGTCATGATTCTTTCCACTTAATTTTTTTTTAAGACATACAGCTTTGTGCAAATTCACAAGCTTCTGACAGTGTCTCTGATCCAAATCTCTACTCCTTCTCCAGTACATTTTCCTCTGCCTATTCCCCACTCCTCCCTGTACCCTAAGGCCAAATTATACAAATGAATGTCTTGGGTTTTACGGCATAGACACTCTTGAGAAATATTGACCCAAAGTCACATTAAGATTTTCTTGTTTCAAGTTCCCTGACAAACTTGACAGAGTATTTTTTCGAAAACCTCACCAAGATACAAGTTATCTTCCAAATAAGCTCTAATGCCTAATAAGGCAAAGCCAAAACAATTCTATGATTTTGTACAGAGAATTGTGCAAGTCGTGCCTTTTAATGATCATTAAGGTTTTTTTCATTATCTTTAATTCTAAAAGGGTCTGGTTGAGCATGTAGAGGCAATAAAACTTTTCATTTAAACTCCCTAATATATGAAAATTGTCAATTACCATGGATGTAGTCTGGGGTGCCTGATTCACTAGACCTTAATGTTCAAAGGAAAAGGAAGGTACTAAGTCCAGGCAGATTAAAAGCAAAGAAAATCCTAAGCCAGCACCCTACTGTGAAACTACAGAAGACCAAAGGACTTGTCAATATTTGCAGGGCTGTGTATACCCACCTGACTTTGTTGTGCAAATCAGTGATATAAATTCACAACCCCCTATCAGACATTTGCATGAAGATATGTGTTTGCACACACACCTACATATACAGCTACTTGGGGGAAAAAAAAATCAGGCTAGCAGAGATACCAGAGATTTAGACATGCAGTTAGAAAGAAACTAAATGTCATACAAAAATTATAACTGTGACTTGTTCAGAGATCCAGTGCTGCTGAATCAAGCACTTGTGCTGCCTTCTGTAGCCCTCATATTGCCATGGTTGCAGAAGTGGTTTTCTCATTGAATTCCCATTGAAATCAATTTGATCTGTATTTACAAAACTTAGAGCAAGGCCATGTTTCAGTACTGAAATTAAGACATACCTGCCCAGAGAACCTGATCCTGCTTGCCTCCTGCATGAAAACAGCTTAGTTAGGAACAATGAAACCACTAACACAGCGGAGGCAAGAAGCTCTCACCTGAGAAGGATTAGTGGGAAATCACAGGAAAAAAGTTTTGAAAATCCATTCCTAATGCCCAAGGTATGAAACTATTGTATAATGTAATCAAGACCTTTAAGAGTAGCAGCCAAAGACACTTGATATGCTCTGATTCAATTGCAGATCAGTGGTTGCAATTGGCAATCTGTTATGTAAGTCAGGGCAGAATGCCATAAAAGTTACCTCTGACCTTAAATACAGTTGAACCCTAGTGAACTATTACAGGCATTTGTGTTTATCTCAACTTCTATTAGCAAGAGGAAATACATTTCTGGTTACCTGTATTTCTCCTGAGCAATTTGTTTCAATTCCTACCAGTCTACCTCATCAAAACTGCCTCTGCCTTCCATTCATCAGAACACACAAGATATTTTCCAGGACACAGAAGGACTGCCACAGGACTGCAGTGAAAACAATAATGAAGTAAATTCAAGTTGCATGTGTCATTCCTGATGGTCATTATTACTTTAATATTTCATTTTGGAGTAAATCAGGTAATATTCTGTCTCATCACTCTCAGCTGGGGATGTATATTTACCCTACCAACTGTGTTGGTACGGTAAAGAGAAAAGATTTATCATTCTTTCCGGATGAAGGTCATGAGGTTTTGGGTTGGGGGATTTTGTTGGGGTTTTAAAATTTTTTGAGACAAATTTGTCTCATCATATAAAAAAATAAGTCAATAATAAGTAATAACAATTCTTTGTCCTCATTAGTTCTTCACTAACAACATCACTGTAATGTTGTCTCTGATACTCCACTTGCATTAGAGCAATTTTGTTGTTTTTCCAATTCCAAAGCAGAACAATAATGACAGTAGCATCCAAAAGAGTTTCTTGTAATTGCCTAAATTGTACAACACCTTACCAGGATGTTAGTAAAACAGCCAAAGAATTTCACATTATAAAACTGGGCATATCATCTGATATAGCAATTTTGAGCACATTTTCAGACTAGTCAGAGTTTATAAGCTTTCCCAACTCTAGTTTAGCCAAAAGTCTTTCATGGACCATCTGGTTCTAATGAAACAAAACTAGAATATTTGGTGTCTTTTTCACTATGTTACATTAAATTAAAGCTTAAAACATCAGTAAAGCAAAATCCATTCTTTTTAGATTATGTTTTTTAAATTAAACATTAAGTATTTTGGCTAAGTAAATGTGTTTATTTTAGTAAAACTGTACAGCATATACTATATGATACAGTCAGCAGAATCCTTAGTTCACTTACTCTTGCATATTCCTGGTCCACAGCCCACTGAGGCAAAGAGAAGCATTTCCATTGACATCAATGGGCTCTAAATGAGGTTCCTACTGTGAGTGACACCACATCCTTACTCATCCTAAAACGTGTATGAGGTTTCAATACTTCTCCCGGGAGAAAAGGTTCAAATTATGTTTACAGTAGTTCTTCCTAAATTAAGTAATAAAAGGACCCAACCGTGCATCCCATACACACTTGGTAACCCAGCTGAAATTCAGTGAAATCAAGAGATTAAGGATGTTTTAAGAGGTTTTATAGTGGAAAGGCACTGTGAACTATACAGTCTTTGTATGCACTCTAGCTGGCTACAAATTGGCTTTTTGGGTGCAACTTTCACAAGAGCCTGCAAGACTCTCATCATCCAGCAGCTGTTGAACAGCAATGAAGGGAGTTTTGAGAATCCCACCCTAAATTTGGCTCATCACTTCTGAGCTCAGACACAACAGGTTGCAATTCCCTGCATTTCACCATCAGTCTTAGACGTTTGTTCTGCGGGTGGAAACACAGGCCAAGATTTCTGAAGATGTGTAGGAGAAAAGTCAATTTTTAATGACAAAAGTGCCTAGCTGCTGTAGATTCAAAGAAGCCAAACCAACCTGGTGGTCTAAGCAACCATGAAGGCCAACCAGCCACTGCCTGAAGAAGCTGCCACCTTCCACAACTCAGCTAAGGTCAAGCAACAGCAAATATCATTTCTTACTTCTGAAACTTGTTTGTTTTACTGTAGCAAGTGGCCATCAACTTTTTTCTGTATATTTTTCTTTGCAGTTTCTATCATTATAACCCTCATCACAGAGATTCATCCCCCTTGTAGAAAACCCAATAGCAAACACCCCACACATTTCACAGAGGCTAAAAAAGATGCAGGTACTATCCAAAGGGGATATCACAGCCTGTTCTGTTCTATTAATTCCCTCAAATCCAAATATGCTGGTAAGGTAGACTTCATTTTGTTACTTCTTTCTGGTTTTTTCTCCTTTCTCCTTGGTAGTTTCCATGTTATTATTACAAAATAGTTAGAAGAGATAGTTCCAGCCCTGAATTCCTTACAAAGCCCCCTAAACAGGAGTTTTTCTGAAGGCAGAAAGGGCTGAGAGAGGACTGCATGAATTGGCCCATACGGAGTTACATGCTAACTGTTGTTATTGTTCTCAGAGAGTGCATTTAAGGTTTTGGGAACAAACAATAAAACGAACAGCTGAACAATTTTAATCATGGCCCAGTTCCTAGTTACAATTATTTTTAAGCTGTCTCACCATTAGCTAGACTCTGATTTTTTTTCCCAATGAAAAAATACATTATGTAAAATTTAAAGAAATACTGGCTTTAAATGACAGAAAAAGTAAAATATAGATTCTGAAACGAGGCATGCTATGACTTGTGCTATTAGCCCAACATTTTTGTATGAGTTACACATAATTTTTAAAATGTTCCATTCTCTATACACCTCATGTACATGCCAGTTCACTTAGGTAAATATGCTTTCCTAGATAATTTGAAAGAGTGGCCTCTGAACTATAAGACTAGACAGACAATATCAGATTTTGACCACAGACATGTCTGAGCAAAACTAAAATTCATGCTCATATGAAAGGCATATTTCATGCACTCTGTATTTCAAAATGCTACAGCAGGGACACATCAAATCAGAGTAAGATGACAGCTCACACAAGCAAATGGGAACGGGAGAATATGATGGCACAAGGACATGAAGACATTTGGAGAGACTACTGACCAAGAATATCCTTTTAAGATCCCCTCTTCATTCATTCAAGGCCTGATTCAATTACTTCCACTGGAGTCAACAGGAAGACTTGTGGTCTTCAGAGTCTGTTATTGTGGCTCATTACTTGAGTTACAGTAGCACACTGAATATTCAATTAAGCTGAAGCACTGTGATTCCAGGTGACACACAAACACCCACAGTGGCATCATCCCTTCTGACCTGAGCTTGCATCAAGCAAGACCTTGAATCATGTAGGGGGGGGAAAATTTTTTAAAATTCAGCAAACAAAACATGGGAAAGAATCCAAAGGGAGCCCTAGGGATTTAAACAGGATTACAAAAAGAGTCAGTGGCAAAGCAAGGAAGACTGGTTGCCTGTCCTTTCTATTATTCCATTCTGCCTGTTGATGAACTTTGGGCCAAACCCACATCACACAGTATGAGAGATAACTGAGTGAATGAAGTAAAAAGCTGACCTGCTAAATACAGTGAACAACTGCCACTGTGTTTCTACTCATGGAGATTCCATACACTGCAGTAAAAAGATTTAGCGTGCAGAAGGCAGCAATCACAAGTGCTCCACTTGCAACTCTTGTTTTTAATCTGAGTTCTGCAGGAAAATGTCATAAACAGAAACACAGGATCACTCCAGAGGTCACCCATTTCCCCTCGTCCCACAGTACAGCAGGCTCAGTTACAACCATGTCATTCCTAACAGATGTTTGTCTCATCTGGTGGTGGATGCTCCAAGCTAACATTAGGCAATCTCTCCCAGCACTTCACCTCCCTTGTCATTAGAACTGTTTTCCTTACTTCTAATCAGAACCGTTCTTGTTACAGTTTATGCTGTTAGTTCTTCTCCCACTATGTCCTCCCTTCGGTTTTCTCTTCTTTAAGTTAATAAGATTCGTTCTGATCTCCCCTCAAAAATCAACTTTTAACATTCAGCTGCAGACCCACTGTTACCTTAGTGCTTTTCTACAGTTTCTATTTGGGTTGTCCATTCTGCATTTACATGGTTGATTATTCCTGGATAAGTGCAATAACTTCTACTTCTCTTTCAAACAATCCTTGAACTTAATTTCTAAATGTATTTTTGAATTCTAATTATTTTCTTTAGTGCATACAGAGTTATATTTATTATAACTGTGAATTTTATAAGCCTATTCAATACCATCATAAAGGACACCACTTAAAACCTTGAATACTGGGAGGCCTCAACAGATACTCATTCAATACCTCAAAGAACTACTGAAAAATACTATTTAGACACACTCTGTAAGCCCCTTTTATGCCCTCTCCACAGCAGGTTAATTGAGACTATTTGCCTTGATTCTCATTAGAAAGCTATATAAAGCAATATCAAAGATCTTACTTAAATCTACCTAGACTTGTTAACTCTTCTGCATCCAGGGTCTGCTGCTCTCTTGTGGCTTGGCTTGACACAGTTTGACAACTGACACAATTTGTTCCTGACTGTTGTTCATACATTGGGTGCTGTTCTCTGTATATTCTCTGTATATATGTATGTGTTTAAAATTGGGTTGTTTGCAATTTCTCCAGAATTTGGAGAGAAATTGTATTTATATTGATCAGTCTATTCTTTCTAACATTTCTTTCCCCTCCTTTCTAAAGCTAGTCACTACCTTTTTCCTTTTCCTCACCTATCTTCAGTTAGTTATCAATTACTAATTATTCTGAGCCTCAGTTTCATTAAATATCTCTAAAGGTGTTACACTAATTCCAGACAACCTGAAACCATTAACTTGGTTAAATACAATGCAGTTAAAACCTGTAACTTAATGAAAGTACGCAGAGAAGCACAAAGGTTCATTTTGCAATTTCCTGAGTTTTTTAAGTGTTTTATTTTGCAATTTTAATTGCCCCTTCAATAAAACCTTTCTCCCCTTTTTAAACAATTGGGGGAAATGGCTGGTTATTTTTAGCAGCATGTGTTATTTATTGCCTAGGAACAAAGCTGGATCATTCACATACAGATTTAGTCTTATGGCTGTGAGGAATAAATATCCTGTTTGGATTCTCTGATGACTAAAAGAGCATGAGCTCACATCTTCCCTTTCCAAAAACTATAGCACTATTCAGAAATATCAGTGAAATCCTGCATCTGAACTAATTAAATCTATTCCACAGAGCTATTTATCCCAGACACAAAACAATGTTACAGAATCACAGAATCAACTAGGATGGAAAAGACCTTGGAGATTATCAAGTCCACCCTATGAGCTATCACCACCTTATCAACTAAACCCTGGCACTAAGTGCCACATCCAGTCTTTAAGCATCAGTGCTTTCAGATGGCAATTAAAAATCTTCAAAGACAGTTCAAAGGCGTTTTTTGCACAGTGAGGCATCATTGACTTCAGGTAGAGCCAGGTCAGATTAAAAAATGGCAATGCCTTCCATCTACTTCCTTTCCTCCCCAAGATAAGCAAATAAAAAGCCAAGGTTCATCTAAGTATACTCTTCAGCAAATGAAAATGTTACTTACACCCTTGTATACAGGCTTGACACCAGCTTACTACTAAGTTCCATGACTCTGCAATTACGAGAGCCCAAAAATTCCTACCTACCTTGGCAACACAATCCACACATTGAAAGTGGAAAAATAATCAGCAGAAATAGTCACAGTCATCATCAACCTCACGTGATACTCAGCTAGCTCCCTTTCTATTCTACATTCCATGCAGAGAGACAAATTAACAAGTCACTTATTTCTCAGTGAATCTATATTTCCAAGAATTTTAAAAAACAAAAAGGATTTCATTGTGAAAACTTAAACCATTGTCATACTTCATAATAAGAATACTACATGGGAATATTTAGGTGGAATTGCCTCATTTATTTTATTCTTTTTCAGCTGTTGATAAACATGTGTCTAATGATTCCAGATGCTATGAATCTCCTGACCACTAACCACAACCTTTCCATCTAAGGCCCAAACTACTTAATAGCATCCCTGTAAGTACAGTTGTTTTCAAAATAAGAGATTATGGAATAAACGCTGGGCAGGAGGACAAACCTATAAACAATTCAGACAATTTTTTATACAAAGATTGGTTGGAATATCAAACAAGCTGCCAAAAGTTATGCAGCCAGCAGTTAAAGTGACTTGTGTACATTAATTCAAGAAAAAGTTGGATTATGCTTTGGAAAAGAAGGAAATACTACAGTGCAGCAGCCACTAGCTTTTTTTTTTCCTCTCTTTTTTTTTGTGCAGTTGGGATTATGGTTAGACTGTTCCACACAGTTAACAAACATACTACAATTAGCAAACTTTCTTCTTTCATTTTCTGTAATCTGCAAGAGAGTTTCTCATGGTTTTACAAGGCTGACCAGCTGGTTCCTTTTGCAAGACTACATTTATATCTCTACTTGCTGAAGTAAACATGTCTCTTTTTTTTTGGCTTAAGAATGCCTAGCAGCACTTTAAAAAGAAATTTGAGCCTGAAAAAACAGATGAGAAAGACAAGATAAAGTAGAACATCTTAATGAGTAGATAATCCAATAGATACCTGGAGAACAGAAAAATTGAAACAAAGAGCATCTTCATTTGTTACATGTTCTGTCATGTTCCACCCTTTTGTGGTCATCAGGACTTATTACACAGCAGGAAAAACAATTAAGTACAGAGTAAATAGTTCAGGGAAAAGAAAAACAACATGAAAAGTCAAATGCAAATTCATTTTTCACCAAACTTTTGTGTCATAATAAAACTGATAAAAATTGTTTTTGTTGGAGAAGTGATCGCTGAGTTTGCCAGAAAATTAAAACACTAAGATAATCACCAACACAGGAAAGAAGAAAAAGAAAAAGAGGGAAAAAATAGGTTTCATGAAGCTTCAAACTTTTCTTTGGGAAAGAGAAGAATAAAAAGGCTCAAAGATTCCTGGTAGCAGTAAAGTCCCTCATTCACTCAAGCTCTCCTGCTGGTTCCACAAACAAAAGTAGTAAATACAGAAGTCCTGAAGGTTGGATGATTTGATTGCAGTGACCATGAGATGGTGGAATTCAGGATCCTGGGGGGAGAGAATCAGACAAGAAGCAGAATCACATTAGACTTCAGAAGAGCAGATTTGGCCTGATTAAGAACCTGTTCAGGAAGAATCCTGTGGGAGACGGTCCTGGAGCAAAGAGGGGTCCAGGACAGAGGGTTTATTTTCGAAGATCACCTCATCTATGCTCCAAAACTGTCTATCCCCACATGCAGGGACTCAAGGAAAAGTGTCAGGAAGCCTGAATGGATGAAAAGGGTGCTCCTGACAAAACTCAAACTCAAAGTACACAAGACTTGGGAACAGAGGTAGGTGGACCTAGGAAGAATACAAAGACACTGTTTAATCACACAGAGATCAGATTAAGAAAGGCAAAGCCCACCAGCAGCTGAAGGATGGGAAAGGGAACAAGAAAAGCCTCTACAAGTACAGCAGCAGCAAAAGGAAAGGAAAATCTTGGGAAAAGTGGGCCAGCTGCTGAAAGATACAGGGTACATCAAAAAGGCCAACTCACTCATCTTGATATAGGAAAGACATTTTTCACAATAAAAACAATCAGTCATTGGAACAACCTCCTAAGGGATGCAGTGGAGTCCCTGTCACTGGAGTTTTTCAAGACACAAGTGAACAGGGAGCTGGATAATCTCCTCTAGACTCCCTTTTCTGCAAAAGGTTGGACCATATATGTTCTTTCAATGTCTGTCTCAACATGTGCTGTTCTGTGGTTCTCTGATTCTGTGATTCTATGATTTTATACTCAATACCTTCTTTACCTCAGTTTTTGCTAGCAATGAGGTTTACCTTGATGAATCCCAGGCACCAGTGGGAAAGTCTGGACCAAGGATTACTCTTCCAGCAAGGGTAATTAACATTATGAAACATTTTACCAAATTGGACACCTATGAGTCCACAGGGCTTAATAAGATGCACACATTTGTGTTGGCCAATGTCATTGTGAAACAATTCTCAATTATCTATGAAAGCTAACGGTGCTCAGAACAGGTTTCTACATGGGAAAACTTCTTTTATTCAAGAAGAGCAAGAACGAGATTTTGGAGAACTACAGACCAGTGAGCTTCACTTTGGTCCATAGAAAGGTGTTGAATCCAATCTTGGAAGCCATTTCCAAACATACTCAGGACAAGAGAGTGACAGACAGTTGTCAATATGGATTTAGGAAAAGGAAATTGCCCTTTCTGTGATAAGATTAGTCTGGTGGACAAGCAGTGGATGTAATTTATTTTGACTTCAGAACGGCTTTTGACATTATCTCCCGTACCATTCTTAGAGAAAAACTGATGAATATGAGCTAAATAAGTGGAGAGGAAGGTGGACTGAAAATTGGCTGAATGGCTCAAAGGGTTACAATCAGTGGTAGGAAGTCCAGATGAAGAAAACAGAACCCTTGTTACTCCACCCACACTAATTAGTAAATAATCAAGAATGGGAATAGAACAATGTCTGTCAGGTAGCTGTAGTGTTACATCATCAGATGATGTTCTAAATGCTGGAGGCAAAATCTATCAGGTTTAAATTAAGATACAGAGCAGATTTACTAGAAAGCTTTTGTTTTCTTTATTCAAGCATTTATCATAATTTTAGACTAACAGCTAGAGTTCATCTTTTGTAATGATAAATTATGGCTGGATGAAACTTGTCTGGGCCTGCCCTTTATTTCATTCTTAGTTGCATTCCCTTAGTCTTTGAGGAACAAGCAGTCAAATTAGGAAGTCCTCTTACAAAATGGTTTACAAGAAAGCTGGGTTATTTCTGCAAACAATGGAAAAGTCCAGCTGCTGAATATCTATTCACAAGAGAGGAAAATAAAATGAGGTTGTTTGGGAAAAAAAATAAAAATCATGCCAGAAGGTCTTCACAGTGATGGAGGTGCCACAATGATGTTGTGATCTACCTTGGCATGAGGTAAAAAATTATACAACAAATTTCCAGAGAGCAAAAGATTCACAGTTGCACACTCAGGATGTTACTAGAAACAAAGTCGTAGAAGAAAATAAAGATCAAACACTAAATTGAGGACAAAGGTCATGGAGAAAGGCAGCATTTCTAAAAGAGAAAGCCTGAGATAGTATCTGTAAGCAATGCTAGTGACAAGGGAGAAAGGGAGGAGAATTGTGCCTGTACATGTTTATTATTGCCAAATAGGCTGAAAAAAAAATCAACATCACTGCTATGGTATTTTCTTTCACTGGACCTAAAGGACAGCAGCAGCGGAATCTGCTGTTTGTGTTAAAGTGTCAGGAGGGGAAAGATCAAAGACATGGAAACATCTGCTTTTAGAAGCCACTTGAAAAATAATTATGCAATAGCCTGTGAAAAACATCTGTTAAAAATGCTGCTGTCCACCCATCAAATAGAAGAAAGACACTTCAAGAAAATATAAGAGAGACCAGGAGGAGATCAGGGCTCATTTTTCTCTTGAAACAACCATTACCTCAAATCTAAACTGAAACCCAAAGGTAAGTTTAGCAAAAGAAATATATGACAGAAGCAAGCAGCATGAGAGACCGCTGCTGAACAGATGGCACAACCTGTTATTACATAATCAATACAAACAGAGCCAGAAACCATGCTTAGCATGTACTCTCTCTGAAGACAAACAAATTGCTTCCTGGGAATTTTCAGCCCTCCCATTCACAGAATCCAAGGCCTTGCATTTAGTCCTGGAGTTCTCTGTTCTACAAGAGCAAGGCTATTCCAGCACAGAGCCTCCCTGCCAATCACCCAGTGGAACCTAAATTCACATCTCCAGTGATTATTCGTGATGGATTTAACATCCAGATCTGTTGTGTTGACACGATTCTACCTGGATTGTAAAAAATACTCTCTCCTTACCACTTTGATGTGCTGTACACCCTCGATAGCTCATTCAGTACTGGAATACATGTCCTGACATAAGGGATTTTATCTAAAGCATTTTAATCAGCAATTAAGATAGACAGTGTGTATGTGCTGCTCCCAGATTCCTGCTGATTAGCAGAAACTGGCTGAACTACGAGGTTTAACACTGTTCTACCCTGTGCCTGCAACTTTAGCCAAAGTAAAGGAAGAGTTCACGTTTTAGTTCTTAAAAAGCCAAAAGAGCAACACCTGACACTTTCCAACTTCTGCATCAAATACTCGGCATAGCTGAGTATTCATCTACATATCAAATGGCATAATGACAAGATTCTACACTGCATGTGACAGAAAGAGGCTGGCTATGAGACCCCTGCCTCTCTTGTAGCCTCAAGTTCATGCTCAAATTCAGCTGTGTAAGAAATTCTGCCCTTCTCACCAAAAGAAATTCCCCTTGGGCCTCAGAAGAGACCCCTCAAATTCATTGTGATGTGTTGCTGCATTTGCCTCACAAGTGGATATTTGTCAGTGGGAAGCAAACCACTTGCTACAGATACAATAGGGTATATAATATGCTTTGAGATCCTCGGGGGTAAGGAACAGGACATTAATATGAAATATTATTTTTATATCAATAAAAGAATGACTTCAAAATATATTCACCTTGCTGCTTATCTGTCAGAAGAAAATACAACAAAGGGAGGAGGTGTGGTTTTAAACATGCCCAAAATAACTTTAAAGCAGATTTATAATGCGTAGTAATTCACAGGAATTATATTCTGAAAACAATGGTTTGTAAGAAGCATCGTTGCAATGTTTCCTGTGCTTATTTTTATAAATAAAGGATTTTAATGAAAAGTTTTAGGCTCTGTTGTCCCAGTTAATTTCTGACCTATCAACAGTGCTTATTGCAGATGGTTTAATAATTGTTTTGTTTCCTCTAATTTTTTTTAAAGGAACATTTAGTGAACCCAAAATTCAACCCCAATCTTCAGGGTCTGGTAAAAAAGATCCATGGTTTTCTGCCTAAAAGCATTTACAGATGAGGAGTAAAATGCACTGAGTATGACAGATTTAGGTATTTGTCAAGGAGTGGGAGGGCAGGTGGGAGAAGCTATGAGTATGTGCTGCTGTCCTCAAGTGTTTCCTTGAAATCCACAGACTCCCAGCAGTGTTCCAAAACAAGATCAGTGTCAATCTTAAACATTCTCTTGCACAAAGATCTCTCTTCTAATTCCCATGGAAGAATACATGTTTGGGAGATCTGGGAAGGAAATTTATGAAAGTACAGCTGTTCTATTCCCTAGGTTAATATGACAGAGGAAGAGCTCTGCCTATCACTTCACTTGAAATTAACTGGAAAAGAGAAAAGATATTGAACTATATTGCCCTTTGAATATTTTGCTCAATTAAACAATGCAAAATTTGGCTCAAGTAAACCATCTCCATATTCCTCTCTCTTGCAGCTGAAATGTAGTGAAGATATCAATTGAAGAGCAATTTAAATATTTTAGCAGAGCACGATACATTCTGGTTTTGTGCTCCAAAGTACATGGAAGCCTATTTTTATGGAATGGGATTCCCGAGATAGAGCAGGTTTGCCTGGGGCATTTGGGAAGTGTAGCAATTGGCTTCAGTATAGAATTTCCACAGCTGACACAGGTCACACGTGTCACATCTCCATGGCAGTAGACCAGCAGATGCACATAAATGCTATAAGGTTGTCCCCTGATGTCAGTGATCGAGTTACAGTTCATTGCAATGCTGCCACTGACTTCTAGCACCAGTTAATTTAACAGTCAGTGCCATTTATTCAAAACCTTAGGTACCATGTCATCTGCATTAAAACCAGAAATTGCCATCTAGGGATAATTTCAATTTGCTTAGGATGGGGGCTGGGGAGTGAATAACTATGCTTACTAATACATTTTGGGGTATTTTTAAGACAAACTAGAAAAGGAAATTCCAGCATCTTGACAGATATGAAGACTGACCTACACAGAGAAGCTAATTTAAATTACAGTAGAGTGTGAATTTAAATGTAAATCTTCCTGATTAACCCCTGAGATAGCAACTTCTGGTATGATTTGCCTTGCACAGACTTGCCTGAGAGCTTGTGCAGAAAATTAGTCTGAGGCAATTTATCGGGAGCCTCTCTGGAATAATTTCCTATAACAAAATCCCTGGGACTTCTCATTCAAATGGTGTTAGTTTGTACATCCAAGTCCTTTTCTACACCTGGCTGGGCTGTCACCTACACCAGTTGCTCAGCTCCACTGGACTCTGCTCCCCACCTCTACCAGGGAAGAAGCAAAAGAGTGATGGGGGCTCCCCTGTGCAGAGGGTCACACTCACATTTTCACCCAGCAGTGCTCTCTTTACAGTTCCCAGCCAAACTTCATGCATATGGCTTAACACAATTCCGAGAAGACACTCAAGTAAAAGAATTAACCACTTTCTCACATATGAATGAGATGAAATCAACACGTCAGTGAGACAAATTGTGTAATTCCTAACATTCTGAGCAGGGATTCCTCCTGTCCAGCAAGTGGACTTTGGCCTGTGCTATAAATCACCACAAGCAGTGAAAACCCTGGAAAATCTTGGCCTCTCTGGAAGAAACAGATTTAATCTGGTCCTCAGACATTTGGGTGAGGAAAATACAACGTATAAAGCTGCTCAAAGGAGGCCAGAAATTACTTGTACTGTGTCATCTTCTGAAAGCATCACCTGACAGTCAGTTAAATGTACCTAGAACACTTGAAATCAGACAGGTTTGATTTCTGTCAGCTGCCTTATGAATCCTCTAGTCTCACCACTTGCTCATCTTATGGGTCTCAAAATATTATTTTAAGTTAATCAGTCTTCAATTAATATTATGTCCATTTTCATCAGAAATCTTGTAGGATTTTCCAGCTTGTTCAGGTATACTCCAAACTATCCACTTTACAGCAGAAGGAAATAACTTACCAGCTAAATAACAATGCTGTCACCAATTTTTCTCACAGTTTTGCTACCAGCCAACATATAGATTAATTTAGCTTGTTTTTTTTTCTCTACAAATCAATCTACAATAAACAAAAATATGCAGTTCCTTGTCTGAGACACTAAAGATGTAAACATAAAGTTCCACAGTACTTAGAATTTTGTGGAAACTATGATAGAGTGGCATGAAACTCTATATTTGGGTGTAGCCTTGCCAAGACACTTTAGTTCCCCAAGTGGACAGGTAAAATTTAAAATAGCAGCATTTCAAATTCAAAGACAACACTTGAATCTTAGTGCAGTTTTTGAAACACTTGTGCAATTATTTCTTAACTCCATGTACCATTTTTAAGCATCTTCCCCACTGCTAATGCATAAATACAGTACATCTCTAGATATTACAATTAACATGACTAATTAATTTTATTTGTATATCATGAGTGGACTCTTGACAATGGGAAGGTAGAAAAATTAAGAGTTTACTGTTTTCTTCTATCAAAATTCTCCTTCTATCACTTTTTCATTTTCATTGAGACTGAAATAGATCTTGCATCAACAAAAGCACAAGCCTCTGCAATTTGTAATACACCAGCAACTGCATTCAGGTGTAGCAGCACCAAATTCTGGTTCTCTGTGGACTGCACGTGTTCTCTAGCACCCCAGATTTGTAAGAGCAAAACTATGATAAGCTGGTTGTATCAGATCTGCTACACTTCATGAGCTACAGCTTTTTCTAGTACCTATTGTACTGCCACACCTGTGTGCCACTGCATCCTCTGTGCTCCAGAGACAATTCTGGGGAGCCCGTGCATCAGCAGAATATTGGGGTTTTGGCAGCATAAGAATCCTCAGCCGTGCAGTCCCTGGGTCTCTGCACAGAGCATTTGAATCACTGCCTTGGGTTTGGGTGTCTAGATTCTGCCTAAGCTTTTCCTCATGCACCTAAGTGCTTTTTTGGATCTTGCTCTAAATTCTTACATATCAGAAAACCTTTTCCAAAACTCCATTAATTTCTCCAGCAATTACCAAAAGAACATGAGATTATTTCACTAAACAACAAAACAAAGAACATAGTAAATTGTTTTTCTGGTTTTAAATGAACTATGAAAGAAAACACATCTGCAAAGTAAACCTAAAACACTGGCTTGAGTGCTTAAACCACTTTATAATAAAATATACATGTAGTGACTTCTGAGACCCTACTGCTGCTAAATCATAAAATCTATTGCTTAACTGCTACCAACAAATGTATAAAGGCACCTAATTAACCAGTTATATGCACACACTTCCCTTCTCCACACCAAGAAACACAAACACTGCACAAAACTCTTTGCAATGTCCTCCACACTACTGAGAGATTACTCAGCATCTACATGAAAACACACCCGTTCTGCAAGAGAGCACAGGATTAAATAAATACTGCATGATTTAGAAACAGCAGGACATCTAGTCCAGGCAAGCATAATGACTTTGCTGTGTTTTCTTGGGAAACAAAACTTGTCTCTTTCGTCCTTTCAGAACCCCAAGATGGAGATAACCAGCATCATTTCTCAGGGCTGGTGTCATGAAATGAATTAAAATAGTAAGGACAGATGGCTAATATTAAATAAACCTGTTGGAATGAGAAAGCATCCATATACATAGGGCTTAATAATGCCATTCTCCCCTTCTCTATACCATGTAAAATAAGAAAACTCTAAAGGTTTTCAAGTCATCACCCTTACAGGAAGTATCTTTTATTCCTCCTGGCAGACTTTTAGTGTTCAAGCTGGAAGATGTGGGTTCTACTTTCATCTTCTTTTGATTTATATAATGATCCTGTTTGTTTTCATGAGCTCAGTATACTGTCAACAACAACGGGACTCTCAGCTGGGCTTTGTGGATGCCGATGCTGAGCTGCAATTGAATTTAAACAGCTCTGAAGTTTGTCTGAACCACAACCTCCAGATCCATGACCAAACTCAGGATGGAATGAGACCCATGTTCCCTCCCACAGCCATTCCTCTTCCACACGGTTGTTTCATTCCCTTGACACTCCAAGGATAACATCCCCCAGAAGGGGTGGAGGTTTTGCTTCTCTCAACAGCAGAAGAGATGTAATCCTAGGAGAGACATGCCCCTTGGAGCTGAAAAAGGATGGCTATATAGAGGTTATCAGCCCATGTTTCTGACCTTTTCAAGTAAGCAACAGAAGTAGGTAAACCTGTCAAATCTCTGGCCACAAAATTAAATTTCAATGTTAGTATTTTGGATCAGCGTTTTAACTAAAAGGATGCATAAAAGGTAAACTTGGAAGAGAAAAAAAAATCAAGGTAACATACAAGATCTGTAAAAAATGTCTTCTATGGGGAATATATCCATTAAGTGTTCATCTGTCATGGCTCAGCCTCACTTTCCATGAAAATTCCTGTAAATGAAAAAAGCATCTGAAAAAAAAACCCATAAATCAGGGAAGTGCATGAAGCAGCTCTTGAAAACACAGAGTATTTGGGACAGACCTCCAGCACCAACTGCTAACACAGCTAAACTGCTGCTTGTACTAAATATAACAAAAGACTTCCAAAGACCCTGCAGAACATCTACAGGCCCATGCAGAGACAATACCAACATTCTAAATAAAACTGCCATTGTAATTTACCCTATTGGTAAAGTCATTGCAAACTTCACTAATGTGATATTAATTGCTGTGGCTACACTTGTTAAAGGAGCAACCAAAAATACCTTTCAATAGCAGGAGCAATATCAAAAAAGAGCATTTTATGCTCTTCCAGGTTGCGACACATGAATACAAAAAGTTCTTGTTTTGCTCTTTTGCTAAAGAACGTTTCAAGCACAAGTTCAAATTATTTATGTCTTTAATTTAGTCAGGGGTTACCTCCCACTAAATTCAATAGCACCAAGAGATGGACCTTCAAAAAGCTTCAACTATCATAGGATGTTAATGTCCAATGAAACCAAAGGTTTTATCTCTGTTCCACATTCAGTTCTGCCATACCTCTAACATGCTGTACTTACTTTCAGCTTCTAAAACATATTACTTTTTAAGATGAAGGGTGTGGGGGAAGCAGAGAAACAAGGAAGGCCAGACTAAATTAAGATCACAAAACCACACCACATTTTCAGCAACTAGCTGATCTCCTATGAAACAGGATTTCAAACTTTTTTGGATTCCCTACTAATAAATTCCCAAGAGCTTTCTGTGTATGATGATAGCAATTTTTCCTTGTTTTTTTTAATGATTCTTCAGAAAGGGCACAAACTGATCCTTTGGAGAGATAGTGCTTTTTATCTACCGGGACTTTGTAAACAAATTGATCCAGATGTTTTGCTTTAGAACTCTCCAGACATAGTAAATTATTCCTTACTACATCAACACTTCATTTCCTCTATTTGCAACTAACATCTCAAAACAGAACCCTGTTCAAAAGACAAATAATTGAAATGTTATATCAGCATTAACATGATCATTTGGACACTTTTTTAAAAAAAATCTGTCTTCTATATATGGATGCATTTGGTTACATATAATCGTTTCCAGAAAGGATCAAGATCAAATGTATTAAGAATGTATTTGGATCCTTTTCCTAAGCCACTGAAAATTTGTCAAAGAAATCCTAAGAATTTTATTTTTCCTTCCCTTTGTTACATGATTTGTCGCATTTATCTTCTAAAAACCCCTAGACATGTGGAATGGTAATGGACTCCAAAGTCTGAGTAAAAACTCAGACAACAAGTAGTCTAGGCAATTAGAATGAAACTAAAGTGGGAAAAAGTAGAAAGAGACGGAATAGGTATATGGACTAGGTAAAAGATATTTAAGAATATTTGACAATATAGGCACATATATATTCAGAAATTAATGAAGAAGAAAGAAACCTGCTCCCTGTGTTTCTTGGTGGCATGCCAAATAGACTGTTTCTCAGAAATGCATATATAGACTTTTTTTTTAATTTTTTTTTTTTACCAGTAATAAGAAGAAGTAATAAGAAGAGTTAATCTACTTTAAAGATATAAGGGGCTTTCAGAAATAAGAAGAAGACAAATATATTACCTGTAAAAAGAGCCCTATTAAATATATCCCAGCTGAATATACTGTATCAAAACACATTTTGCTGACTCCCTTAATTCTCTTTGGATGTTTCTCTTTCATTTTAAAACGTAAAAGCTTCTCCGTAGCACTGAAACAATCTCTCCTATTTACATGCTTTCTGAAGATCTCATGTTGTCAAACGCAACCAGGTTTCTATCCTATGCTTCCTGAGTTAGAATATTTGCTTTAAAATGAAATCATTGGTAGCTTTCCAGTTACTGTGAGGACACCGGGATCAACTGAGTGCACAGCAACAGATTACCAAGCAGGTGGCTTGAGGCTAAATCTAAACAGTTTCCTCACATAGCTTTGTAAAGTGGGGTGCAGATAACTCCTAATGAGTGTTAAGGGCTGTCTCGTCACTTAGTTGTATACAAGGTCTAGACAGGTCAAGGTCTAAGGATCAGAGCTTCTAATTACATTCTATTAAATACTCGTTAGTTGTAAAAGATGTCACTAGAAGACTCATCAGAGATATAGGGTCTAATTATTAAGTATTAGTGCCCCCATAAAAGCTTCAGGACTCAAAAAACTATGATAAGGTACTGAAAATTAAAAAGAGGCAGCCAAAAAGGAGGTGAATCTGAGGACACAGCTGAAAATTGAGGTCATTGTTCTATATCACATTCCCCATGTAAAAGAGGAATTTGAAACTCATCATCTATTGAATCAGTCAGTATTTGGCAGCATCATTTCTAATGTCGAGTTAAACCATTTAGGAGGCAGATTCGGAGAGCCTTTCATTGCAAAATGAGCAAATAATGAAATACATTTATTTCATAACCTGTATTTGTTACAAACACAACTCACTGAACTGTTGCTCATTCCCTAAAAGCTAATAAAAAAGAGAAACTAATATGACTAAAACCAGCATGTTTTTTTACTTCCTTTAAATAAAAGCCTCATATAAAAGCCCTTGTGGTTTGGTGATAGTGTGCTGTTGCTGACTGGAAGGGCAGGATTTGGTGATGCAGCCCCCCAAAGGCTGTTTTTGTGCTGTTTTTCTCCCATCACTCACACTAGGAGAACACACCAAGTGGGACAGCTAAAAGGGGACAGCACCTGTTAGGCATGAATTCTGCAGTGACATATTTTAAAACAGCAATAAGCCAAGTGGGCAGTAAATAAATAACAGGCCCAAGCTTTGGCTGGTGGGGAAAGGCACCCGCAGCCAGGAACACCAGCACTCAGCTGGGTCATAAACAAAGGTAATGCTCGTGTCTCAGGTCAGGGAGTACAGTGTGCAGGGCTAAGCACTGATCTTGTCCAGCTGGAAAGATGATCTCAGGAGACAGAAATATGGTCCCCAGGGTCAGGAGACAATTTCCTGAGGTTCCCTTTAAGGGCAGCACAGCAGTGCTGGAATAAGTCCAAAGTGCTCTGACATTTCCCTTCTTTTCTTTCTTTCTTTTTTTCTTTCTTTCTTTCCTTCTTTCTATTTGAGCACCCAAAAACATGACACTGTTCAGACCTCTTGGACCTATGAAACATTTTGGAAAATGAAAGAGTCCAGGTTTCATCATGACCTCTGGTGCTTCTCAGTCTCCTGACAGCCCTTGAATTACCTGGACTGCAGCCTTGCTTGCAATATCTTGGCTCTGCTCTTCCCTGTCTGCCTGGAACCAATTAATGCATTAGCACAGGGAAAAAAAAAAAAAAAAGGAATTAAGGACCCTTTTCTTAACCTCAAAAGATTCAAGTTTTGGACAGACCTTTATGGAGATGGGGCAAGATCTGAACTGAGTTACCCCTTCCTAGCTGACAAAAAGTTTTGCTATTTCCCTTCTTACCAACTGCCATCTAAGTTGTGGAACTGCATTTATCAGGCTTGCTTCCCTTCCCTCTGTCCTTTATAGCACCCTGCTAGAAGCAAAAAAAGGACACCACCTTCTACTCACACTCTCCCCTTTTCCCTCCCAGGATTCAAACTGTCCAGTACAAGGTGGCAAGAACCTCCACTTTGGGATCTCCTCTTTTGGAGTGACTATTTTTAGCCTCAAACTGCAAGATATCAATGCCAACAGGAACACAACGTTTTTTACTTTGCTCATAAATGGAATAACTTCCTTCTTCCTCCTTCTGAGGTGAATCTCAGGACCTCATAAACCTCTTCAGTTCCCTATAATCCTATCTATCCAGAAAAGCACCTTTTAGCACCATTCCCTTCTCCCTTCTCCTGACGTAGTGCTTCATCCTCCCTGAGACTCACAACCACTCCTCCTGCCCTGAAAACCCTCCACCAACTCCTCCCACAGGCTCAGGGCATCCCTAAGGACATCCTAAGGCTGAAAGAGTCCTTAGACTCAAAATCTGAGGATACCCTCACTCCTGACAAGCCTCTGCCTCCTCCTCCTACTCCCTTCTATTTCTGGTCCTCGATAAGAAGAAAAGGAGGCTGCAAGGAAAGCCTCTAAGAACAACTCACATCAGCAGTGCACCAAACTCTGCCTTTGCTCTACAGCATCAGTCTCTAGAGGCTCCTCAGGGCCAGCACCATTTAATAAAATTACTTGATGACCATGGCAAGCAGAGAGCAGCACGGGCACAGCAGGATGGGGTTCAGCCACCCTGGTGCCAGGAAGATGCAGCTGAACCTCAAGCAGCTTAGCCACTCTGCAGGTCTCCATGCCCTGCAATCCCAGAGCTACGAAAATCCCAACTATCCCTTCTTTTAATTTTTTGTCCCTTTACCAGATTTTCATTTCTGTCCCAAAATACCCCTGTATTTCTTATTTTACCCTTAAAAACACAAGAGCTGGGTTTTTAAAATGCCAATTAACCGAGAACAGAGGGGAAATGACACATCAGGAGTAAAAGGGAGCACTCAATTCTCTGGCTTGCTAATTAGGATTTATGTACTGGAAAAATCCAATTCCTGGCACCGGTGAGTTAATAAAGACATGAAAAAATGTCTGGAAAATTGGAAAAACTGGTATAATTGTCTAAAAAAACTAGCACATCTGGTCATTTCCCCACACATTGTTATTAGCACCACAATTATTTCAGCAGGAGGCAAGCTGGGAAGAAGTAATACATGACCAGTGAAGAAAAGCAGTAGCAAGAAAACCTATCATTCAGGCACTAACTCCTGAGAGAAAGCAGACTTGGCCCTAAACAGAAAAACCTACTTTAACATGCACCTCTTTAAACGCTGATTTATACTGTTTAAACTGGAGATAATTATTTCCACTGAGGAAATAATCATCACAACTGCAAAATTACCCTGTTCTTTCTGTGAAGTCATTTACATTGGTACATGAATTACTAATATTTGTTACTTACCTGCTTTTTCTAGGGGTAGGGAGGAAAATAGGAGGTGCAAAACAAGATAACACAGATTTCCAGATAGTAATTCAGACAGCATGTATGTGTGTATCAGGAGGATTCACTTACATGCTCCTTAGACTATAATTCTCAGCATAAAGATTTCCCAGACCATACAGTGACCAGTGACATACTTGTCCTTCTCTCATAATTTTTTTAATGAGGAAGGCGAGAAAAAAAAATCCAGAAATAATGCCAATAACAGTTGTGCTTTGTTGATTTCCTTTGAATTTTTTGCTTCTATATATTTGCATGGTAATGTTTCATGATATGATCATTTTGACAGTTTAATGGGGTCCTCTTGCTTATTCTGCTGCATAATCCTTCAGGAACCTTACACAGAATAAGCCTCTTGCTAACATATGGATTAATAAGACCTTCTTCTTTTTAAAAATGTGCATAAAATTATCAGCCATGCTTCAAAAGTAAAGTATGTTAATTTACATTGTAGCCAAATTGGGCAAGATCCAGTAAGGGACTTAGCCAACTCAGTGCTAGGCACTACAACACTTATCTTTCAGTAACTCAGATCCCACAGGAAAATTCAAAATGGAAATGGACTCTCAGGCTCTCTATTCAATTCAGAGGAAAAGTTCATGCCCCAGAATTTAATCCAAAGCAGCCAACACACCATGCAAGCAGCTGATGGCAACATATTCAGGAGGCAACCACCAAGAAGTGGCCTAGATGAAGGCTATGCATTAAATCTTGATCATTCAGGGCAGCAGTTTCATTTATAAGTCTTTGGAGCCCACAAGCCTCAACTCATGTTACATACCTATCTCTGGAAAAAGAAAAAGAAAAAGAAGAAATATCTAACCATGGGTAATGTTTTCCTATCAAAATCAGGTTAGGAAAGCAGATGGGTTCCTGTCTTCCTATAATCACCTAGTAATTGCCCAGGCAGTGAAAGATCTCATTTCTTCTCTTAGCTCAAGGGAGCTCAAAATCACATCTCCAAAGAAAGGTTCCTACTTACATGTATGCCCAGCCCCTGAATAATGTCTGGGCCCAAAACAAACATCAAGAACTGAAGCACAACAGATCAGTAGCTTTACTTGTAAGGAGGCATCCCTTTCCCTCCTCTACCAGGACTTTTTCTTTACTCTATCAAGCAGCAACTTCATGGAAAATGCACAATTTATCCTGGGAGCAGGGATAAGAAACACATCTCTCTGTGTGATCTGAGCCTTTCTTCACTTACACGCTCAAGTGAACAGTGAAACAACTCAAAGCAATAATCAACTACTGCCCACCCAGTGGCAACGCTTCGTGGAGTAAGATGGAGAATGCTCTGCCACACAAAACAAGACTAAATGACAGCCTAGAGGCCAAGTGTAACTCATTCAGTGGAAGGTGTAGGACTTCACCTCATTGGATAAAAGGGAACCAAAGCATTTTCACTCATTCTGCTCAAGTACCTCAATCTTCAGGCTGGGTGAAATCCCTTGAGGTGACCTTTAGAAACAAGTTAGAAGCTGCCACTTTTTTTTTTTTTGTGAAATGACTGAATGTCTCAACATGTGAATATCCCTCACAGACTAAGCCCATTCTTAAATTCCCAAACCTGCCAGCTTTGTCCTTTCCCACACTGATATATCATCTACCTCTTTAATTTAAACTTCTTCTTACATGTCTTCTGACATTACACAAACACCAACTAATTTATTTCAAAATATGTTGCTTCAACATGTTTGGTTTTATCTCTTCAAAGTACTAAAACATTCTTCCCAATCCCCAAAAAAGTGGTCAACAAAACCCAACCATATTTATCTCAACCATGTCAAGATTTCACTGTTAAGCATACCAAAGAGACACGGGGAAAGGGGAGAAAAATATAAGCTTGGACTAATGGACTTGCTGTGCTTCAATTTGGAATGCAAAAGAGAATCTCAGCAAGTCCATACAAAACAGATTTATTTGCTGTTTACAGTTACCACATATTAAGTTCCCATCCACGTACAGAACTGATCTACTTTTTGTATTCCACACTAATATGTGAAGACCTAAGCAGAGGGATACTCTACTGCTAGATCCCTTTCAGGTTAGTGTGTGGTTTAGATATTGAGATGTTTTGTCCTGTCCATATTAAGGTGCAGGAACAAAAGACAGCACTCGGGCTCCTGGGGAATAATAGACAAGACAGACAGGGGCTGTCAGTCCCTGGATGATGGTGAGTCAAAGCTGGATGGCAGAAATCCTGTTATTACTGCTCCTTTCTACCCACCTTGTCTTTAAATCAATGGCTGCCCAGAGCAGAAGTGATGCTCAAATTTTCCATGAAGCAGCTCCTCAATTGTAGTTATCTACACCTGGGAATTTCTGACCCCTTGCTTCACCAAGGACCTTTGGCTCCTCAGAAGAAGCTACCTATGCTCTTTAGCCATTTCTAGTGTCCAGATGGACAATAAATTCCATGAGAAAAGTAGAGGACAGGGGTCAGCTGGAATGTCTGTCATTTCACCATTCAGTTTAGTCCATCTGTGTTCATAAATCAGCATCCATTCCAGTTTCAGACGGAGGCAGAAGAGAAAAAAGAGTTCAAGATCTCTTTTGACATTTTAACTGCAATAATTTGATTTTTAACATCTTAATAAGGATCATAAAACCATATAGCAGCAGCTGCCTTAATGTCTCCTATGCTTATAATTAACCTTTGGTCTCAGACATTAGACTGTGAGTTTTGGATTCCTGAGGCATTAATTACATGGTAGTTGTCCTGTAATTAGTTTGAAATCAGTCTCTTTGAGACACTTGTACTACAGATCCATGTCATTAGAGAGTATCCATGCAGTTGAATCATCACATTTTATGAGGGATCATTTTGGTTTTTGGCCTCCAGTGGTGACTGTTGCCCCATTCAAGGTTTGCAGATTCTCATCAGCTCACACTGGAAAACCAGTACGGTCAATAATCAGAAATACACTTTTCCCTGCATTACCCCTCCTACCATGCCCACTCTCATCCACAGCTGATTACTGGCCAAGATTTCTGAACCTGTTCACTGATGTCCTCTTCCCCAGAGGTGCAACTGAAAACGTCAGTATGGTTTTTTATATTTCACCCCTTAGATAACCTGCAAGAATAGGATGCTTCACAAGGACAAGATACAAGGAATCTAATTTTTCCTAAATTTTATTCACTACAATCAAACCAAATTATCTAACAAACACCATTTCAAATAATCAGATTTGCTTTTTCCCACCAATATAACTTGTTTACTATGTATACTTCAAGTGCCAACAAGGGCTAATAGCGTTGTGTCATCACACAAAATCAGAATCAAACACCACTTCTCCAACACAAAGGAAGGATAATTTGTGAAGAATTTTAAAACTTTGTATTTCAGTGCACTTTGACAAAAAATAGCAGCCATACTTCACCTAACAAGGAACTGAAGTGCAAAAGGGCCACCAGGTGTGTTCCATGCAGAGCTGGAAGCACAAACAGCTCCTCTAAATATTTGCCCTCTGCATACTTTTTTCTTTCCCCTTACTTTCCTCCCTTTGTATTAGAAATTCTTCTGTCAATGATTCTCATGATTGACCACATCATATTACCAAGTCAAGAGAGTTTAAATTAAACAACTGCTGAAAATAAATTATCCATTTCTTTCAAAAGTGAGACTATTCTAAAGTCCTTGTTTCTTCTTTTTGTTTTAAATTACTCTTTATTTTTTCAGCAACTAACACAGGTTTTGATTAAGATTTTCTTTGTTAAAGAATCCACATTTTCACTCCTGCTGTTCTTTTGACAAAGAAATAAATACCTATCCTCTGAGATATCCAGGAAATCACCGGGAAAACCATAACAGAGCAGACTTGGCATTTCTTAAATTTCTAAGTAAAAATCAAAGAGAAAAAAAAAAAAATCAACATGCTTTATAGAACATAGAGCAGCAAAGAAGACTTATGCCAAAGCTTAAAATAAATTCTTTTAAATCTTCCTAAAAAAAAGGGGGAGCAGGGGGACCATCATTAAGCTGGATTCCATGGAAGGAGAGTTGTTGTGCTTTGGGGTTTTTTTGGTTTAGACTATTTTTTTTTAAAGCTAAAAGAAATTCCAGGGCTTACACTTGCCTTGGAGCCTCAATGCCAATTTCTGTGGTTTTACAACCACAGTTGCTTTTTTTTTTTTTTNATGTTTGTTTTTTTTTTTTTTTTTTTTTTTTTTAGAGAGGGAGGAGTTGTTTGTTTGTTTTTCTAAAGTATTTCTTTCTTTCCTATTGTCATGTATGGTACCCACACACTAAACAAGGGAACCTAACACCAAAGGGCACACAGAGAAACAGCCTATTTAAAACAAATGACATTCTCCCTTCCTCATCACTGAAGTCTAAAGGCTCTAACCAGCAGGACTGTTAAAGTAAGAATGACATTTCTCCTCTCTTCCCAAACTGATACTGAAGTCCTGCAGGACCAAAACTCCTCCACCAGTTTCTTTTCTAGCCTGTTACAGAGGCATCATTTCCAAGATGGAATTCTACCCAAAATGCATACGAATGTACAACACAAACAGGATGAGGGTACACAATACAGTACTTTTTCCACCCTTCTTTCCTTGTGCTTGTAATTAGGTTACTGTTACAGGTACCATGCCTACTATGAAGGAGAATGTGTAAATTATCATTGTCATGTTATAAGTACTTTGCCCACTATTGGCTGGCACCAAATAAAATGAAAAAATCTTCTGCATGCACAAGTCTTCTCTGCATCCAACTTGAAAAGATTTATGGGGGTAGTCAAGGGAAAGCCAGGTTCAGACAGTGACACTGTGAACTCCTTCATCCACTCTCCTGGGTAGCTTAATGTTTATGAGTTCTATCTCAAAAACCTCTGCGAAGAAAGAGCAAAGGTTTGGGTTTTTCTGACTGCTGCAGGCTTCTGCTAATTTGCCATACTGTGGTTTATGTTATGGTAGGAGAAAGAGAACATCCTTTGCTGATTATGATGCCTGTTATTTTGCAATCTTGTTTGAAGTTTTAAATAAATAACAGCTTCTTAACAGTAGCTTGAAATAAACAGTGTCGTTGTCCCTGGCCTGTGTACAGTATTTCTTGGTTTGGGTGGTGGGTTCTGGCAAGGGGAAGGAGATAAGAGCAAGATGTTTCCCTCTGCCATTTTTCTTGTTGCACGCTGCTAGAAAATCTAGTCTTACCTGTCAACGTCCCCAAGGTTATAGAGATTGCTCCCTTCTATTTACCAATTATCTCAATGAACCCAAAGTTCTCCCCAAATAAAAGGGAGACAGAGATACCCCTGCTTCAGTCATGTACTCATTGCCTGCAATGTCTTTGGAGACAAATAATCTTTAGGACATCCATCCTTCCCAAAGGCCAGTATAGGAACAGTCAATTCCCCATCATTTTGTGCAGATTGCCTGTGATTCAGACTTACTTGACACAGTCTGCACTGTTCTGACAAGCAACATACCACAAGGCACTGGCTGAGCTGTTGTTTGTTCCTAGCCACCAAGTTTTGACATTAATAAAGCATTTTACAGTTTCTTGGAGTTTCTTTCCCAAGTATTTGACTATTTCTGTTGAAATCATAACAACACCATAAAAGTCATTCAGGCCAATTCAACTGATGTTCACTACATCACAAACTGACAATCAGCAGGGCTGTTAGCTTCCCTCTGCATTCTAAGGACTGCTCACGCTTTTCATAGCTAAGTCAGGAAGAACAGTTTAGATAGAATTTGCTGGTTTAAGACTTGTTGTTTGCTTCTTAAGGCCATGAAAAATGTATTGCTTTAATAAAAACTGAGGAAAAATAAATAAAAGGAGCATTAAATTAAAGGAACTTAAGGTGACAGCCTTGACTAACCTGATCTCTTCTATGACAAGGTGACCCACTTGTAGATGAGGGAAGGCTGTGGATGTTGTCTACCTGGAATTTAGTAAAGCCTTTGACATAGTTTCCCACAGGATTGTCCTGGAGAAACTGCCTGCCCATGGCTTGAACTGGCATACTTTTTACTGGGTAATAAACTGACTGGATGGCTCATCCCAGAGAGTGGTGGTGACTGGATTTACATCCAGTGCAGCCAGTCACCAGTGGTGTTCCCCAGGGATCACCAGGGATCAGTGTTGATGCCAGTACCTTCAATAACTTTGTCAATGAGAGGACCAAGGGCACCCTCGGCCTGCAGATGACACCAAGCTGGGCAGGAGTGTGATCTGCTGGAGGGCAGGAGGGCTCTGCAGAGGATCTGGACAGGCTGGATTGATGGGTCAGAACCAACGGTGTGAGGGTTAACAAATCCGAGTTCTGGGTCCTGCCCTTGGGTCACAACAACCCCTGCAGTGCTGCAGGCTGGGGACAGAGTGGCTAAAGGGACCTGGGGGTGCTGGTGACAGCAGCTGAACTTGAGCCAGTGTGAGCCCAGGTGGCCAAGCAGGCCAATGGCACCTGGCCTGGATCAGCAATGGTGTGGCCAGCAGGAGCAGGGGTGTGGCCATCCCCCCCATACTCATCACTGGTAAGGCCACACCTCAAATTCCATGCTTAGTTTTGGATCCCTCATTGCAAGGAAGGCATTGAGGAGCTGCAGCTTGTCCAGAGAAGGGCAACGGAGTTGGAGAAGGGTCTGGAGCACAAGTCCAATGAGGAGAAGCTCAGGGAGCTGGGGGTGTTTAGTCTGGAGAAAAGAAGATTCAGGAAGGACCTTATTGCTGTCTACAACTATCTGAAAGGAGGCTGTAGCCAGGTGTGGGATCAGTCTCTTCTCCCAGGTAAAAGAGATAGGACAAGAAGAAATAGCCTCAAGTTGTACCAGTGGGGGATTAGACTGGATATTAGGAAAAATCTTAATAGAAAGCATAGAAACAGGCTGCTCAGGGAAGTGGAGAAGTCACCATCCCTGGAAGTATTTAAAAGATATGTAGGTATGGTACTTAGGGATAACCAGCCTAGAAGTGCTGGGTTAACATTTGGGCTCAATGATCTTCAAGTTTTTTTCCAACCTAAACAATTGTATGACTCTATTATAAGCCAGAACAAATGCAAAGGCTTTGCAAGTCCTGAGGAAAGGGTGGTTTTCTTTTGTATTTTACAGTATTTTTAAAGTTTCTTGAATATAAGCAATGTGTTTTACTCTGCAACATCATACCCTTTGTCCCACAGTTTGAAAAAACAAATTCTCCTTTTAGCCATTGCTTTTCCAGACCACGGGAAAATACCAGCAGTGAATTTAAGATTCATGTTCCTGAAGAAGTATACATGTTGTTATGATCTCAAGTGTGCTACTGCTTGAGAGCTTGATTACACACTTTATGACTGTTTGTGGAAAGAGTGACATTTTCCTCTGAAGATGAGGATTTACTATGCGTGAAAGGGGTTGACTTCCAGCAGCTTATCCAAAACAGAAGTTCATTATCATCGCACTAAAAGGCTAGAAATAGACACATTAAAAAAGAAAAATAAGAACCATACTCTTCCCATTTCTCCCTCCCATTATCACTCAGTCCCATCTTCTGTAACATCTTGCCACCTGCATTCAAGTCCCTGTTTAGTTCCCTTTCTTCAGAAAACCAACTTCTCAACTCATCAGTGTTTCTAATTTATGTCTTCTATCTTTCCTTTCTTCCTCTCAGTATCCTTTGCCCATTGCATCTCTTCTCAGTAACTCACCTCCACATTTCTTGTGGTACTACCTCTGGATTTCAGCCTCCTGAATCAGTTTGGTCTTACCATTAGAGAGGTTTTATCCCCAGGTGAGCATTTGTCAAGGTAGAGAAAAAAACCACTAAACCTGGGCATAAAAGCATCTATTATTTACAAAAACACAAAGTTCATCTGCAGGTAACATTCCTATTACAAAGACCTGGAGCTTGGTTCTACAGCAAGGAATGAGAAGACATGGAGTGAAATTGTCATATCTTTAAAGCAGGGACATTTTTCTGAGTTCCCTGAAGCATGGCCTGATCTTGAGCTCAGCTTTGTTATTTTTACAGCACACATTTTTCACCAGCTGAACAGTAGCGATCCCCAGTCATGCTAAGGATTATCTAACCCTGGTTGTACTCCATTTTTCTTATATTTTGAATACTTACCTACATTTTTGCAGGATTTCTCCAGGAGGTCTTGCTGAAGTTGCAAGTAATCCCACTACCATTCTTTCCCAGATGTGCAGATGACTGTCTCTCAGAGAACCCACCACTCTATATTGTGAGAGATTTTGTCAGTGTGCTTCCACAGGTTTTTTTAACTTCTTTTTGTATATAACCTAACAGCCTAGTGCTGAAGATAGCCAACAGAATACAAGTGTTCAGTGACATACTTATCCCTCCAACAGAAGCTGATGCAGCAGATGTTCACTGGAGTTTTCTCCAGGCTGATGTCTCCTGCAGGACACGTGCACAGAATCAGTGAGGACTGGCACTTTGAAAGTGCCTTATCTAACCTTGCTTCATGATTAGTAACACTATTTAGGAATGAAGGTTCCTTTGTGCTGGATGCTGTGGTAACATAAGCAAAACATACATACCCTGAAATTACAAAGAAAATTGTAATTTGTCCCAAAGAAATTACATTACGGGCATAGAAAGGGTAAGAAACAATACCAAAGGCAAAAACACAGCACCAGGTAGTCCAACCTCTAAGGAACAATCACTACTAGTTTTTGCTAAGATTTTCTTTAGCCACCCCAAAAACTAAAAAGAAAGGTTTTAGGGTCTAGAGTTAGACTACATATTTGTTTAGTAGCTGGTTACAGGACATTCTTTTCAAGCATTAGGAGCAGCAGAAAGAAAAGCCCAAAGGTAATTGCTTGAAATAAAAAACTAGAAATTAAGATTGGCTTCAGTTGCAAACTGGAAGGCCAGCTTGGAGATAACATCTGAAGGTGAAGCTGAAAGTACAAAAGACCACAAAACCAAAGCAAAATAGTTCACATTTGTTAGGAGACATCTGGATGATTGTGGATAAAGGAGAATGGCTGATCTTAGATAATTCTATAAAGAAAGGCATGAAGATCTGAGAGTGATGACTTAGAAGAAAGCTTCTGTTGGATACGACTTTCCAGGTCAAAGGTCAGAACAGTAGGAAAGATGGTGATCAAGCAAGAACGTATTAGAAAAGACTTGGGTGAAAAATTAAAAAGCCCAAGTTTGGCCATGGACTACACTCAGGAATTTCTAGATGCAGGCTAACATATTTGTTATCAGATCTGGTAGAGGAAAATAAGTATGTTAATTGTCTGGGAAAAAAAGCCAGAAATTAAATTCAACCCTGCATAAGGAATAGGTCCTTCTAATTTCAGTCTGTTAGTTCATAAGATTCTTTTGCCTTCATTGTAAAATACATAACTTCTATACTAAGACTCTCACTATTGCTACATTCATTTCATGACAATACCAAAAAGAAACAAAAAAGGTGAAGTCTGCTGCAAAGAATAGTCAGTGGATTCAGTAAGAGGGATTTTGCAAATGAGAAGCAAGGGATATATTGGCAGAGATCCACTGATTCTAAGGGAAACTTGCCAATCCGTGTCCAAGTATCAAATTCTTTCTGTTTCCAAATAAATGAAGTATTTCTGATCCACAGGTTAACTCATAACTCATAACTTATGCAGTGTTCATAAAAAGATTTCATACCCTGGTTTTCTCTATGTCTATATATGTATGGCAAGCCACAGAAATGTCTTACAGATGATAATTGGACAGATTGAGGGTATCTGGAAAAACTGGACAGCTCCAGAGGATTTCAGTTGTTCCTGTTCTTTTGCTCTCTTCAAAATACCTGCCAGGATGTATGGTAGAAAACAGAAGATGCTCCTACTAATGGGCAAAGATAGTGAACCATCTGGGAAAAATGTGGTTTGGCTTTTTTTTCTTCTTTAACATGTACAGATTTAGTGATCAAAAAGTGCTCCATAAAAACAGAAGAGAACCAATTATAGTATACATGGTTCTGGTGTTGTATCTCTCCAAACAGCTGTAAAGCTTGTTTTTCTTGCAGTACTGGCATTTTGAAGATATTGCCCTATGAATGATCAATAGAACAATGAGGAACAAAACTGAGATATTCTGTTTTAACCGTGGTATATTGAACAGAGAATATGTTTCCCTTCAACTTAAATAACAAGGTTCTACTATTAAAATAATCCAACTGAACAATGAGTTAACTGAAGATTAAATTTAATTTATCTCTCAAAAAAATGGCCTAGTCCCAAGTATATCCAAGCAGTGGCTTGGAAGAAACACAGTTGAACCATACATTTTGAACCAAACACGAAAACTGTCAAAAGTATCCACCAAAGCAAAAGCATCCACTAAACGACAAGTATTATGAAGGGTGCTCTGCAAGAATTTATGAAAAACATGAATCTGCCACTCCACAATCCAGCATGTTTTACAGTTGTCTATGTCCATGTAAAAAGATTGCAAAATGTACAGATAGGATCACTTTGCACTGATGCCAATTAGTATAGAATATGTAAAGCAGCAAAAAAATCAAGCCTTCTGTCTCCCAGTCACCCAACGTGGATAACCAGCGGTGTTTACTCATGGACTGTTCTCCCAAAAACTTTAATATATTTGCAAGACTGCTATATGAAAAACACATTCCCCAATGGCATAATACTTTAAAAGATTCAACAAATAAATTAATTTAGCATGTTATGAAAGAATTAAACAATACCAACATATTTTTACTGTTCCCATGAGAACTACTATTTTCTTATAGTCCTGCTCTTTGCCTCTTGCCAAAAGCCAAGATGGCCTCAGAGAAAGCCAGGATAAACCTGCTAGTCATTTATGTGAATGACAATTGCCATTTCTGAGCTTACATCTGGTAGAGGCCACCTTCCTAAAAAGGACAAGACAGGGTGACGTTTCTTCTGACACCAAGTCCTCTCTTAGTTAACTACAAACACGTTTCCACCTTGTTTTAATGCTGTTTTAATGAGCAGAAGCAAAGTATTAATATTTTCTAAAATATATTTCCTTAATAAGACTAAAATTCTTCTGTGATTGTACTGGCATTTAAAATAATAATAACAATTTTTTTAAAACATGGTATTTAGATCATCCTACAAGTTTTTAAAGGGTTGTGTTCCACAGAATCACGCAAGATAATAAAATGTGACTGTACCACTAAACCAATGTTGTGACGTGTCACTTAGTTAAAAGAATTGGCATATTTAGGGATAAATTCTTAAATACTTAATCAGAAGTTCTAAGATATACCAGATAACATGATTCATCTTCTTACTGGTATTTTCAGAAATGCCTGTCGCTTTCTACAGCCCAGAAAGGAAGTTTTCAATGAGCTGCTCCTGGCCCTTTGCAAACTCCCTCATCCTGAGCCCCAGGTCACAGCGTCACTGGAGAAGAGGCCCATTTGCACATATTGCTCTGAGAAAACAGATCTTTGGACATATTGAAATAATTTTTACAAAATCTGAAGCCATCAGAATCAACAGCAAAATCATCTTTGACTTTAACAGGGCCCAGATTTGTCCCCAAAGTCTCTTCACTGCACAGCGACTTTGCTGGCTGACCAAGGTGACTTCTCTGAGATGTCCACCTTGACTGCCACGGTCTGAGTGGCCAACACACGAGGCACTTCACTCACAGGTAAGTGAAATTCCAACATTTTTAATTGCATGCACTGCTTGAAACATGGGTAATTAGACTTAAAACGGGCAGAAATTAGCTGGATTTGGATTTCGTAACATGTGAGGAAAGGGCCATGGGTCCATGAGGGAAGTATGCCACAACATGACTGCCCCTCCCTTATCTGCTCAGCGTGTATACATCAACCAAGTGCCACACTGGCCTCCCTTAAGTACACAGTGAAATGTGAATTATCCTACGGAAATGCTGGTTGCAAACACATTTGTACTTTGTTCTCTAATTCACTTCAGTTTGCCTGTTGTGTTGTTGAGAAGATAGCCTTGACACAATAGTTAAACTTTTACTCAGTGTGATTCTGGCAAGTAAGGGGCCTGATATATTTTTTATTATTTTTTTAACTGGAGACAATGTCAGAGCTACATTTGTAATATACTTTATTACAAACTAATCACAGAACCACAGGAAATGTACTGTTCATTGCTCATGGCATCCTGAAAGTATGAATACTACATTTTCTTACTTTGATCAGAGACAACAGTTGTTTTTGTAGCCCAACACACAATGGTAGGAGGGAGGTAGGAAATGAAAGCATTCTGAAAACATATTACTAATACACTGTGATTTGATACACATGTCCTGTAGCTGTTGTGAACAGCCTGGTAACAAATTTTAATGTGATTAATGTCTTTTTAAAGGGATTTTGGTATTCCATTGACTGAATATACAATAATGTTCAGAACTAAGTGCATGAATAGGAAGAATATCATCACAGAAAGATGTGGAAATCTACAATTTCAATTTGAAATATCACTACAAGACAAAGTCAGTAATAGCAATATGTGTATTTCCTATGCAAGAAGATGTATATGATGCAGTTAGAAGCAAAACAAGAATATTTACACTTAGAAGAAAAATTACATAGTTTGAGCTACACAACCACTGAAGGACTTTTCTTTGCAAAAGTAACTCCTACCTTCACCAAAAAAAAAAATTAAAACTGACTTATTAGCAGCTAAGCTCATCAGAGCTTGTATGTTTTACTTTTTAGATCTCATCCTTTACATCGATGTAAACCCTCAGGTATTTATAGCACTAGAGAACTCATGTAAAAATCAGTAATCCATATATATATATTTTCAAATATGAAAGAACACAGAAATGCAGGATATTTACACCAAACGGGCACAGGATAAAAAACTGAATGTATTAAATACATCTGAGTGCCAACCCTTCTTGCAAACATTACTTCACTACAGGAACAATAACAGAAGAATAGAGAAAATGTTCTGACTGCAGTTGGAGAAAAGGCAGAAAATTGATTATGTTTCAAAAACATGAGCATTTTTCACTGGATACCATATAATTAATGTATGCCATGTTCTTGAATGCACTCTTTTGAGGCACTGCAGATTATTTCTTCCTCAGAGGAAACAGAAATCATAATCAATGCAACAGTATGGTAATCCATAAATTAGTAAAATCTGAGCACAAACAACTTGATGAACGCAGCACCGTGGTGTCTTACAGAGCCAGAAAAGCATCTGTACGTGAAAAAACCATGCAAGACATGATACTGCCCTTTAAAAAAACTTGGGAAAGCTTTTCTGAACTATGTGATATACCAAAGCTCTAATAATTTCTTAGAAATGAACTTTCTGAGTGTTTTGTAGTCAGAAGCGCTAGCAGCTATAAATGTGGGTAGATACATAAATGCCTACCTTATAAGTTCTTTACTGTTTCAAAAAGTAGTGCAAAGCATAGCACAAATCTATCTGAAATAATTTTTAATAAATTTTAATAATATGATCAATTATTTATATCTGAATATTTTGAAAATCAGGATAGCTTTGGCATTTCTGAACCACAAAAAATGATTTCCTTTGCATCAGCCTAATCAGACCAAGGACACGCAGGAAAAATCTAAACAGATAAAATCACAAATTAAAAAACAAGGACATTATGGTGTTGAATTTAGTGACCTGAGCAAGGAAATTCCCATTAAAAGAAAGTTCATCACCAGATTTGACAAGATGGTGGTTACTAAGCACAGAATTAAATATTTTAGGCATTCAGTGGAAGACTGTTCGTTTCAACAGTGGCTGCATTTTTGTTATTAATTCAACAATCCAACCACAGAAAAAGTAAACAATTTGAAGTATTCTTTTGAAAAAAAGGCATCAGAGAAGAAAGATGTACTAATTACTGAACATTTCTGCCTCATCCATAAATGTGGCTCCATGATTGAATCCAGCCCGGCATAAGGAGAAATAAAGAGCACAAATTAAATACACACAGGAGAGCTGGGCTTGGCTTCCTGCCCACTGTCATCATAGTCAAACTTCATTTCCAAGATCCACCATAACAGTTTCCTCTGAAGCTTCCTCTGGGTCACAGTGACCTTTGTTAAACGTTATAACAAGTGATAAAATGAAGACTGGGAGTACATTTGTTGCACAGTTAAAATTGAAAGGAACCAGGGGATCTGAACCAGATTGCAGATAAATGTAATATATTGCTCGGCTACATTTCTCTCTGTTCCAGATGTGTGATTTGTTACTAGTTATAACGGAATGCAAGCTGTATTTTGTAAAGACTAAAACCAAAACATTACAGAATGCAGAAGCACAATCTATCAATTTTCTAAAAGGAAATTGCACCTGCCTGCAATCTTGTCCTCATTTGACTGAGCCCTCTGAGAAGAACAATGATTTAATGCAACAGCTCTTCACATTTGAAGGGTGTGGTTCAGCACTGGCTTCACAGAAATGAGTCTGAGAGTCTAAATTTAGCAGATAGTAAAAGTTTACCCATGAAAAGAAAATACAGAAAAAGTCTCTTCACTTAACTGCATACATCACTGTAATTCATAGATTTTGCCCTGTCAATTCCCTGGGACTGACCTACCTCAGTTGTATTTTCAGTCTTGCAGCTCTCTCAGGCAAAGTGGGCAGCATACCCACTGCTTTGCAACAATTCCATCCTGCTCACACTTTCAAAAACATCGACCCCTAAATTCTTATAAAGTATGGGAATTTAACCATGTAGCTGCAGCCCTGAGTACTGGCCCTGATCAATGCAAAAGTAAACAGTTATTTAAAGTTACTCTGTTAAAGTGCTCCAGTTTATCTTCAAGCAAAACTGTGAAGCAAAGCTTTGTTTTTGTTTGCTCTTTCCAAAAAGACAAAGATAAAGGATGTAGTAAAAATAATTGTACTGCAAAAGGAAACAAGGCCTGCCGTTCACAACATCTCAATTTCAGGAAAAGGGAGACAGGTGGCAGGTAAAAACTCGTTTCATTTGTTATTAATTTGGACACTGTTACAACTTTCATTCTTAACTGGTCTCAGCTCCTGACACTTTTTGATGATTTAACGCAATCCTTACCCAAGCAAAATTTATGTGGGCTTCAGTAACATTCTTGTGAGAGCAAAATTAAGTAAAACAAGGAAGTGCTGCACATGCAGATGACGCTGGTCCAGCAGCTGGGTTACACTCGGAGCCATCTGCTGCCATGAATGGGGCTATTCGTGCCCCAAGGAGCTGCTCAAAAACCTGTGCTGGCAATCACCCCGCGCCCCCAAGTAAACTTCAAACATACACACGCTGTCTCCAAAACACAGCAGGAACCACCCACAACACTGACACAGCTCTGTTCCTACCCATCACAGCTGCCTCCCGTCCTGTGCAGGGCTCACACCAGGACAGGACCGTGCATTTTGTGTCCCAGCGTGTTGCCCCTTTGCAGGGAGAAGTGCAGCACGCAAAATGCTTGCAGGAACTCGGCAGAGTCACTGCCTCATGCAGGGTCAAGAGACTGAACAACACTGGGGGTCACTGAGGAGGGGCTTGCCAAGCCCTTTGCAGCAACCCACCTGTCCCTTTCTGCAGATGCAGAGGAGCAGAGGGGTTCCTGAGGAAATTTGGAGCCAGATTTTGAATTCCCATTATTCTTCAGACTGTGTCATTTTCCAAATGATTTACTGTGCAAAGAAACCCACGGTTGATCACATATTAGGGCAAGCATTGTGCTGGATGTCTTACACAGGGGAGGCCACAAAGAGGCCTGCCAGAGGAAAGGACATGGGATTGCTTTCATCCTGCATGAGGCAGATCCTCGAACAGGAACCAGGCAGTGAGACAGTAACTCCGAGAGAATGCAGAAGTCAGCCTCAAGAGATGAGGTGACTGGTGGCATCGTGTTTTGGTGTGAGGCAAAGTCAGCCAGCTCTCACCAAACCAAAATCTCGGCAGGAACACACAGGCAGGAACCCCTGCGCTGGAGAACAAGGCACCATATCCCATTGAGATACCACACGGGCAGAAGCTGCTGCATTATATAACCATGAGCTTGGCTCCTACCTCTCTGCGTGGTAGGGATTCTCAGCTCCCGAGGAGCTCACAACTTGGAGGAGCTGTGAGATGTTGCCTCTGGCCATGGGTGTGGCTTTAGCACCACCAAAATTTCCTGGCTCTTCTGTCTCTGCTGTCCATGTTAGGCGTTTTGAAGTGACACTGTAACTTATTTCTAAGCGCAGTTGCCACTGATGCTGAACAGTGATCCATTGTTCCTATTGTTGCTTCCGCACTCAGTGGTTCATGAAAACAATGCTTCAGATGCAGCTTCAGCACAGGGAGTCTCAGAACTGCCGAGTGTCAGAAGCTGGAAGAATCACCCTGCTCCTTATGCTTCTCCATGAGCACCTTCTGCTGGCTGCTGTCAGGAAAGAGGTGCTGAGACCTTTTGTACAAGCACGTAGTGCTCGCCTTATACTC
>VZRO01004193.1:1177470-1214908 GCA_013397915.1 Daphoenositta chrysoptera
TATATATATATTTCTCCCATCAACAGTAATCACTAATGTTCAGTTATTTTGACTGACAATGCTAATGTTCTTTCTCCTGTTGCTTAAAAACTGCTTTCAAAGTGTAACACCTTGATTTTTCATGTCAGCATCCTTCCCAGGGTGCACTGCATTTACTGAAGTAACCACACCATGGGAGCAAAGCAATCTTTGCTTCACAAGGAAAAGCCTGAAATAAATATTGGAACATATTGATATACTCTGGTTTGGACATAACCACCTAAAAAAACCAAAGACATTCCCCCCCCCCCATGAAAAAGAAAAAGAAGAAAATCTGATCTGCATTCTGTCACCTGGTCCTTGTGAGGATGTACAAATTCAACAATAACAAGGGGGATTTTTGACGAAGGGGAAAATTAGTAAAGATAAATTTTACCAGCATTTTTTAGCTTTTGATAAAATGTCAAATGGGTGTTTATTTAATTTTTTTTCCCCCGTTTTGAAATCCTAATTTCACCAGCTGTTTTCTTTCTCCTCATGGGAAAATGAGATAAATGTATCAAAAACATAATCAAGTGGCATTATTTTCTACCAATAGAATTCCCCATTTCATTAAGAAATTCTGAATCAGAGGGTTTCTGGTTTTCAAAAATAATAATTAAAAAATCAGAAACTCAGTATTTAAGAAACAAGTAAACAAGCATTTTTCAACACACTTTGCTCATAAAAGAGTATGGTGTACTATATGTGGAATGGAATAACTAATGATCAGAACTGCACAGCAACTCTGAATTTTAAACATATAGCAGAAGAGTATGTAGATTTGAAAGCAAAATAAAGCTAACAAAAATGACCTGATAATTTTGAAGGCATAGACTTAAGATGAAAGAAATCAATGCCCACAGGACCCAAACATGCACACCAGAAAATGTGAGGGCTCTGGGGAAAAGCCTGTATGGTTTTGAAGGGAACTTTTCTTTAAGCTATTTAATAAAACAATTGTTCAATAGATGCTTGCCTTTCTTGTGAGTAAGAGTTACTCCCAAAGGAAATAAAGTTCAATATGATTCAAAATATTTGTAAATTTATGTATTTTGAACAAACAGAGGTATGTATTTACTAAGGAGTGGGTAGCTTATCTACAAGGAACAACTGATGAAATTTGCTGTATCATTTGTTATCAGAATAAATGGCAATACTTGAATATAAAGCTTATTCAAATGCTTTGTCCCAGTATTTTTAACAATGTAACTGTAAACTGCAAATGCCACACCAAACTGACTGAAAAATATACCTGTTATTCCTGAACTAGAAAACAAAGTTAGTTTTGAAAAAGACATGAAATTAATGACAAATTAAATCTTAAATCTTGAAAAAGGAATTCATAAATATTCCACATCCATTTAAGACTTTTTTAAACAATAAGATTTGTAAGAAAGATACTTGCAAACAGATACTACATTTGAGATTATATTAACCAAAGCTATCTCTGCATATTTAAATGCTTACAGAGGTTTGTTTCTGGCTAACAACTCAAATCATACGTCACACAACAGTTTTGGATAAACAATGATCAAAACAGACTAGAAGAGCAATCATGAAAGGACTAAACAACAGAGAGAAACGATAACGATGAAATGTTGATTTGCCCCTGTGTGGCAGATTAAGGAACCTGTGCAGAGCGGATGTCACATTTTTTTAGCAACGCATGTACCCAAATTTGCTTTTGGCAAACACTGCTTAACTGCTGCTGTTTTTCATGAAGTCAGTGAAGACTGGGTTAGATAATGAGCTGGCATGCACTTTTGAAATGTTTACTGTGTTCCTTAAAGTGAGGGGAACATGCTGGTTCTTAAACTAATTTGTTTTTTGTTGTTGGTTTCCCCCATCTCTCCCCTAGTATTCTGTTCTCCCTGTCTTTGGAATAAACAGAAAATGACTGAATCTTTTTATACTTTTTTTTTTTCTCTTACAATTATACAACTGAAGAATCGGTAATTTCCAAATGGCAAACAACCGAGCCATGTCAAGAGCCATGTTAATCTCATGTGTTCACTCCGTGGTTAACAATGGAGAAAGATATCTGGGGAGGACAAAATAAAATCTGTCTATTCTGGCCTAAATGCAGGACATGAACCAGGAGACATTCCACAAACAATGTAGTCTTTTTCTCCTGGTGGGGGGAGGTGGCGGGGAAGATGATGGCAGCAGGACTTTTGTGGAAGGAGAAGCTGTACCCGTCTTGACAGTCAATACAGCATTCAGAAAGCCTACACGGTGGGAAGAATTTCCCACCCATTGTTAGCTAGGAACTTGATTTGAAAATGCAGTTTTTAATTAAAATTGGCACTTCCAAGCTTCATGCTGGCATCCTCCATCTTGCTAAACACTGAGCTCATTTGTGGTTCCAGCAGTTTGCAAGCGCAGCCTCGGAGGTGACAAACCATTTCCCATCCTTGCTCAATCCTTAGTCCCCATCTTATCATGAGTACATGGGAAATCCACTCCAGTAAGACAAAGCAAGGACTGTAGGATGTGGCCTCATTTGGCTACAATCCACAGATCCCGGTCTTTATTACTTTTGGGGGATTGTTAACGGAACAGAATTCTTCGGAAATGTTTGGAGGAAAACAGGGTCAGTTATTTTTGAGGCTTCTACATGCTTCACTTCACTCAGACATCCACAACCATCATTATGGATAGAGATCCTACTGCTTAGCTCAAATTTCATTCTCTTCCCACCTATGCTTCCAGACAATAGAATTCAAAGACAGAAATTCCAGAATATTACCACCAACAACAAAAATTTCTGGGCAGATAAGAGATAGAATTTATCTATCTATTTCACATGGATGGTAAAAATGGCTTATTTGTTTTGTTGATTTAATGAATAGATTTGCATATGTAATGCATTCTGACTTGAGGAATCTCAAATGAAAATTCAGTTTACAGGTCTGTTGAAGAAACTGCCAAGATATCTTCATAACATCTTCATTAAGAGATCACACGTCATTATTTAGGACCTTTTTCTAAATAGTCCTCTGAGGGAAATTTTTTTTTTTTAAAAAAAGGCCTATTTTTCTAGCTGTGCATATTCTGAGATGCTGAAGAACAAACTGGGAGGGTAATTTTTCTGGCTTTTGAATTTTATTTGGATTGATGTCTTCACAATGTCTAACATTGTTAGGTTCACTACAAAGGATTTCACTTCATCTTGCAGTAAAAGAAAAATATTATGCAAATTGCATAAAGGACTTCACAAGACTATCCAGTTCATGTGAATACTAGCAAGCAAAGCAAACTGTTGTTGGCTTTTGAAAAATCTGTCAACAATTAAGCTCATCAAAAGGAAATTCATAAGCCGATTTAGCAGAAACGTCTCACAAAGCCTGAGCCCTGTAAGGTACATTCACGTATTTAGTTCAGTTAAAGTTCTATTCAAGAATTAAAGTAATTACCAAAGATCCGTATATTTGTACTAAAAGCTTGCTGAATGTACAAATCCAAATATAGAAAGAACCTCAAGATTTCTAAATTACTGCAATTTGGAGTCATTTGCAGAATGATTTTCCAACAGGAATAAATCAGTGTTCCAAGCCTTCTCACATTATTCTGAGAAATATCATCTTTCAAAAAGTAGTAAAAAAAAAAGAAAGATATCTAACACCTACGCTCAGTGTCCATTTACCAACACACATCTTATGTACTTCTGTAAAACAAAACCCAGATCTTCATTGCTGCACTTCGAACATTCTACAGTCTTTATTTAAGCCAGAGGACGAGGTTTTAAGAGGGTTCCACAGAACATGAGAGTTCCTCAATCCTGACACCAAAGAAAGTAATCCAACAAAATAATATGTCTGCACTGCAAACTGTGTCTCCCTCTCCCAAAATCCTGTTACAGAGCACAGAGAGCCTTGCAAAAAAACAGGAGTTCTTTTGTCTTGTGACTTGTCCAAACCATGCTTAGCAATCTAGAGAAGTCTCTTCAGGAAACTACAGGCTTCATTATGGAAATTCTCTCTTCACTGCATGTTAATTTGATTATTTTTATTCAGAATTTTGCACGTATACACCACTTGACCAGATCTGACTCATCACACTTGCCCTGTGTTTAAGATTTTATTCTAGCTTCTTCCAGTAATGAATTTGTGTTGATTTTGTAAGATCCTGTTCATGACCTTAAAGCTAGTTCATAGGGTGAGACCTTTCATTTTTCTGTGTTCAGCTATTACTTTCTGCCACTGCTCTTCCATTATTCAACCTCCAGTCTTACAGGAATAGGACTTGGCTGATAGTTATTTTTGCGAAATTCTTTGCTTTCCGATCTCAGGAATTTTGTAACTCTGTGCTTCAGAGTGTCTGATTAAATCTGCATTAGGACTCTGTCCTTAATCTAGAGTTCAGCAAATTTTTTAGCTTCAGTCTGAGGCAATTTATAAGAACAACACTAAAAACATTTACATTTTATTGGGAGAAATCTATTGGTGAGCGACTGCTGCACTCTCTTTCCAAATTTGTAGATGACATTTACTCGTTGGCTACTGTTTGTTTCCTTTTACACATGAGCACCGTGCAGATATTGCCAGAAGAAAAATCAATGTTGAAGCGAATTCAAGGTTGCATGACTGTAATAGAAGTTTCAAAACTCAGTAGTAATTGTGCTATTTCTCCCCAAACAAATAGTCCAATACATAACTTTATTTAACTGAGTCCATATATTAAGATAGAACTCATATAGGTGTGAAACAAGCAATTTCCATCCCATCCTGAAAAAATACTACACATGAGCTGTACAGCTATGATTAATCACAATACTGTTCATCGTTCCAAATCAGACTCAGTGATTTTTATAGACATCTGTTTTCTTTCACATTTACCACATACATGGATGTAGTGTCACTATTACAGAGATTTGACTCATCGAAAAACATCACAAGTCAACCACTAAATCAGTGAGGAATATGCAGCCCATCAGAAGCCATGAATAATATAAGATCCATATGGGCTTGGGTAAAATTACCGAATTCGCCAGGCCATCAGGCTTTTTGCACCCTGCCTTGCTGGAGATGAGGTGGTGCTCAGCAAGGAAGCCTTCTGAGCAGCCAGCAGCCACAAAGCTCATGGAAGCTGGTGGACATAACTATCTTCTACTCAGTCTAAGTGAGGGAGCAAGAAAATACTCCTTTTGTTTAGCAATAAATACAACAATAGAAGCTACAGGCTAAAGCACGAATCAGCAGGACAGGGTTGGAGGAGGAACTGGGCGGTGCAGCCTGAGGGATCTCCCCCAGAGTCAAACGCAGAAGCAGGAGTTGGACTTTGCTTGTTATAAAAACTACTTCTTGTCAGAAGAAAAAAATATAAGACAGTCCAGAGAGGGGTTTGCAGAGGCTGGTGAACACAGCAGTGCCACCCTCCAGCAGAAAGCTTTAGGGGAAAAGTGATAGCTGCTGGAGGCCTGATGGTGGCTGGGACCGGGGACACTACAGCCACCGTGCTGGCCACAACAGGGGAGTGCTGGGCTAGAGCCAGCAGCACCACAGCTGGTGGGGCTGCTGCTCCAGCCTCCAGAGTGCCAGCTGTCCTCCCTTGCCATGGCACAGGGCCTGGGCTGCAAAAGTGGGACACCAAAAACCCGGGAAATTCACGCCTGACTCTTCCTACCTCACTTCTGCCATGATACCACCCTGTACTGGACAAGAGGATGGAGGCAGGCTCTGCTCAGTGGTGCCAAGCAATAGGACAAGAGGCAATGGGCAGAAACTGAAGCACGAGAAGTTCCACACAAACATAAGGAAGACCTTCTTTGCCGTGTTGGACAGATTGACCAGAGTGGGTGCGGAGTTTCCTTCTCTGGAGATATTCAAAAGCTGTCTGGACACAATCCTGAATAATGTGCTGCAGGGCACCCTGCTTGAGCAGGGAGGTTGGACTAGATGACCTGCAGTGCTCCTTTCCAACCTTACTGATTCTGTGTTATACTTCTTGGCCCAAAAATGTTCTCACACCAGGAGGAGGAGTTGGCACCAAGCATCTGCTTCCATTGGAACTGCTCATCTGGGTTCAAATCTGAATTCAAAGTGGGAACTCCACCCTCGGAGTGCTCTCCTCGAGAAAGAGAGAGCATGGTTATTACCAGCTCCAAGGCAAGCAGCTGGCACACAGCAGCAGGGGATACCTGTGTGCACCCCACTTTGGGGCATCATATCCCCCATGACCCTCTGGGGGTCTAGCTGTTATTTCACAATTTGTGCTTGAAGCAATTGAAAGACTCTCACTGACTTCACAAGGTTTAGATCAGATATTTAAAAGAAATTCATAATGGAGAAGGACTGACTAAAGGCTGCAGGATTTAGCAAGTATTTTTATAGGGGAATGCAAAATTGCTACTTGCTGCATACCAAAATGAATACCTGAGAAGCATAAAACAAAAAAACTTCAGGCTCCAAACCCCTATTTTATCTCTGAATTCAGGTATTTTAACCCAAGAGACAGAAAACAAGCTTGAATTTCTTTTCTCTAGCTTTTACTACTGACTTTTCTCTGAATTTTTCTACTATGCATCCCACACTACAGTGCCTCTCTCTGCCCCCAGTCAGAGTATAGTGTTGGATACATAATTTTAAATTGTTACATTTGTGATTCTTTACTGCCAAAAGTTTCTTTCCAAATTAATTAGGTTTATGTACTTACACTAGTACAACAGTATTCAATTTTTACAAAACACCTATTTGATATTTAAGCTGTGTGCAACTCTTGGCAGCCCACTGACATAGCAGAGAGACCAGGTTTGCAGAAAACTGTCTCCTCCTGCAGATCTTCTAAGAAGTATCTCATATTGAGCATATTTTAAAAAAAGCTTTGAACATCTTCTGAAAGCTAAGCAGTTATGAAGTAAAAGGAAAAACAGATTGGAGTAACTAAAGAACACAGAGAATGCAAGTAATTTGTGCTAAGGCAGTCAGGAAATCACAAGCCTAGAAAGACCATGCAGAAAACCGTCTGTATTTTGCCAGTGCTACTGAACAATACCCTACTGCCTGGCTTTTTAAATAGTTTTTAACATTTAGCCCTTTTAAAATGTGTAATTGTGTTATAGATACTAATTTCCTCAGAACCAAGTATAATTATTCTTCTAAATACTTGGTCCATCTCTATTGTAAGCTCTTCTTAAGACAGCTAAAAAATATTGCTAATATTTTTGAGTTAATAGTGTGTTTAGAAGGTCGTGTCAGGTTATTGCTGGGAGGATTAAAAGATTTTCTTTCCTCCAGAGCCCTTTGTTATAAGAAACCAAGGAAATTTAAAACAGGATTAATTCCTTCGAACCACGACAAACCAACAGAGTACCGTGGCAAGAGCATGAAGTAAGAGCACTCTGGGCCAGGAAATTTACAAAGAGAGCTTTCTTCAAACTCAAAAGTTGAGTTGAAATTTTAAAGCTCTTAATGGTTCTACATTAAGGGCAGCAAAAGACAACTGGTTTCACAGTCATTCCCACTTACAAGTTCTCTTTCAAGAGTCTGGTACAATAAGTGGTGAGCTAGTGGCTGTCACTGACACAGGCAGACATTCCTGGCACATATAAGCTTCATTTGGGACTTGTCAAGCCAAGCCCTGCTGGCTGCTCCCACTGCCACTGGCAGGAAGAAAGGATAGTGATGAGCATCATTTCAGTGAAGAAACAGGAAAGACACGCAGGAAGGAAGAAAAGAAGAAGGAGAACCCGGGAAAGTTTGGTCTAAGGTGTCAAAACAAATCCACTGACAGATATAATGGATTTTCCCAACAGATGTTACTTAGAAACAAACAACTCTTCCAAGCCTTAGGACCATGCCTGTAGGAATTTTTAAGTCAGGTCTGCATCTTTATAGGAGTGCTGTCATTGTATTAGTCAACTGCTAAGATGGAATAATGATGATATCAGGGTGAATGGTAGGTCAATTGAAGTGGATGTGCCCTCTGATTTAGTTTGAAATTGGAATTCATCAACCCTATGAAGTGATTGTGGATGTCCCAAAATCCATTGCTCAGAAGTAATTTATTTGCAGCATGTCAAAACCCAGAAAATCCTACCATTACCAAGGCATTAGGTATCGTGGTGGTTTCTTCTTAATCTTTTAGAATGATCTCTCAAATAGGCACAGCTCAGACCTTGCTTTCTACATGTACCTTATTCTGAAAAAAAATCTACTTATGTATTTTTTCTCTCTGTCATTAACTTAGCATGACATTCACTTCTAAACATTGCATCAAACTGGTTTTTTTGAGCAACTGAAAGCAAGAGCATTGGTCACATGCTCATGTTCTCCTGGAACTGGGCCTATAAATATTCTGACCATTTCCAAATGTGTCATGCCATAATAGATATCCCGAAAAAGAACTGATGCAACAGCACCAACAGAAATATTTATATACCGTTTTTAAAGATTTCATCAACAGGTGGCTTTCATCTACTACACAGTGTTGCTAGCTTAGCTACTGCAACACTGTGAACAGATGTTTTTAAGCATCATCAATAGGATTACTCTAGAATTTTCTCATCATAAATCAGCACACTGCAATGTCCTTTGTGGTGGGCAGTTAATATATCCTGCTTCCATCGGTTCATCTATATGATAGTTCACGGGAGGATGAATGAGCTCACTTCTATTTGAGATGACAGCTTGATGCAGCATTTCAAGGCTTAGCCTAACATGCCCTTACTCGAGGTCAGCCAGCAACCAGTCCCAGAAAACATGTTTGTTAGATGTAACTGAAAACAGTTTAGCACTTGCATTAAAGTAATAATTAAACATGAACAGTGTGCCTTGATGTTGTTTAAATGAATGACACATTCCATGCCCAGAGCAGTTTTCAACCCAGCTTTGTGACAGACAAAACACAATAACTGATCCAAGAAAATTAATGAAAAGAGTACCAAGAGGTTAAGCAGCTATCAGTCGGACTGAACCATATATTATGGTGTCACTCGTATAATATACCTCAAAAAAGAAGGTGGAGCTCAGTTGCACCCAGCATGCCTCCACTAAAACAGCTGGCACAAACAATCAGATGGGCTTGTTAGCAGCTTCCTCTGGAGAGCTGTTACATAAGCATGGGGACTGTAAACAAGAAAAAGAGAAAGAAATGGAAAACAACTAGATAAAAATTCCAAGTAAAAACATTATTTATATGTATCTACCTTTGTAATCCTAACCAGGACAGAAAAAGGGAACCTAAGTTTTTCCTCAACTGTGTAAACTCTACTTTAAAATAGCTTTTCATAGAGATTTGATTACCCAGTTTGTATCAGCTAGACATTTCCCAGAGACCCAGAGCAATTGATACTATTGACACTTCTACCCAGAAGTTTCTCTTCTCTCTCTAAATCGTAACTCTAAGCTGACAACCCTAAGTCAAGTGACTCTAGATACACACTGCAATAAAGCCACTAGGGAGTAGGTGAGCACTGAGAGAAATTAACTTTTATTTGGGTACCTAAGAGGAACTTCACCCTTTTCTATATAAGCTGAAGACAACTGCAAAAATAGGGCAGGAATGAACAGGTCAGGATGCCCCATCACTTGGCCTATTTGAGTCTTAGAAATGCTCTACACTGTAAAAGAATATCTGCTTCTCCACTTAGAGTAATTGCATGCCAGCCTCTGATGTCTTCCTTTCCAAGTGACATTCCTGAGGTGCCCGTTGCCAGGTGGGCACTCCACATGGGCTTTCCCAATTTAGCATCTGCAAATGAGGCTCCTCATTATACACAGAGTTTAGACACTTTAATTCAGAAGAATTATACTAGAAGGGCTACATTCAGCACTGTAAAATTCATTTCTTGTGTATCTGAGCTTAATTCAAAAGGGCACCTGGCCACAGAACAGCTTTGTACCTGGTCTGTGCCACAAGAGGGGACACTGGCTCACATGAGCAAGAGGAGACAGCTCAGCCTCAGACAGCTGGTGAGGTTACTGTGCCCAAATGTCCCCCTCACTCTCCCCGAGCTGATATTTGAGCTGTTCACAAACCAGCTGCTGAACCACTGGGGTTATTTAGCTCTTTAGGGTGGGGTAAACAGCTAGAGGTGATAACCACATTAGCTGTCTCAAGCTGGCAGCAACACATAAATCAATCAGAGGCCTCTAGGCACGTTGAAATGGGATACACAGACACCAGCAAACTAAGCAGGAAGCTGCTTGAACCAGCCAGTAGGAAACACAAAGACAAGTGCAGAATAAGATTGCACTCACACGAAGATACACACTCACAAATGGCTCAGTCTCAGTCTTGGTTTTCTGTTCTTCCTCTGCTGAGAGACTTTTAACCTACATCTTCCAGCAGAAAGTCAGCCACCAAGATGCCACAGCAGGTTCCCACTGTCCTGCCCACCACCCATACACACACACACCTTTTTATTTTCTTCCTTTTTAAAAAATATTTACACACTTTCTATTAGTCTCAATGAATAAACCTACCTCTCCTTCCTCCGTAGTAAATATCCTAAGACAGATTTTCTAGAAATCATTCTTTTTCTTACCCCTCCAAATACTGCACGGGGAAAATTCAGCAGGAACATAAGTAGGAGGGCACCAAGTACAAAAACCCCAGCCCTGGATAGTGTTACATCATTCTCCTGGCAAAAAGATGTTTTAATTCACCAAAATGAGCAAAAAATCTCAACATCTCCTGACTGAAAGGTAAGAACCCTAAGGAATTCTTGATTCAACACCACAAAACAGGCCTTTTCCTGATGAAATTATACATATTCTCTACACATGGTTTTTTTCTGTAACCACAAGCAAGACAGAAAAGAGGATGAGAACACATTTCCCTCATTTTTAAGATGTGGGCTGGGCCCCACAGGGATTGATGTGGTCAGGACACAGGCAGGTGGCACAAACTCAGAAACAGACTGGTAGGTTCTATGGGTATTTCACTAGCAGAAACCAGCCCAGAAAGGATTGGCATAGAGGGAGAGAAGGTAAGTGGGAAGGCAGGTGAATGCCACTGACACCTAGAGATACCCTAAGCACTAAAGAGGCATTTAAATCTAATTCCTCACATTAATCTAGCCCACTAGTTCTGGTGATTCAGTGCCTGCACAAAGAATTGTGCTATTCTGCCAGAAAGCTGCATATCTATGGAAACACATGGAGAATTTCAGCCATCACCTTATCTGCACTGATCATTTATTTTCTTGGGATAAAAGCAGCAGCTGTAATGGCAGGAAAGTGAAGATATTATGCCTATTCATACATTCTTTTCATACAGTTTGGAGAGCACTTCCACTCTTCTTTATGCTCAGCAGTGGCAGATAATGTGAGTTCCCTCTAGAACCACATGCACTGTGTGTACAGGCTGTGTCCAACACTAACCTACAGAGCCATTCTAAGTAAAAACACATAAAAGAGAAGTGTACTTAAAAATAGAGTCACAACCATGTACTGTACTCAGCGTGCTTGAGCAGAGCACGTAATACAGTTCAGTGTAATAACCACTCAATACTCAGGTTTCTAACATGAAGGAAGATAGAGAATGGAACTATAATTCAGCCTGGAACTAGCTCTGGAGTACAGCCAGCCTCATGCAATCCATAAAAATTCCTGTGTCAAAATGATGTGTCCCATTGTCTTGATGCCTTGATCAAGGTTTCTAAGTGTCTCATTTTTCTGACATCCTCCACATTAACAAACTTACAGTGAACATATGTTAAACTAACTGCACCACCACTGAAGTTCTGCTCAAGAATTTACTCCTTTGCAATTTTTTAATCAGCATATGTAGCAGTGAATGCTGTCCTCGTATAGATGGTTCTCTTCTGTACAAATTAAAGAGGCCCTTGAAAAGGTAGTGAAAATGCAAACAGTATTGCAAAAAATTCCCTTCGCCTGCAAACACCTTACCAAATTACATTCTTCACTTATCAGCCACTGATGAACTGACTACAGGAAAATAACAGTAACACTTAGCCCTCCTGTAAATAATCGTAAATCACAAAGTTCTCAATAACCATAGAGGTCTTCAGAAAATAAATTAACATCCCCTTGTTATATACTGAATACTTCCACATTTTCACTCAGGTTTCCTATCGGAACTGAGACACTCAATGTTGTTAAAAGGATTTTTTTAAAGTTTATTTTTCCATTTCCTTCAGCTATTTGCATGGGAGAACCAGAACGACAATTTCCCAGAGCGTATGGAATACAGGTAGAACACACAAGTACTCTGAATTTTCATAAAGTTCCCACTAATCTTCCGAAAAGCCACCGACAGAAGGAGAAAAACCAATCCATTTTATAACGCAGTAAACTTTCTCGAGATTGTTAAGCACCCTCTGCACTCCTGGTGGGAAATGGTTCCTCCTTCCCCCAGCCAGCAGGCAGTAGATGCTCTGGGCCAGAACAGCAGCCCGGTGCACCCGACAGGGGATGTGTGCAGTGCCACACCTGCCTCCAGCTGCTGCACCAGCCATGGGGAACTGGATCCACGAGATGGAATTGCATGGTTAGAGACCTCCAGTTCTTAGAGACTCAATACATATGAGGGCTATGATTTTTGAAGCCAAATTGTTATTAAAAACAATAGAAATTTGGGTGTACAAATCCCTTCGTCTCTGTCCAGCCAAAGCAATTCCTCTCCCCCCAGCCTCTAGCTGCTACCCATTGGTTAGCACTGCTGGTACAATTTTTTAGAAGGATTTGTTGCACAAAGAGAGAGACTTATTAAAAACAGAAAAGAATGTGTTGTGCCTCTGTAGCCAGAATCGTAGTTTAAAAATCTGTGTGCTGTATTTTCCTAAGTGCTCAAGATACAAAAGAGTTATAAACCCATAGGAACCATCTAAGCTCAAGTATATGGCTGGTTTTCATCTTCAGTGATTCAAAGGAGGTATGTTTACTACTGCAGCTGGCACAGCATGCTTCCAGAAGAAACATTTTTTTAAAAAATCATGTTTTCATTAGTAATTTTTTTTTCTTTTTAAACACTTCTCTCCATTATTTATTGGTTCAGATTGGTTGTGATTTGTTTTAGAATAACAGCCTAAAACGAAAATATTTTCATCTTATTTTATGATTATTCTCTTTTGCTATAAATAACCACTGAGCTATCAGGCCAACACTCTTTAGATTCCCCTTCTCTTTCCACTTCACTCTATAGCTAGATTGACTAAAATACGAGAAGGATGGTTACCTTTTTTGAGCTAACAAGGTGTAATTCTTTTCTCTGTTCAAGGTGAAATTCACCCAGGAGAACCAGCAGCGTAGTGCATATTTGTGACCAGACCCTGAACTACTTGTACAACCATCTCTTCTATTAGTTTCTATTTAAGCAATGTGAGTTCAGTTATTATTTGTGATTTTGCCAGGAATGAAGGGGGGGAAATAAAGCAGCCCTTTAAAAACTTTCTCAAAGCCACCAGAGGACAAGTCAGCTGATGAGTATGTTTATTGCTCTTAAATAATTTGGGAAGAAAGGAGGAACCACTTCAGTGTTGACAAACCTGCTAGTGAATAGACCAGACACTAGGTAAATTACTATGTTTTCTTTTAATTTTTTTTTCTGCTTTGTAGATGACTATCACGGCAAGATTATTTTTTTTCCTGTTACAATTATTTCTGAGATGAACAGAGACGTCCATTGTCCAAGCAGTGTCCCAGGGTGTCAGCTGCCTGCCTGCCAGAAGCCCGAATCCGTGATATTGCAGACACGCTGCCAAGTTCCAGCCAGTGATCCAGCCATTGCCCAATGCTGCTCATGAGCACTAATAAAACTGTCAGGTGTGACCCAGACCAGACCAACCAGAAGTGACTGCTGGCTCTAGGGAAGGGCTGGGGAAACAGGGACACAGGAAGTATTCGGACAACCTTCCTAAAGGAGACGAAAAATAAATCATCTCAGACCATTCTATTTTGTTCCATGTTTATGGCCCACAGGTAAAGGGAGAAACAGGAAATAGGATCTCAAGTTTAGAAAGGTTGTGACACAAGTTGCACAACATGCCTTCAGCATTTTCATCAGGAAACCAGTAGAAGAAAGTTCTTTAAAATACATTACCATATAATTCCTGAATGAAAATTGTATTATTATAGCTTTGTTTTGAAAAGATTGACTAAAGCCCAGCTAGAAGCAGAATGGTGGAGTATTAAGATACACTTCAAATTTGCAGGGCATCTGGCTGTGGAAAGCAGAAAAACCTTCACAGGACAGGTTGAAGGGGTTGTTAATTAACCATTGGCTGTGAAACTGATGGGATGAAATAAAAAAGACAAGTTCTGCACTTCAGCAGGAAAATCAAATGAACAATTACAAAGTAGAAAAAACAAAGTTAGCTACAGAGCTGTAGAAAAATCTTTAATACAACCACATGGAAACTACGTCAGAAGTATGATTCTCTTGCAAATATGGTTTTCTGTGAGAGGTAACTAATCCACACCTTTTGGCACTTTTGATACCTCAAATCAAAAATAAAGTCCCATTTTGAACTATATGTCTCAAGATTTATGCAATCTGAGTAGTCCAGAGAAGAACAACAAAAAAATCCACACACCAGGTTGGAATATACAATCTAGGAAGAAAAGCTGAAAGATTTGGGTTTGTTTAGTCTAGAAAAGAGACTGAGGGAAGACATAAGTCTTCAAATATGCAAGATGCTGTAATAAATATGACAGTGATCAACTGTTCCTCAGGTTCAGCAAGGTTAGAAGAATAGTTCTGCTTACCGTGTGGTAAAAGAAGATTTGTTAGCTACTAGAACAAAATAACTAACAAAAACAGCCATACACTGGAACAGCTCACCGAGGCTGGTCATGGAATCCTCATCACTGGAGTCCATTATGGAAAAGTTAGACAAATCACTGTCAAAAATAGTCCTTGGCTCAGCCACAAAACAGAGAGATGGACTGGTTGCCTGAGCTCCCTCCCATTCCTACACTTCTATGATTTACTAGGGAATATGCAGTTTCTTGCACAAACCACTCTTTTTAGGGGTTTAGTAAGTCACATTGACTAATATACTGCATGCAAAAACCTCTATCCTGATGCCAAGTATTTCAAACTCTATTTAAAACTTTACCACTGTAAAAACTGTTATGTTCTAGCAGGAAAATCCAGGAAGTAGTACTCTGCAACATTATCTTACCAAGGGAGAAGCCAACTAATTTCAAAAGACCTTTCCAAATCTCATGTGTGACCACAAGGCAAGGTCAGAAAAGGCCAGTGATATTTCTCTCAGAAGGTAAGAAAACCCCAACACAGTTGGGGTTGTCACAGTCTGACAAAAGCCAACACACAGCAGTGGCTGAAGGCTACGTGGAAATTGATTCAACACGCTGCTACAGCAGGAACTCTCTGGTGTCCAGCGCATCTTGAGTACAAAAACTAACATCTGACTAGCTGGTACATTTCAGAAGCTTTCATCCCAAAGCTACCTGGGGATAAACCTGGTGAATTCATTAAGCATGTCAGACACTGAATAAGGAATCCCTGAATACTTGGAGCATCGCATTAGAAAAGGTAACACTATTCTCTGCATCAAACTAAAATCAGTCCTTTGTGGAAGGGCATAGAAAGCACTTGTGGATTCTGAGACCCAGCAATGAATCCATTACAGACCCATTGACAAAGGCATTGCTCCACACCACGTGTGACACATCTGCTACAAAGAACCCAAATTCCTGACACAGACCTTACACGCCACTGAGTAAAACCAAGAAAAAGGAAAGACTACTCCTTTGACAAGAATGAGAAGAAGTACTAAAGACAGCCATACCACTGGCTCTGGCAGGAAATACTCTTGGAAGAAGTGTGGTGACTCCACTCCACTTTAACAATTGATGAAAACATCAAGCAAAGGCCTGTGAAGGTACAATAGCGTCGTGCTAAATTCTAGGACAAAAATCAAGTAAAGTTAAAATCTTCAACACGATAGAGGTGTTATCAGCTCCACAAATGATCCACTGGAATATCTATAATGACCTGACAGGGCATAATTCAGAAAAGTAATGCTGAAGTCTCGCAAACTTCAGTGGTACCCAGGCAATTGGTGTTTGCTGTGTTGGTCGGAGTGTCCTGAATTATCTGCCCTCAGAAGCATTTCACAAAGGTGTCTGATGACAGCGTGGAAGAATGCAAGCGACCTGCAAGGATAATTCATAAAAACAATAGCTAAGGGCCTGAAGGAGCCCAGTTTTCTTGCTAAAATGTTTCAGGCAAGCTTTTGCAAAACATCTTTCTGTTTTAGAACATTTCTACATACAGATTCTGTTTTTCAGAGATCCCATTCCTGCATTCCTTGCAAACCCAAAAACACCCGCTGACATCATTGGGCAATGCATTGGCATCAGGAACACGGGACTAAGCCAACAGAGGTTGTGGGTAGCCAAAACTGTGCTGGAAACAGCTCATCCCAGTTCGGTCAAACCAACTTTTGAAATCACAGCTGGTTCAAAAATTGTGACCCTCCTAGGGTCCTAGCAGACCCCACTCCCTGCCATGCTCAGCACAGATGACAGCATTTCTCAGCTCCTCAACCCTCATGAGCTTGGACCCAGAAGTCCCTTTTCCTACACTTAGGGAAGCAGATATTCCTGCTTCCTGGCCCAGCCCCATTCCCTTACTCCCTGGCCCCACTCCCAGAACCAATTCATATGCAATGGGCTACACATACTGCTGGTGAAGGAGGGCTGGGAGGGACTGTCTCAAAAAGATTTAAAATCTTATTAATTAATACAACTTGAACATGAAAGTCCTGCTTGGGAGCGCTATTTGTGTAATGGCAAGAAAGAAAAACAAATGTATCTTGAATCCTGACACTGCTAAAGGCAGTGGAGAGAAGAACCCAGGAAACCAAGATTTCAATTAGCAATTGATTTGAGACTTATTCTTGTAGTGGATGGAAGGAATCTGCCTGAGAGAAGCATAGAAAAGGAAATTCTGGATGGAAAGAAAACAGAGATCACAAAGGCAAAGTGCAAGGGTTGAGAAAAAGCCTGAGTGAATTACAAAAAAAGCAGCTAAAACAAACAAAACCATGTTAGTTAAAATGGGAAAAAAGCTTTGTTGGTATTAGCTAAATAGGCTTCCTGTAAAGAGTCAATGGGCCTTTAATTTTCTGTTATTAGTACTCTGCCTAAAGAACTTTAATGATCTTTTTTACCACCCAGACATTGACCACCATATAACCCCATGAATATAAAGAGTAGGGATGCTGCAGATTCAGGACTGCTCTCAACCTGGCAGACTAATTTTGGCCATTAGCTTGCAGGGGAGGGAACAAATCCAGCCCTTGAAGTGAAAATCTCTTATTCACATAATCAGGGTCAGTTGCTCCCATGCAGCTGTCAAAATCTTGGGAAGGTCTCTCTTGTCCTGAGCATGTTATGATCTATTACATTTCTGAAAAAAACACCCCAATTCTTGGATTTAACAGGTCTCATCCAACTATTTACTGCTGAAGGTTGTCAATGTGTGACCCCTTTGACGAACCCTGAGGAAAACACAGAATCTCAAACACAAAACTCTGTTGAGAAAAACCCTTTTATGTAGGGGGATTACTCTAAAGCAAAAATCCTTTACACTTTCTATATTAGAAAGGAGCTGGCAGTTCATTATTATATTGTAAACTTGGTTTGTCCCTACTCTGCACAGCACTGCACCAGTCTTTCAACTATAGCACTCTCCTAACCAGTGAAGCAGGAATATAGAACCATGATTATTATTTTACTTTACAGGCAATGGTAGTATACAGGCAGAAAAGAGAAGAAGACAGAGCAATGTTGGTATGACTAACACCTTTAAATAGATCACTTACAGGTCTGAGTATTCTTTCTGAAAAACTGCCTCAGAAATACAAGGACCAATTCTTGGTAATACTTGTTGTTTTCCCAGACAGCGCATCACTGGTACAAACTCCCTGTCAGACTTCCTGCCAGTTTCCTCAGATTTTGGATGATGTTCCAAGATTGAATCCTCTGGATTACAAATATCCACAGGAAGATATCCCATTTTGAAGTTTTCCTCCTATTTGCCTTCTCTGCAGTTAAACATCTTCTGCTTCTCAGTCTCTTCTCTGCTTCCAGCAGAACATTAATTTTCCTGCTTCAGTAGAGCCAGTGTTCAGATGCTCCAAAGAAAGGACTTAAGAGCTCTAAAACCTCTCCAAATTTCTCTATTGTACTGTTTGACAGAAAAGGAAAACAACTTTTGACACATTGGGTGTTTTTCATTATGATGGGGAGAAAAGACCTGAAACTACATTTCCCAACGGGCATCACAAATTGATTTTGATGGTGCAGAAGACTGTCATTAGGTGGCCACTACATTATTGTACTTACATAAAAATAACCATTATTACAAGTGGATCAAAAAATATATCACCTGAAAACTAACTAAATAAAAGACCTTCACACCTCAAAAACCAAACCAAAATCAGCAGAAGTATTACCATATTCCAGCAGCCTTGCTTTCTATGAATATATTTTATGCTTAATATTCAATTTCCGGAATTATTTTTTACTTGGTTGCTATATTCACTTGCAACTGAAGAATGGGAAATAATTCTTCAAGCCTTCTTAAAGTCTAAAATAAATTGTGCAGCCAGGACAGACTGTTTCAAACTTTGCTTTTAACCTTATATTTGGCTTTGGAGGAAAAAAAATCAAAATACCACAGTGTTTTCTTCAATCTTTTCATTAATTTCACAGAATTTCTAAAAACATGTAAGCCACATATCAAAACTTTAAATTACAAAGTCCCATCTTGGGATCTGGAAGAGTCTGCAGTTAATATTCACTGCAACTAGAATTATTTACTGTGCAGTGGAATCTGTGTTCAATGGCATCAGAACATGGTTCAGTCAGAAAGCACTTTTACATAGACTAAGGCAAAATTTTCATTAAGTGTTTATTTGATAGAGGAAATTTTTTTTTTAAATTAAGCAATACATATAAAATTCCACAACCTTCTTTGACAGCAGATGAAATTCACCTTGTGCATCCTTGACCAAAGCTGAAGTAAATTGGTTTATACCAACGGAATGAAACTGCTGAATGAAACACTTGGGGCAGTCCTGCCTCTTTTGAAATCAGTAGCAAAACTCCCAGTGACTTCAGATCCCATACAGGTAGCTCCCAGTGCTGCTCTTGAGTGGCCTACTAACCTTTGTGACTTTACACATGCTACGCTTCCCCTTCCAGTCTCTGAGGAAAACCCTCTGTGCTGTTGAAGGTTCCTGGCCTAAGGTATCATTTTCTTTGTTTACTGTCTGGCTGCATAGATGTCTGGCACAGATTTCAAAGTACAGTAGCTCAAAAATATGCTCTGTGCATATGTGCATAAAGCCTGTTCTTCCTTGCATCACACATCCTGCATCTGAAACTAAAAACCCTTACCTGGTTCTCTCTGCTATTTGTGGATTAAGAAGCAGGTAATAAAATGCAGCTGTATCAGTAACACACCTCAGTGGTTTAACATCATTGATTAAAGTGGATTTATTCCAGAATGACCTTAAGTAAATGAGTTCGTTATATTTTTCTTTATGTGTGCAAGAAAAAAATCCAAAACTCTGAGTTCAGCACTGTTCACCTAATCCAGTTTCCATCTGTGCCAACATTCACAGAACATACAAGAAGTTCTATACTATACTGAATTACATTTCCTCCCGTTTTTCAGAGCTTGGCACAGTCAAATGCTCCAAATAAATTCAAAAGCACATTAAAAATTACCAACAACAAACACAACAAAACAAGTCCCTCAGATCAATGAGGAAACTGTTCTATAAGCTTCCAAGGAGGTTGCTTAATGTATTGAATGGAGTGGATTGCATTGAACTTGCTGAAGTCAAGCATTTAAGCAATATTTAGTTTACATAACCTAGTGATACAGAATCAGAATTAAACTGCCCAAATGAATGAAGGCAGCAAGGGGAAAACAGCAAGTTAGATTCCAGCCCACCCTCTATATATCCTTTTATATCTATGACACATATATATCATTTTATATCTATGTCCAGCTTCAGTGAAACATTATAATCCCTCCTGCCACTACTGGATTCAGCTGAGATAGAGTTAATTTTCTTCCTAGTAGCTGGTGCAGTGCTGTTTAGGTTCAGTATGAGAATCATGTTGATAACACAGATGTTTTGGCTGTTGCTGAGCAGCGCCCACCTGAAGTGAAGGACTTTTCAGTTTCCCATGCTCTGCCGGTGAGGAGATGCACAAGAAGCTGGGAGGGAGCATGGCCAGGACAGATGAAGCAAACTGGTCAAAGGGATATTCCATGGCACAGAAGGCTATGCCCAGTATATAAACCAGGAGAGCTGGCCAGGAAGGGCTGGTCACTGCTGAAGGACGGGCTGGGTATCAGTCAGCAAGTGATGAGCAACTGTATTGTGCATCACTTGTTTCTCTTGGATTTTATTCCCCTCTGTCTCATCATCATCATTATTACTATTATTATTATATTTTACTTATTTTTCATTTATTAAAGTGTTCTTTTCTCAACCCACAGCTTTTACCTTTCTCCAATTCCTCCATCCCACCAGAGTGAGGGGAAAGTTAACGAGGGGGAAGTTAGTGAGGGGGAAAGTCAGGTCCATGATATTTAGTTGCCAGCTGGGATTAAACCACAACAGCCACAAGAAAGGTTTTTTTCCCTTTTCATATTTAATTGCTGATTTTGTGCTCCATTGCTTACCCAGCAGCCTTTCTAAAAAGGCTGATGCAGCCATGGCACAACAGCAGTACTGGAGTCAGAGTGAATCCTAAGTTGTGATAGACCCTTGGGACAGGTGTCTCTCCTGAGACCTTGAATTTCTCACATGTCATGGATCTTGTCAATTTAGACACAGTAAGAGGCACATTCTAGCCTGTTTGTTCCAGGGAAAACAGGACAAACAGGGAAAGTACAAGTTTCTGGGAGGATTATTCAACTCCTCCTTTGCTCTGGACAGTATGTGCTGGCCTAACAGGAAAAATCTGACCAACAAGACTGAAATCTGGCTTTTACCCACATCTAGTGAAAGCAAAATCATTATGCAGTCTAAATAGATGAATAAATTTCTTTTAATTTCAAAGTCAATTAATATCAACATCCTTGATCTTAAAGCATTACCACATCATAGGTTATTATTACTGTCATTCAAAGAAAGGCAAGAATCTGGTGTAACTTTCACAGAATCACAGAATAGTTAGGGTTGGGAGGGACCCCTGGAGATCATCTAGTCCATCCCCCCCACTGAAGCAGGTTCACCTGCAGCAGGTTGCACAATCCAGGCAAATTTTCAGTATCTCCAGAGAAGGAGACTCCACAACCACTCTGGGAAGCCTGTTTCAGTGGTCTGCCACCCACACAGTAAAAAGGCTTTCCTCATATTCAGATGGAACTCCCTGGGTTTCAGCTTTTGCCCATTGCCCCTTGTCCTGTCACTGTTGCTCCAATTCTCACACATTTCTCCTGTGCTCCATGACCTTGGAGCGTGGCCTGATCTCAGGCACCTCCCCTATTCTCCATCACCACAGAGAGTGCCTTAGCAATCACATCTGGCAGCTCACTCAACACGGGTGGGTGCATCCCATCAGGGTCCATGGATTTGCAGATATCACACTTGCCTAAATGGTCTCTAACCCCATCCCACTCAACCAAGGGAAAGTCTTCCTTACTCCAGACTTTCTCTCTTGCCTCCATGGTCTGGGATTCCTGAGAGCTGGCCTCAGCACCAAAGACTGAAGCAAACAAGACATTCAGCAACTCCACATACTCTGTGTCCTTCACCACCACAGCACCCATTTCATTCAGCAGTGGACCCACACTTTCCCTAGTCTTCCTTTTGCTACTGATGTACTTGAGGAAGCCCTTCTTGTTGTCCTTGACACCCCTTGCCAGATTTGATTCCAAATGGACCTTTCCATAATCTCTACTTCACATCAGAAGCTGGACAGAAACACTGTACATGGTTGTGAGTGGACAAGCATGGATTTCTGCAGGTAAAAGGGTTAAGCATGTTCAGTTTCCCATATTTCTTGATCAGCTGATCCTAGAGAGGAGCTCTAAAGCCTGCAGTCCAATTCTGGCTTCAAAACATTGCCAGTTTGCCCTCGCTGTTTGGCAAGAAACAGCAAAATTGTGTTAACAGTTTCTTTCAAGAATACATGTTAGTAAGTGCCAAATGACAGTTGTAATGACCCTGATGCATTTCTCTCCTTAGGGCTTTTTTGTTTAGAAGCCGGTTGCCGCCCACGAAGAAAAAGATCATTCTTTGTCATGAACTCTCCCATCACCCTGAGCTTTCTCCACTGCCACCAGCACTATACCTAACAATAGTATAAAGTAGGAAACCACCCCCTATTTAACGAAGAGCTACTCCCACCTGGGACTATAAACACCAGAGTATGCATTAAAGACCTGAAACAGAGCCTGCTAAAATCCAAGGACTCCTTCCATCAGTTTTAACAGGCTCTTGGTCGGGTCTTGAGAGTCTATTTTTATGAAATCACTCATTTCTTCCCTTGTTTATGTAAAGAACCTTTTTTTTTTTAAATCCATGCAGAAAGACTCTGTTTGCTCTTGTATCAGGGCAATGGTTTAATCATAAGTTAAATTAAGAAGTGTCACTGTCTGCAGCCAAAAGAAAGAAGCTAAGTCTGACACAGCACCTGTGCGCTGCTTCTCTGGCTCAGCACTGACCTTGGTTGACAGGAACATGTGCCTGAAAAATGCACCCAGGGGGAAACTCATCACAACATGAACAATCACAGTAGAATGATAAACACCCACACTGCACAAGAAAGCTGCCAAACCCTCCCAGCTGCCAGGACTCCAAGTGCATCTGGAAGGAAGAGTACCAAAAGAACACGTGTGTGTATGCACAAGTATGTACACACGTGTTTGCACACACTCACTTGCCCCACTTTGTGCTTAGAGCACCATGTTTCTTTTTTTAAAAAAACGCATTTGTAAAAATACATATTTGCTCCCTTATGACAGGGACAACTAAGATTATCAGGTTCCCTACATGCAATCACAACAGAAGGTTATGATGTCTTGCAGTGATTTAATCATACTGATCCATTCACATATATTTTTCTACTTAACAAGATAACTGATGTGTTTAGCTTTGAGCAGCTTAGATTTCCTTTTAATAATTTATGATTACATGCTCCCACAAGATCATCAAAGCTGTGAGAAGGCCATAAAATCACATTCAGTAAGAAATTAGTCTGTGTTTCCTCTTAACTAATGGAAGAAACAATGGGTTTTAAGTGTTGCACGGATGATTTTCTTGCACATGTGGTCTTACGCAAGGTTCCTGCTGTAAAAGTCTAAGGTTGGCAGACATCTTCAGGGATGAACTGAAGAGCCAAAACAGTCTTTATGGGCTCAAATCTCTTCACCCACACAGGTACTTGCACAAGCAGAACTCAATGCATTCATGCAGAGATCACTTAAACCATAAAAATCAGGTGCATTTGGTGTTCCCATTGTCAGAACAAGCCTTCTGAAAAAGTGTTTGAAATGCAGAAATGGCCTATTGTGCCAATGAAGACTGAAAACAATTCTTGCTTTCTTCTATCATCTTTCATCTAAAATATTTGCTGTCTCCTGCCACATCTAGCTATCCACAGACCAAGAGTAATGAGGGCAATAAAAGAAGTTGAAGGTGCTTAGTTCTTCAGCATGAGAAGTATATTTGAAGCAACACAAGCAAGATTGCAAGAAATCCATTTTTTCTGTACCTGTGTGTCAATCACAGGAGATCCGTATCACTCTTCTAAGAACGAAACTTGGAAGAGTTGCAGTTCTGGTGAAATGTATGGATATTCAGGGCTTAAGCATAGGTGTAATTGCAATCTGCCTGTAAGAATGTCTGATAAAATTCAATTTGGAACGCCAATTCTGACACCTTTTAGGTAGCTATCACATTGCAAGTGCCAGCTCTGCTTAAGATGTGTGAAATCCTTGATGTGGCTAGAAAAAGCTGTGGATCAGCTCAAGCAGCAGCTCCTGCAGGGTTGCTGAGCCACCGAAGTCCCTTCACAATCACTGGTGGAGTGCATTCTTCCTGCTCTCGCCCGCATGTGTGCATTGCAGCACTCAGTCATGTAAATGTGAGAAGAAACAGTGCATGGTTTTGTTTTTGTTTCAAAGGCTGTCTGTGCCTGCAGACTTGCCAGAGCCAGATGCTGTAACTCTGCATAGTGCTATTCTGCGAGAGGGGCCAGAATCTTTCAGTCGCTGGGTGTGGTGGGTGCGAGGTCGCCTCATTAGCTGTTTGAAGCTGCCTGGGTAGTTTCCATTGTGGTCTAGCAGCCATGCAGGACACACCCAAAAAAGCTGGGTAAACTGCATGCAGGATTTAGCCCACGCTAAATTCCGTGCTTCCACAGCTGGATTGCTACCCCTACCCCAGCAAGTTAGTTGGAAGCAGGATGGGTACATCTCCAGAGAGAGAGGAGATGGGTGGAATATTCAGATAGGAGGCCCTTCTTTCTGCACCCTACAGCACAGAACACCACCCTGGTGCTGAAAAAAAAAAGGTGTGAAGTGGCTCACTTGAAATAAAGGTGAGTTTAGTAAGGATACGGGAGGCAGACCTGCTCAAGAGAGTGTCCCAAAGAGAGAAAACACCAAGCTTTCATGGTTTCAGCCACCTAAGCTGGAAGTTCTGGAAACCCCGAGCGTAAAAGGAGTAACTTCCTACTAAGGGTACAGAAAACATGGAAATCCCAGTATTTTCCAGACTTTCTGATTGCTGAACAGTAAGAACAGATTGCCAGCTGGGAGCTTGGAAGCCCTGCAACAGACTTCCAGTCAGCCCACAGAGCAGGGCTGCCAGAGCACCACTGATAGCGTGGAGCTCTGCAACTACTCTACAGAGCTGATAGTCAGAGTCACCTGTCAAATGCCATTTTAACTGAGAAGCTGCAGGAATCAGAAAGCACATTCATTTCAGAAATAAAATGTTTGTTGTTTCCAGCAGGAAATTATCGCAAAATTTCTGGTTGGCAGAAAAATTTCTCTTCATTTTCCAGATCAATTTTGACCAACCTCCCCCAACCAAAAAAAAATATAATAATTTAAGAAAATAAGATTTCCCATAAACCAGAATTTCTCTTCTTCAGCCAATTTAAATCAGTAAGAAGTGAAAAGGAATAAAGGAGGGAGGAGTACTGTTAACCAGTATAAAACTTCTCAAGACCTTTATATTGCCTGACCTGTTTTCCCGTAGTCAGAGATGTTGATACCAGAAAGAACAACAACAGTTTCTTATCTCCACCTTTATATGAGCTGAAATTACCAAGGCTTAACAAGTTACCACATGTCAGCTGAACCAAGCAGTCTTTATGCATCCCCAGCCCTTAAGTATTATAAGACAATGTGGTTGAACATAACCATTTTTGTTGCTGGCTAAACCAAGTTTCATTGCCTTAAATATGCCTCAGTCTAAATGTATAAACACTTACTATGTTTTACCTATAGAATATCTCAAGCTGGAAGGAACTGACATATCATTAACCTGCAGCAATTTGGAGATATATATATATATGTAAGAAAAGAAGCATAATTGATTTGCAGCATCATTACCTTGCTGTGGTACTACAGTGCCAGTAGGAGCAACACATGAGACCAAGGCTCAGAGCTCCCTTATTTAAGGTGCCTTCCCAGGCCGTTCTGTGATTCGACAATTCCCTTACACAATAAGCAGGAGCAACAGCTGTTATTCTATCAGTTACTAATTAACTGAGCTAATTAACTAATAATTAATTAATTACTGCTGCTATTTACCCAACTGTTTCAAATCAAACTTATGTCTGAGTCTTATGAGAAATCTCTCCCAATCATAAAATATGCCACAGATCACTATCTGAGCACATCACTCTTTTTAATATAAGGATGTGCTGCTATGCCCAGTTTACAGGGAAAAAGGGTAACCATATTAAGTAATCTAAAGGTCATGCAGGTGTAGCAAAGCCTCAAATCCCACAGACTTCTTATACCTCCTCAAGGATCTCCCCTTTGAGACTAGTCTGTCTCAGTTTCCCAAGTTAGTCATCAGCAGTGTTAGCTTACGATCATTGAAAATAATGAGATTGCTCCTATTGCTATCAACCGGAATTTTGCAACTAATTTTAACAGGAACAGGCTCTTTGAATTCAGAAATCCAAAAATACCACAATGCTTCCCTTACATTGCAAGTAGAGCAGTAGATTAGTTAGCAGTTAGAGGGACTCTGTGTACATGTATGTATGTAATAATAGAAACATGTATATTTACAATACGTGTGCTGTTGTAACAACAACAGACTTAGGTTTTACTTCTGTAGCCAGGAACAGCCTGCAGACCCGTGAAACATCCTGCATCTGACTTCTGCCTTGTTTACCTTCTCAAGATCCCTGTTAACTTATCCCTCAGTCCATAAGATTCCAAGTCTGATACAGATTTCAAACTGCTGCCTTTTAAAGGTAACTGCAACCATTTAAAAGGAAGAAATAGCCTACATCTATGGAAATTATTCTATTATTTTACCTTAAAATAGAGACAAGGGGGAAAGGTACATGTTTGAACACTGAGGTCAGTACACAAGAGTGCTAGCTGACCATCCAACAGGACAGTCAAATGTAAGGATCAAACAGGGTTTGCTGTGATTAAGGACACGCTCACTTCCCAGCATTTGCTGCAGTTCTGGCAAGTCGTGAGACAGCAGACTTTAAATCTGTAACATGACTGATAGAAGTGTTGTTTTTAAAGGTTGAAAATGTTTTAGCACTAAATATTAAGTCACTCAGAGATTAGAATATGTATGGGATCAATTTTTTTACCACATTTCATCAGACTTTTATGCTGTGAAAAACAGTGGGGTTACTCTGGCATAAAACCAATGCAATGGAATGGAGAATCATACCTGTGGTCACTAACATGACCCAGTTGTACATACAAAAGGATATGGGGGAAATATATTAAGAAAGGGTGTCAAAGCCCAAACATGTTCTAAAATGACTTTCCAGTGTGACACTAAGTAAAATCAACATTGTTTTTTGATAAATACTTTGGTAGTATTGAGCGAGGCTATGAATCTCGCTTTTCACTCATCTTTGGGACTGCAGAATTTACGTCCATATCAATCACAGAAAATTGCACCATCTTGCCACCAAGATGCAGGTGTGCCTGCAGTGGGACAAAGTGTGTGACACAGAGGTCACATGCCATGCAAAGGTACAGATGGAAGCAGATTCCAGCAGAAATCCTGACATCATTCTAGCTGTTAGGCTGCGCTGTCTCCATTTCAATTCTCTCTCAGACAGTTTCTTACTGATTCCAAAACTACCTTTTGAGTTTTGCCCTTGGTTTATGTTCTCATAATAATTATGCTCATTTAATGTCAGAGAAGATTCATGAAGGCCACGAGAAGATAGGCCAAGCAGTACAGAAGAAATTTCTGGCTTAGACAAGGCTATGAGACACAAATCATGGAAGATGGTAGTCTGGAGAAAAATGGCTTGGCAAGTTTAAATGAAGGCCTTAAAGTCACAGAATTACAGAATCATTTGGGTTGGAAGGACCTTAAAGCTCACAGCTTTTGGTTAGAAAATTCATTTAAATCAACCAAAAAATGAGAATGTCCACATCGGTGTTTGCTCCTTTGGGTTTGTTTTCCTCCGTTTAGATCAGATCTGCCTTTGAGCTCTTTCTGCCAAACTCTTGACAAGTTTAATTTTGAAAACTGACAACAACAAGGAAGCTTTTAACTGTTTTTATATTAATCTACTTCAACTCATTTTTATCTAGCTGGAGGCAGGGTTTAATCAATTACAGGTTCTTTCTCTAAGGAAGGCCTCAGCTCAACTTAACCACAGTTTACACTGTGGCCTACATTACCAAATTCCAATGGCATTTAACTTTTCAAGGTCTTTCTTTAGAGTGGTAACACTGAGTTTTACATGATACACAGACAAGGGTTTAGGAAATGCCAGATGGTTACTCCTGAAAGGATTTACTGATGGACTACGCCACCACTAATGGAAAACTGAAGAGCACACTTAGCCAGAACCTTGTCAGACGTTAGCATTTCTCACTACTCATCACACACACACAAACAAAAAAAAACCTCTTTCATGCTTACTGGGAAGCTCCTGGAAGAGCCCAATTCTGCATTCCCTGCAAACCCCCAAATTCCCTTGGATTTCACTAACAATTTTGAGTTGCACAAGCATAATTCCCTCTCTAACTAGTAACTTCCGCCAGAGCCACAAAAGGCATGACTCTCCTACAACTGTGAGCCAGAAGATTTAGCCTTTTTGAGCTCAAATTGTCAAGCTATTCTCTAGTTCTGGTAGTTCCAGGTTCAATTCCTGGTAATGATTAGGACAACAGTTACTTCATGGGGAACACAGAATCCATCTCTAAGTACTTCAAAAATTCTTAATATAGAGGAACACCTTTAGTTTTATTTTAGTAGGCATAAATGTATACCCACATGCTCTCTCAAGATATGTTTTGGGGGGAAAAAGTGCATTGAAAACTGATTTGTAAGAGGAGATGAGAATTAATAATAAATGGTTATATAACACAAAATGGCACATAATATTAGGAATCATTAACTGCAATAAAAACCAGATGTCACTGTGTCTATAACAACCCTGCAAAATTCTACTTGTCTGTTACCTCTGGGGTTTTACTTTTACATATACACTTACATGTTAAAACTTGCAATTTCCATGGCAAAGACGAGTCAAAGAGCTTTTATGTCTGAGCTTATGAGGTTTGATAATTTTCTAAATTTGCCTAGCATAAAACACATAACAACTTCAAGCAGATGACTCAAAAAATCACATAATATTATCTGTGTATGTATTTACAGCTTGTGTTTAGGAGGAAAAACACATTCAGTGAGAGAATGACATCTTTTCAGGGATTTAAACAAAACACACAAAAAAAAATCAGAGTTGAATTAAGGCTTACAAGCAGGAAGATATACAGCAATAATTGCATAACAACCTCCCTGATTTTCTGCATTGGCTCAAGGAAGCTGACTGTATGAGCACACACTCTTTGGTACACTGTAGCTAAACACAGAAGCTGCTTAAAATCCCAACTCTGGAAAAACTTCTGAAAAAACTTAATTTGAAATTCTGCTGCAGTCAGTGGGACATGCTTATCCATATTTATATGCTTGGCAGCTGAGGACCCAAAAGATCTACAGCAGGTTCCTCTTTCCCCTTGCACATTGAGGTCCTTTCAAATCCCACCAACCATTTACAGAGCTCCAGCTCTCAGCTGAATAAAATGCTTACAATAATCTGGAGTGCACAGTCTAGACAACCCTCATCCTGAGAACATATTTGCTACCACAGGGCACCAAAAGTCTTCAAAAAATTGTAAAGAAGTAGAGAATTTCCTTCCCTTTGGAAAGAGTGAGGTCCATTTCATGTGTCAGCTTAGACTCACCCTATCAGTTGCTTTTTCCTACCTCCACAAAATGTATTAAGGGCCTAATATCATACTCCATTCCTATAGTGATCAACTTCTACAGACACATAAATTATCAAATCTTAGCATGTAAACTGTTACAATCCTTGTTTTCAGGAGCAGAAAAAGTCTACATGTTGACATGTTTAATCAAGCTGAAAATTATAATCTAAAGCAATAGGATGACTTGACTTTTGTCTTGCCCTTCTTCTTTTTGCAAAAAAAAAATAACATTTACTGATTATATACAAATTTTAAGAATGAAAAGTAGAAACAAACAAAAGCTGTTTCATCAAATTCTCTAACAGAGACACAAAAAGGAAATGCCAAAATGCCTTACGTTAATAAGATGCAGTTTCTGACAGGCAGTTATTAACCCTTTCAAAATCATAGAATCATAGAATGGGTTGGGTTGGAAAGAGCCCTAAAGAATATCCAGTTCCAACACCCCTGCCATGGGCAGGGACACTTTCCAACAGACCAGGGTGCTCAGAGCCCCATCCAGCCTGGCCTTGAACACTTCCAGGGATGGGGTACCCACAATTTCCTTGAGCAACCAGTGTGTCACTACCCTCACAGTGAAGAATTTCTTCCCAATATCTAATCTAAACCTGCCCTCTATCAGTTTAAAGCAATTACCCCTTGTCCTAGCACTCCATGCCCTTGTAAAAAGTCACTCTCCAGCTCCCTTTTCAGCCCCTTTAGGTACTGAAGGTACCTAAAGGTCCCACCAGATCCTTCTCTTTTCAAGGCATGAATGATGCTGGAAACCATGACTTACCTCATTTCCCTGCATAGTACAATCTGTTTATTCTATAATGGGAAAATCCCTTTTTTTTAGTCAACTTCAAAGTTTATTTTGGTGCAAGATTCCCCTCAGATACAGCAAAGTGACCACCTGACCCAAGCTGGAGTGTGGTACTTCCCATCCACACTGCCCTTCCTCCTGCAGCATCTTTTGCAATGTATGCTGTTCACACACCAAACACTCTTTCACCGATAAACCTTTATTGGGAAATTAGGTAAACTGGCCAACTATGTGTACCAAGTAAAGGCAAAACAGATAAAAACTGGCTAGAGGAACACACAAGCAGGGATTTATAATGAGAGAGGAAGCTTGATGGAGAGGCAAGAGCAGGGAAAAATGATGTCTGAAAATTAGAGCGATTTCATTTGTGTCTGTACACATCATGTGTTTACATTTCACCATTATAATAACAAGATCCACCAAGAAACAGTTTTGTTGTATGAGCAGAGGCTCCAACACTTTTGTACAGGACTCTACTGGGAAAACTTGTCCAGGTCTTCCCCAAGACCCCTACCAGAACCTGCAGGCAGTTTGTAAGCTGCTCCCTGGCAGAGCTGAGACTCTCACAAATTGAGATGACAGCTGGGCATGGTTTTATGGAGCCTAGCGAGGCCCACACAGCGCAGTTGGGTGCCTGCATCCCTTTGCAGACCTATCTGCTAGAATTTTACTCAAGTTTACACAGGCCATCTGTGTAGCAGCCCAAGTGACAATGCTGATGCACTGCCACCCACCGCACCAGTGACTGAGCAGCAACGCCGTCTCGCTCTTTCCAACCACCTTCTGCCACGGATCTCTCCACTGCCAGCCACTGGTTGGGAAACAAAAACCCGTGCAGGGCCATTTCTCATGGCAAGCAGAGTTGAAGACCCTGGGATGTAGTGCCCCAGCAGGGGCAGATCTGGTACTGGTTAGAGAGGCACAGAGTACATTTTGAAAAGCTTACATATTGCACAGTTCCCTAGCTACTCCACACTGTGCTTCTGTACACTGCACTATAAAATCTCCCAGTGCAGTAGGTGGGCTGGCTATTTTTAAAGTGCTTTGGATGAGTTTAGGCTGATTATTATGCCTCTTTGATTCTCCTCCTTTTTGCAAAAGAGACTGAGTTTTGACTCAGAAATAAATACGTCTGGCAAAAGAAAACAAAGTCAGGCTTTATGTAAAATTTACACTGAACATAAACCTAAGTCTAAGTACAAGGCAAATCATTTTGATAAGTGGTTAATAAGTTAATAAAGATACTATTCATCAGCCCACTGGAGTTGAACATTATAGTGATTTATAATTCTCTGGAATGTTTTTTACTGGTGTATTTATAACTGCTTACACCACATGGTCCTCACATGGCTAACCAGCTCTGCAGTATCTGTTTGTTATTTAAGAAAAGCATATTAATGAAATCTTAACATAAAGTGAGTGACCAGAAAATAAAGTGACGGATATCATATTTTATAATCCATACATTATCTAAAAAATTTACCAGACCATTCTTTAAATAACTGTTAACATATTGAGCCAGCAGCAGTAATTCATGCATATTAAATAAACAAGAAAGTAAAGGTTACAATGGAAAACTGTTCTGTTGCTGTAAAAGTGGAACCTGCAAAGCTCAGGAGATGCTGCTGAATCCATTCTCAGGTTAAAGAGTCTGAAGCTCAGCCTCAGGAAGTGTTTGAATTTGAATTTAATTTAATAATGAAGTGTCATATTAATTCTTCCTGGCAAAGGTTAGAGGAGGATGTTGTGTGCACTATCTGTGTCCTTTGTCATGCAGCTGGCAGCAGGGCTGGACTTTCCTAGGGCTCTGCAGGAGTAGCTAAGGAAGAGCTCAGCACTTCTTGCTACAGCACTCAGTGTTCAGACTGCCTTCCCAATTGCTGCAACAGAAGGGTTATGAACTCTTGCACTTCCACAAGCCCATTTCAAACAGATTTTCAGTGCCAATAGTCTTGCACAAAAGCTTGTTTACAGATTAGGAAAATGAACAGGAAAATAATGCAGTTGCTCTCGTGTCAAAATTTAACTGGACTCTAAATATTTTAGGATCCAAGGTCCTACATTTCGCATCCAAATATAGACATAGACACATAAGGAATAAGGTAATTATAATACAAAGATAATTCCTAGAACATTGTTTGAGCTTTATTGACTAGTAAGAAAGACAAACTAAACAGCCAGCTTATCCTGGAAAGCATGAGACCCTTTTTCACAAATGACTGTGATCTGTTTAGTGGGACACAAGACTGGACTCATGACATCTATGCTGCATGCACCCTCTGGGTCTGAACTTTGGTTACCTTCCTCCTCTCTGTTCTTTTGACATCTAGCACTAGCTGTATTAACAGTTTTCCCGAGTTTCATCTAGGTGGCTTAACTCTGAACTGGAACAGAGCAGAGGAGACTTGCTTGCACAGCAACCCCCAACCTTTAACCATCCGGCAACAATTAACAGCAACTTCTGTCACCACCTCTTTGCTCTGAATAGAGGTCTCTGAACAAACAGACCCTTGCACAGGAGCCCCAGGAGCCTGAGAGGCTGCAGAATCATCAGTGAGAAAACCCACAGTCCAGAGTCTGACATGAGCTGTGTGGACTAACACGAAGTTACATCACAAGCCCAAATGAAGTTTGAACAAAGTGCAGCTACAGGCAACCCCTCTGTTCTGTTTCCAGATCAAATAATAAGTTAGTTGTGGGTTTGAACACTTCTGTTTGTTTGTTTTGCACCTCTTTCTGGGACCCTCTTTGTCAGACCTGAGTGTACTGCCAAAAGTTCTGTCTGGACCAGTATATTTCTCTCTGCAAGTGCTACATCAGCAACTTAGCACATTGGAGAGCTTCTTTCTAAATTCAAATTTGCCCTTGTGCTTGGAGGCGTTTAGCATGTACTTGAGAGCATCACAGGCATATCAGTTTTCCTCTCTTTGTATCCAAGGATGATGTTGCAGGGTACCATCCAAATCATCCCACTTGCAATGTAAATAGTCCAGCCCTACTTCCCCTCTATGCACACTAAGTACATCCCTAAGGCATGCAGTCACTGCAAAGCTTGCTGCTGGTGAAGATGAAATGCTGACCCACTGTCCTAAAGATATATGGGATTATGCCCAGTCAAAACCTGGTATTTCTGCAGCACAAATATACCCTGTGTGTTTATACCATGCTTGGAGCATTTTTATATAGTTCTGCATCATTTTGCAAAGTTGTAAAGTCCTCCAGGACCACATAAAATCTCTGGAGAAACAGGGGGAAAAGGCAGGAATGAGAGGTAGAAAAATTAAGAAATTACTAGCAGTAGTTGGTGAACTTCATGAACCTATTACAGAAACCCCAGATGCAAAATGCAGTATGGAGCTAAATTCCAGCACCCATTACTCACCCTGCTCTTGCAACATGAGTAAGTCATGTGTGGAACAAGATACTGCTCTGCATGAGACATCCATGGTTCAGTATAACCTGGACCACACGGCACGAGGGATTTTCTGTCCTAAAAGCAAAGAAGAAAATTGAGTGAAGAAGAAAGTAGAAAAATATGACAGTGTGAAAGTTCCAGGTAAACAATATCAGAGGGACAAAATATGAGTTGCAGTTACATATACATACCCTGAACTCTGATTTCAGAGTAGATAATGCCTGACACTGTGTTGTTGTCAGGCATTTGCCACGGGGTAAATTATTTTGTTGGACCTTCTGGAGGGAGGAGAGAGAAGGGCGGGTCAGATATTTTTAATCATCTTTAAAATTACTGGAATTTCTTTCCAACTTTGTTCCAGCTGAAGTTTAGCTTTTTCCAAGATTCTAAGCATACCCTACCCGATGTGTGGGCTAGGCAGGCTTTAGAAATGGAAGAGAAACAAATTAGGAAATTGCCTCTTGCTTTTTCATTCTGTCTTTACTTTCTCAATCTTTTACCATTTCACACAGATTCCAAGCTGTATCCCCACTGAGAAATGCAGGACACATTAAATAGGGAGTTGTTTGATCAAATAACAAACTCTGAACAAGGCTGTCTCCACAGTCAGTGGTCCGGTCTCCTTCTGTCCCATCCCATCACCAGTCATTCCCATGTGAGCCCCACATTTCCTATCTTCCTTCTGTGCTCTCCAAACACCCTCTTCTTTCCCTTTTCCTCTTTCCCTTGCTTCTTTCCTTCCTGCATACATGAGGACCCACCCTCACTGTCATACTCAATCTCTCATTAAAAAAGGTGACATTTTGTATCAAAAGTAAAAAACTAAGTGATGGTGAGTAATGACAAAGCAGGTAAGACTTCAAGAACAATGCACAGAGGAAGCAAAAAAATGTCTATACTGGGCTAATGTGATCTCTCTGTCCTGGCCTAATAACATAAAAAAAAAACTAAACTGAAAACATTGTTTGGAACCTAACCTGTTAAGTTCTTAACATTTCCATCAATTAGTGGTTTGGAGATTTCCTGTGTGGCAGCTGGCATCCAGACTACCACGCTCCATATCCATACATTAATTTCCTCAATTAATTTTTCATTGCCCTCTCATTTTGTATTTGTGACAAACAGTAATTAATTGTCATTTCAATCTTTTGACAGAACTAATACACAATGCTTCTCTTAGTACCCTGTATGACTGCTGACATACCCCATCCAATCCATACAGCCATAAAGTTTTGTTTCACATCCAGTCAGTAGTCACAAGCTGGTATTATCTTCCACAACAAAGCCAAAACAACCATCATTATATCACATCTATTTTCTAGCTTCAAGCAAGTATAAGGGCAGCTTTGGAAAATATTCTCAAAATACCTTTTCCAATTCATTACTCTGTAGTGCCAATGGTCATGTAGTGCAAATTAACTTGTATGTTTTTGGATGTAAGCCTGACAGTGAATGCCAAGCACTGATTTTCCACAGCCCAGACTACACACATTCACAAATGGTTGTAATGCTTATAATAATGCTTTGTTAAATGACAAGTTTTAAAAGAGGGTTAATGTTGCCTTAAGAAGATCAGATGAACACAGTAATCACTGTAGCAGTTTTAGCCTACTTTTCAAGAGTTACTGGACAACGTGATATATCTATATGCAGAATGGTGCTTGTATTTGGAAACATGATTTTCAAGAAATTTCAAGTTTTGTTGACAGTTTTTCAAGAATTTGTGTAGTTTCTGCAGCTGTATATCATAGGGTTTTCAGAATGGATTGCCTCAGACACACCCAAGTATTTTTGTAGGGCTCTGTTATTTACAAGCCACTCTGTTAAAATGGCAGTTATGATTTGGTCATACTCATTATTTTTCTTTCATTGTCTTCACATACTTTCACATGTCCTTGTCTTGATACTGCTACACATGCTAGCAGCGTGGAGAAACTTAAGATTTGCTCCTTCAAAGAATACATGGCCCCAACCCAAAGAGTCCCACTGACCACAGTGAATTCTGGTTAAGGTTAAACAGGCAAAACACCATCAGGAGCAACAGCAAAATCTAAATCTGAATTAGGGGGATAATATGGTCTATACTTGTAATTTTCTGCAACAAAAAACCTTCACAGTGGCTGAAATTCTGACCTCACTAACAACACTGACTAACCCTCTACGGAAGATTTCACTAATAATGTTCCTCTGGTAATGCACCTGACAAGTTAATTCACTTCTGCTGTTATTTCTAATTTGACAGCCAGATGCCTAGAAAATTATCAGAATGTTTACTCCTTAAAAATAAGTATTAAAGAAAGATATGAGGGATGAAGAATCCTGAATATATGAACTCAAAAGCTTAAGCAGTCAATTCAAATTTTTCATGTATCTGACAAAATTTTCTTAATGGTTGCAGCATAATTTACTAACAGGGCACTTGTCTTTTTCATTTATTTTCTTTCCCTCTTTTTCCTTTAACTTTGCAGCTGCAAATCAATGCAAACTCATTCAGTGATTACCCAGGAGAAAACTTCTATTTTGTAAAGTGAGCATTGTACTTTCGGGACCTCTCTGAAAACTTTTAACAATGTTACACCCTTGGGCCTTTCTGTCCTCCAATTCCTAGCTTGAAAGCTTGCATTCTCACTGGCTGTCCCTTTTTAAGTACGCTTTTGTAAAACTGCACTGAAGTGAAAAATGTTCAAGAACTTTGGTTTATTATTTTAAATAGCAAAGGTAGCTCTCCTGGCTTAATCCTGGCATCTTATAGATTTTTTTTTTTTAACATTTTGGCCAAAAATATCAATAAAATAAAGCAATTCCCAGTCTCCTATGTTACAGCCAACAAACTGATTACATTATTACTGGATAACATCACCTCTTTGGAATTAGACTGCTAGCTGAGGTCTTATTATAGTAGTGAATTCAAACTGCCATGGTTAGCAATGTCAGCATTTTAATTATAATAGTCTCTTCCTCCTCCTCCTCCTGTCTTTTCTCGAAGGACTGAAATTTGGACTTAAAAACGAACTTAAGGTTGAAGGACTGACAACATAATCCATGTCACTAAATCCATGGCTTATCATTTTAGCACATTTCTGACAAGTAGCTCTGGAGTATTTTTAAGTACAGGCCCGACTTCATGCCTTCATCCTATACCCAAAACTTGAGCGTGTATGCAGAGTATGTGGCACTCATTACTATTACCTTAGTGGCTCGAGCTTCTTAATAAATGAGCTTTTAATAATCTCTTCATTTTAGGGAGTCGCTGCTTTTAAAACTGTGCGTCCAGCTGACAGCTTGGACTGAAAGATGTGTTGCTACAGCTTCGCTTCAAAATTCTGTTTCAAAACAGGGATGTCATGCACAAAGTAAGTCTCTCAAAAGCACTGCTGGTGCTGAGCTACGCAGTGTAAAGGATCTGAAAAGAGCCCACCTGGGAGCTCTGAGCAGAAGTGGGAGACCCGCGGGCTCGCCACGAAGACATCTGCCATACGTTTGTGCCGGGCCGTGCCAGGAGGACTCCATGGAAACCACAGAGCGATCACCCTTGTTTGTTTGCCGAGCGGGGCAGAGCACAACGCTGCCGACACCGACGCTGCCCGTCACTCGACTCGGTCCCTGGCCCGGTGTGCGCCCCGTGTCCCTGCCCGCCCCGCGTTCAGCGGCTCCGGGCTGTGTTTGCCTGTGTCCGTGTGAGGCGGGGGCTGTGCCCCGGGCACCCGCCGGGCGCACCGCGGGGACAGCGGGGCCACACGGCCGGGGCTGCGCTCGGGGCCGCGGCCGGGGGTCGGCCCAGCCCC
>VZRO01004193.1:1218232-1284195 GCA_013397915.1 Daphoenositta chrysoptera
CTCGTTCCTTCCCCTCTCCCCTGTGTGTTCCCCACCGGGGGGGGTCTGGGTTTCTGCGAGACCACAAGAGCTGCGGCCCCTTTGGCCCGGGGCTGTCAATTTACCCGAGAAGAGTTCCAAATAAGCAGCTGTTTGTGCTCTAGCTGGAACGCTGGAGGCTTTCTAAGAATGGCGCTTTTCTTACACGAGGGGTGGTTTTTTTTTAAATTTAATTTTATTTTTATTGGTGCATCGAACCAGCCTACAGCATTGCTGGCGTCTTTCCACCAGGTGTCTGGGGCTCAGAGAAAAATTCAAATGAATCTGAAAATTGTGAGACAGTTTCCCTCCCGTTCTCCCAAATAAAATATGAGAAAGAATTGGTACAAACTGTCCAGGAAGGGATTCAAGATGGAAAAAGAAAAGTACCTTCACTCCACCAGAGTGGTGAGGACCCACAAAGGCCTTCCGCAGTCAGGAAGGAATCAAAGCGGCTGGAAGATGGAATTTGACTGGTTTGAGAACCAGCTTCTGAGATGTGGTTACCACCCACAGCAAGGAACTTGACCCCGTGATCCAAAGCATCCCTTCTAATACTCTTCCTAAAAAATAATAATTTGCCTTTCTATACAAAAAAAAAAAAAAATCAAGTACATTGCCCACAATAATTACTCTGCTTCACAGCACTCTTGCAGGTGTGAGTCCCTATTCACATTCTACAGAGGAGGGACCTGGTTTGCTCCAGGGGTCACACTTGGAGCTGGGGGCATTTGCTCGCTCCTGAGACCCAGAGCTCCCACCCCACCCAGCACTGCTCTGCCCACTGAAGTCCTCCATGACACTGATCCTGTTAGGAATTGAGAGAAGGCTATCTGCAAATACAAGAGGTTGCTTTGCAAAACCCAGGAAATACCAGTTCTGGATGTTATTTTAAACCAAGTATATGGTACGAGGAAACAGACATGGAACTGGGGGGGCTTAGTTTTTAAACTACCAGTGTTTGACTATTATAATTATTTACTTAAACTCCATTTAGTCTTGATAAGTAGTCCTTGTTACTTTTAGAAGAACCCAGCTGAACTTACTAAAAGATTTTCTACTCACCTGACTTACAAAACAATCGTTTTCTGTCTGAATAAATAGAGAGGATTGACTGATGCTCATGCTTTCGATGTAGACAGCAAAACCTAGGCTCAAATCTACTTGCTTTTCTTATGCAAATCTTCTCACAGGATTAGAAGGGAAAATAAACAGCAGTCCAACCTTAAGATCTTTTTTCTTTTTAGAGGCAGCCTGTTGTATAAATCTGAAACAGAAACTGTTTTCATTTGAAGATCAAATAGAAGTTATCTAGTGAAGCTGACAAACAGGGCAGAATAATCTGTTTGCATTTTTGGGGAAAGGATAGCTCTGGTTTTGTTTCAAGACAAGTAACTTTTAAATAATATTTAACGAAATAATTGACCTTGATGTTTAAACTACAACTTCCTTCACGTCATTAAGCTCACTGTTTTTTAAAAAAAATGTTTAGTATCTGAACTCTGGCGTTCATTCTGCTAATCTCATAATAACATTTGTTTCTTGTGGAATTTTGTTTGATGAACTCAATGGTGAAAGAGGAGAGAAAAAGTTCAGAACAATACGAGCTTTACAGCTCATTTATACTTTTTCTCCCTGAAAAACAGCAAAAACACCCATATGCAGAATGACTTTTCAGGAATAATTTTTCAGATGGCTGGATCAAGAAGAAACTTTCTACAGCTGAACCATAAGCCTTGGGACAGACTGTTCTTTTAACATGTATTTTGACTTATAAAAAATTATTGCAGTCCTTGACTACAAAAAAATTATTTTGTGGAGTTTTTCCTTATGATAACGAGGCTCTGATTCTGCTTTTGAAATGTGAGAGAAATGGAACTAACTCCATAAAGTGTGTCTATCACATAAAGCTTTTAGGACAGCCTGATTCACACTATATCCTGCTCTTTGTTCAACTGACAGATTTCCAACTGCAGAAAGAGGCACATATCTGGGGACTGCTATTATCCAAGCTAAATATGTACATTTTGGATAGGTTCTGTTTTATTTGAATACTCACAATTTCTGCTTGGGGATCTTAAGCATGAAAGGATTGCAGTGATGTGCATTTTATTAACTATCCATCATTCTTTGTACATGCACAAAGGTGCATAAACATACACATTTACTAGTCTCTCTGCTCTGCAAGACTTCAGAAAATTACATGCAAAATTATTTCAAATAAAAGCAAACAAGCAACCAGACAACATACATATTACCATACAAGAAAATAGGGGGACAAACAAGGTGGGGAGAAATAAAAGCAATAAAGTAACAGAGTTTAACTTAATTTTTATTTGTTTGTAAATGAAAAATACTATGGCAGCAGTGGAATTTTTTTCAGTTATGTGATCCTTGAATTACAAAACACTGATATCTACCAAAACACTGTTGTGTACCCTGCACGTTGTGTACTCACACAAAGATGAAAGCTCTTCCTTTTTCCCTGCTGGCACACATTTTTTCTCTCCAATGAGTTCCTACTTTCAGTATGCAGAGATATGAGAAATCAGGTTGCTTTACTCCCAACAAAGGACACGTAGTTAACATTTCCACTGATAAACAATATTTGAATTCCCACCACAGGGTACAAACTGTCAGCTCAATAACGTTTAAAGACCCGGGACCTGGAGAGCATGGTGGTGTTACACAACTGGAGATGTGACATTATCTGGCAATCTGAGCAGGGTCACACTGGTCATGGGACAATACAAATTCTGTGTCAGGCATCACGTTGGTGAAGGTTGTCTCAACTTCACACCAGAGTCATGCAGTGCAAGGAAGAATAAATTGTCAGAGTCATCTCCCGTCTCATCACTATCCTTTATCTGTTCCTCCCCTAGGGCACAATTGGCATAGGGCATCCCTCAGAGCAGTCTCTCAAGCTGCTGTCCCCGAGTGACTAACAGGTGACAAGCTGTGAGTGACACAGGGCAGCACCCGTGTCACAGCAATGATGTGTTTGCAGCAGGTACAGCCATGGGGCACTTTCTGTTACCCCCTCAATACAATCCCCACTGTGACTCAACACCAGCAAGGGAAGGGAGGAGGCAGCCCCCATCCTGTGGGGTTATTGTCCAGTTCCCCTACACAGGTTGCCTCTGTGCCTGCCAAGTTATATTTTTACCACTTATGCAGCTACTGCTCTTCACTTTTATGTGGAATGAGAACATGGCACCTGGGCATGGCAGTTCTCGACCTGAGATACTACAGGTGCTACATCAGAGTAGCAGTTGTTGTTCAGCTGTAGTTACTTGCAGAAGCTACTGGCTCAACTATTTTTTATTATTATTTTTATATTTTTTTATATTATGAAGTACAAGGAAAATAGTTCAGCAACTCAGCAGTGAATTGGGTGCTGTGCCTGCTACAAGTCACATCAGACCTATAGCCTGTGTTTTGGGGAGTGCAGTCGACGCCTAAGCTGATACATCTTTTCCCAACAGCCAAACATAGCTTGCAACACACGGGCAGAGACAGAAGATGGCATTTCTGTCATACAGGGCATACATGCTCGTTCCATCTTCTGTTTCTCTGACGGTGATTTGTGAGGAACCAACCTGGCATCTTGCCTCAGCCCAGGGACTAAACTTCATCTCCTCAGCACAGGTGTTAAGCAGGCAGCTGTGCAAAACCAGGCTTCTCTGTGAGACTGAATGCACTGTTCTTCCCTATTCTCCTGAGGATGATTTACCTTGAGATTGTGCTGGACCGTGGGAATTCTCTCTCCCCGATATTTATATCAACGCCCCTCACTCTTGTTTAGGGAACCAGAAACAGTGACTGTGTCCTAAATTTCGTCAGTCTCTGGTTATCTTGCCTTAGAATCTTCTATCCTAAATAATCTCTTCTTATGGTTATTCTTTGTATCCTCTGCTGAACTGGTTCAGAGCATTTCTGCACTCTGCAAAACAGGCACTGAATATTTCCCCCTGTGCTAAATTCAGTGGTTCTTACGGAGAACATATCAGTCAACTCGTAAAGAGCTTCAGGGTCTGTAGGTAACATGAGGTTAAACAGTATCTGCCTGGATACATCTCCTTACCTTTTCCTCCAAACATACCTGCGGGTCTGTCAGAGAACCCTGGGGAAGCTGCAACCACGATGAAGGCACTAGGAGTGTGAATCCAGAGAGGATTAAGACTGCTAGCCACTGCAGCCTGTCCCTGCTGCCTGTGCCTTACTAAAGCGCAAAAGTCTTGTGACTGGCATGTCCTCCACTTCACTGGGTTACATGACACATGCCAGAAAATGTGTCAACCCACTCCCCATCTCTTCAGCATTATTAGCCTGGGGAGGGAAACACAGCCAAAGAACACGCACACAACTTTGACAGGTTCTGCCTAATCCACCCACATAATGACATTTCTTATGCTAAGTGCCAGAGCGGTGTAGGGAGGCCACTGTCTGTACCAGCTGCTGGCAAGTCAAAGTTAGTTTCATGGTTATGTTTAAGATATAGCCTGATGTTTCGTTAAGAAGTCTTTGTCTCCTGTGGTGCAGCGCTCAGAGAATGACATCAAAAGCCTTCCTAATTCACCCCCTGGGTCATCTGATTACAGGCATGGCACAGAGCCATGCTGCCCCGGGACACCATGAGTCACGATGACATCCATGACTATCCTCTTATTCCGTGGAAGGAAGCAATGTGCCCTGAGCATGAAACAGCCAGGAGTAGATTACATCCTTCCTCGTGTCAGCTTAGCCCTGCTGGCTGTTGGGGCAGGCACTGGCGAGGCAAGAGCCTCCCCAGTTTCCCAGCCTTCCTTCTCCCCACCCCTACCCCAGGGAAGCTGTTCCTCCCCATGCTGGGACGTGCCATGTGGGCAAACCACACGGGAGGGTTTTGCTCAGCCAGGCAAGGAAGAGGACACTGGATCTCTTCTCCAGTGTGGTGCAGAGTTACATCACATGGTGAAACATCCATCCCTCCTCCAACAGGCCAGGCGTATCTGATCATGAGGATGCTGTGTGTTCCCCATCCCTTGGCATTTATCCTTGCAATTAGTCTATCTGTTTCTGATTTATTTATTTTCAGGCAGTCTTCTGCACCCTTGCTCCCTCGTTTGGGCACATGGGGCAAACCACAGACTTGCCCTTAAACTACACAGAAAAATAAAATCAGAAACAGACTAACCACAAGAATCAATAGCAAGGGGCAGAAAGCACATGATTGGATACTGGAGCTTCCTTCAGAGATCCATCTGCCTCAAAATGTGATGTAACTAGGCTCACATACCACATCTGCAAAAGGGGTAACAGATTCGTCTTCGTAACCTGACTGGCAGGGTGAAACTATGCTGGCTCAGAGGAGCCAAGGCATGTTTAAAAATCACTTCTAAGGAAGAAAAAGAAGTCCATTTTGTGTTCACAGAGCTAAGGCAATCACTTTCAAGTCTGACGTGATTCCTGTTAGTGTTATTGTTGCTTCCTAGAATTTAGGCTTGGATTTGGCAGAAGTCGAGAAGCCAAGGCATACACAGAACCATTTGTGAGAATCACTGTGTCTGTGTGCATGGGCCAATTCTTTTCTGAATAAACACCAGTCCCTGGGCTGCTGGGTAAAGTGTCGATATGGGATGGCAGTCAGACATGTAGGCTCATACCCATGAGGCAAGGCTATTTAAGGATGCAAGTTACCTTTTTCCCTACAAATAAACACAACCTGGTGATGAACCACACCTCTCAGTGCCATTAAAATATCTGTGTTACATTCCAACTGTTCCTTGTTTGTCTCCCAAAAGCAGCATCATTGCCTGGGAGAGAGTATCAAGACATTCATCAAAAATAGATGAGCAGTACAAGAAATGAAGGACAAGCAGACGAGTATAAATATCTTCCTGCATATCCAGAGTACAGGAGCTGTCTGAAAGCCCTGTGATTAGAGTCAATACACTCGATCCAGCCACACAGACAGTGTGCACTGCTGTCATTCCTACCCTGTACATCTCATTTGATACCCTGTGATTCTGCAGCCCTTCATCAGGTGAAGGATGTGAAGTCGTCGTTCATGAGATAGATCAGACAGTACAGAAACCCTCCAGACAGAAATCTCTGCTTGTTGCTGACTAGGAAGAATAAATCTTTTCTTTTGGAATCCGCAGAAATACAGATGCAAAAGCAGGACACGGATAAATGAGAGAAGATAAGGTATTGCTCCTACAAGCAGAACATCCTGTCTTCGGAATGGGTGAGTACTTCCAAACCTTCTAAATATTTCATTGCCATCCAAGTAGATCACAGACCTGCCAGTCTCTCCTTCCCAGATACTTTCCAGCATTCTAAGCCATAATAGAAGCAGGCAGAAAGCAGAAGTTCGTTTTGGAAAAGAGATTAAAAAAATAAAGGGGGAAAAAAAACCCCTGAGGAAGCCCTGAATTTTGTAGTCAACCTCCTGGACACTGCCACAGAATTTTGTACATCTCCATGAAGATATGGCTGATTCTGGTTGATCATTAGCAGAATCTGAGGCAGCTGTATAAACAGCAGATTTCTACACCTACAGGTCTTCATTCATTTCCTCCAGTGAGGTTTTTAATTTGACTGGCAGCTAGCCTATCTGGGCAGCTGATAAGAGAAGAAAAAATTCACCCTCCAGTCCTTGCATTGCCACTGCCTTTCCTCTGGTTCTCATCATAGAAGTGTACAAAGAATTAAAGAGCTCTCACTATATTTGTAGCCAAATATTTACCCTAAGTGAGGTAGATTATATTTGCTTATTGTACCCATTGCCATGCTGGCGTGTGTTCAAGACTGTCTGATTCCTTGGAGTGCTATTGAATGGTTTAAAAACCCTTTGTTTATAATAAACTGTTTGCCAATGAGTGCACATTCAGTGTTGTCCAGGGTATAGTAGCTCCAGAGCTCACACGCCTGGTGTTTGGGCTCTTGGTGTTGTCTCACTTCACAAACAGAGCACTGGGGACAGTTCTGGGATGCAGCCAACCTACCTTAGTCTCTTGCAGGGTTATTAAGAGTATTTTGAAATTCTCTCAGGCATTTCATGGAGAGAAAACATAATTAAACCATGTTCAGAGGAAACATTCTTCAAGGAAATACAACTTCATCTTAATCAGCTTGCTTTTTTAAGAGCATACTTATTTTGACAACATTTTTAATGGAGACAAATTAAAATATTATTTACAGTAAATTGTATTTAAATTATTGTTTTCCATAAAGTGAAAACATATAAGTAGTTCCTTGTTTTGTTTAATCTCATTTTGAACTTTATATAGCATTCATATATTTAACATTTCTCCTACTAAATTGAATATTTTAATGTCATTATAATTTTGGGCTTTCTGGTGTGAGAATGATTTGACACTTATGGAACACTTCCACCATGCCAAATATATTTTCTTGGAATTTTCAGTCCCTGAAAACTTCACCACCTTCTCTTTTTCCCCAAGTCCTGGAATTTCACATAGGATGGAAATTCTGTTTACTGATCAGCTCTGCTAAAATTTCTTTCTCTATCAAAAATAAAGGGGGGAGGGTGTCACAAATAGACAACCGTAAACTTGTCAGGATGCATTTCTTATTGTTGGCTCATATGTTGCCCTCTTTTGGTAGCTTTTGTATTGTACTACACATAAAATATTTAACAACTGCTGTAGCAACTCAATATCCAAAGGAGACTGAGTGCTGAATGTTAGAACTAAGTAAATGCATGAAGAGAGCAGTAGGTTGTGAGTTTGGAGAGTAAAGATCTTATAGAGACATCCTGCTGGGAGAGGAAAACACTAGGAAATTAATAAAGCAGTACAACATAAAACTGGACTGTAAATGTTAATGAGAAAGAAGAAAAAGGAGAAAGATCTGTAGATACTCATTCACGTGAATAATTTAACCCTATATCCTGACTTCAATCCTATGATGAGAAACCTGACTTTGAAAAATTTGTACAGTTAAGATTTGTAAAGGGAAACTCTGCCCTAATCATCACTTAGTTGGTCTTTCCCTGTTACTTATTTCATAATCTATGAAAGGGTTTTATTAAATTCTTGTGGGTATTGACTAGTAAAGCCCAGAAAAGTGCCTGCTAATTTTCCAAGACTAAATCCCTACCAAAGTCAACACTTTCTACACTAATTTATTTCTGAATGATGAAATTAAACATGCAGTGATTTGCTAATACTAGCTATAAAATCATGTCATACTTACAGTATTATAAGCCCAGAATCATTATTTAAGCAAAACCCTGAAGTGTTAATTTTTTCCAGAAGAGAGTTTTTTCCTACTATTTCTGAGTAAAATTAAAAAAAAACAAACCCTTCTCAATCTGTGCCAATGATTAAGAGTCTAAAGAGATGGGTATTCGTCTCCTCTTGACTTTCCAAAAGAACTGAGTGCTAACTCCCCCAAAAATACCATTCTTAGAGAAGAAACTGCTCTCTGCTTCAGATAATTCTCAGTTATAAGCACAATAAATGGTTACACAGAAGAGATATTCCCACCATATCTGTGATCCCAGTTCAGCATTCCACAGCCTTGTTCTTTAAAGATTAATTTTCTTTGGTTTGAAAACCAGCATCAGGAATTCAGCCTCACAGGATCTGTTTTATGAACAGTCACAGAGACGATTTCAGAGCTCAGAAGGGAACTGTTCCTCCCACCTTGAATTGTGAAGGTTCTGTGGCAACTACAGGAATTCTTGGGGTAGGGAAGAACTCCCAGCCTTCCAATGTAAAGACATACATTCTCTGGTGCTTTATTCCAACCTATCATAAAACCCCCAGCAACATGATCTCCTCTTGAAAGACCATCTGACAGCCTTCCAATTTTCACCTTAAAAAAAAATACACCCAAAAGGCGTGATTTCACTGCCATCCTCTCTCTGTTACATGATGTTGGCTGGTTTAAGACTTTGCAGACCTTTTTTCCGTGCCTAAGAATGCAGAAGCCCAGCCTCAAGGTAATAAATGACTGCCTGCTGATTTTGATGCAGCCAATCTGCACCTCTTGGTGGCCAAGGGCTCACAGAGTTCGGTCACGTTTCCTCACAGATCTTACCAAGCCCCTCCTGCTCCAGGCTAATGAAGTGCTTTAACATGTGCACTGTTTAACCTGATATGTAGTTCCTTTGTTAAAGCCACCTAGCGGGGCTGTAAAGGGAGCTGTAAATCTGCAGCACAGCTCATACACTTTAGGTTAAGTTTATGCTTAATGAGATGTTTGGTTTGAGCCTGAGTCTTTCCCCCAAGTGTTTTTTTCCAGCCTTTGAATCGTTGTGGGATTTCTTCCAACTCCTTCCAGTCAGTCAGTGGCTGGTAATATTGAGCACAGAGTTGAATGTAATAGCACAGCTCTTTTACACAGGCACTCTTACCACCCTGCCTCATGGTACATACCTGTATGTGCACAGCTTTTGTAACTGCAAATTCATAGCTCTCCCCCATCTGGTCTTCTCTCCACTATACCTTGAAACTCTATCAGAAATCCTGATGGCTAGTATATGTACATTCCAATAAGTCCTGGAGTTTGTTTGCCTTTTTTTTTTTTTTTTCCTTGTGTGAATTGTTTGGGTGATTTTGTGCTCAGCTTTCTAATATCTCCCATTCCTTTGATATAATTTATCTGCTGTCTTCTGTTTGCATTCTTTCCTGGTTTAGTATCATCAGCACATTTCACTATTTTGCTGTTTACCTCTACTTTGAGATTACCATGGAGATATTAGATAGAACAATATCTGTCAGAAGTCCCTGATATGACCCACAAGACATTTCCACAAGCTACAACAATTGATCATTGCTCTTTGTTTACATTCTTTCTCCCATTTTAGTCTACACAGCAGTGTTCCCCACCAAAACAATCGAAGTTCTTTCTCTCAACATGAATACCTGAAACAGTGTCAAATGACATATTCAGAGCTCCATAAATGCACTCACCCACATTCCCACCATGCTGTGTATCTCTCTGTTCACTCACTTATCATATTGTTCACTCCCTTATCATACTGCCTTGCTTGCAACTTGGAGCATCCTGACCATAGCCTACAGCCTCAGTCCCCAAATCTGTCATATACAGAATTTATATGTTGCATACTAACACGAAAGGCACATTTAATGTGTTTTACTTTTTACAAGACCATACTACTTGCTGTTCCTGATGCTGTTTGCCTCAGTGTTTCCTTGGGATTAGTTGGATGACTTAGCTGTAAGAAATAAACAGAACTTGGCCTAAAATATTAAAGACCTTGTCCTTGATTTATGACCTTTGAGGTCAGAAACGACCATTAACTATCCTGCCTAACCTTTTCTGTCACAAGCATTACCCCATTCCCTATATACGGAGCCCAAAAATTTCTGCTTGGCTGACATGTGTTTTCCAGAAAGGGATTCAATTTTGATATGTACACAATTGCTTTCTTGGGCTGTTTGTTTCAGCAGTTCATCACACTTACTGCTACAAATCCAAGCCTTAACGCTTGCTTAAATTTACTTGGCTTACATTTCCACCCACTGATTCTTGTAATATATTCATCTGATGCAAGACACTTTTTTTCGTGTTGTGAAGGTAATTATACACTGTAATCCAGTCATCTCCTTTTGGTAAGGGAAACAAAACGTACTTTCCAATCTGCAAGTGGTTCATATGCTTTTTCTCCCACCCTTTTTCAGATTTCTAGCACCCACTGTTCTGCAACACACCCCAGCCACATAAGTCAACTCATATATCTTTCTTCAAAGAGGACATTGCTCCTCTTCCACACCATCAGATTGAGTCCTGTGTCCAATTGCTTCCCCACAATGATACCATGGACTTATCAAGCACCACCCTTGGGATATGATTTCTATTGCATCAATACAGAAACCGTTTGTGCAAGATTTAAAACTCGTTTTTCTGCAGAGGTCCTGCTTACTGAATTTGGGCTGCTCCATCTTCACAATTTATTTATCATTCCACCAATTTTAATTTCCTCCCTAATTTACTAAGCATTGTTTAGCTGGGGATGTACTTGTCTCTCAGCCATTAAGAAGAGTTCTGTGGCCTGCCAAGCCTAACACCCATTTCTGCAAACTCTCTTTCCAGAGCTTTCCTTCAGAGCTGACAGCTGCTTTTTGACACCTATCAGTTAGTCAGTTCTTAATCCACTCAGCAGTCACTCAATATCTATTGCACAGCACTCATTTTTATTAAATGCTTAAACAGAGAAGGCAAATGAGTGTATTTGAATGCTGAAAAAATGGACTTAGAACTTAAATCCTGGAAAGTGTTAAAAAGCCTAATCCTGACTGGTGCCTAAACACTTATAAGCACACAGATTTACGTGACTCATTGTAGGTCCATAGTTATGAAACTTCATGCTTTGTGTATTTTTCTGTTGATATTAATTTCTCTTATCTATGAAAGACAAAACTTAGACTGTTGGATAGACCACACATTGTCTTTTGCAGTCACACACACAGAGCTTTCCTTTTGTTTCTCTGCATCTCCACAGGTAACTATTCTTTTTCAAAAATAATTGGCAATGTCGGTGTAAATCTTTTAGATACTACTTGTCATATTATTGAGTTCAGATTATGCAGCTTTGGTGACTTTCATCCATATATTCAAGTATTCCCTCATCTGTTTCTATCAATAGGATTTATTTATTTGTGTCACAGTGTTTCTTTCTTGTTAATTGCTTCAAGTTATTTTATGTAATTAAAGACAGATGGTAAAGCAAAGTTCACTATCTCATCCATTTGTTAATTGGTGGCTTATGCAGCTCTATAAATGTAGCAGGGATGTTATGATTTTGGTGTTTTGTGTGCTGTGCTTTAAATTAAATACTGGGACCAATTCCGAGTTACACTGAAGCCAATGACAAAAGCTGCCATTGACCAGGATCTCACAGTGGGAGACCATGGATGAGGAAAGCTGTGAGCCAGCTCAGTGTGGTGTTTACACTTCACAGAGGCACACAGCTCACTCGCTCCTACACCCAGGTCTCACCACGGACCTTTGCCTCAACAGCTTCCACAAAGTGTCAGGGGCAAACGAGCAGCCAGGTCGGGGCACTGATGAAGAGCTTTATGGAAACCCATCACTGGTTTCAGCATTCTTTGGGCTTTTTCTATTTTGGGGGAATTTTTTTTTTTTTTTTCCATACACAAGGGAACAAAACATCTGTTTTCATTAAGGACATCTTGTTCTTCAGATTAGAGGAAATCACCAGAAAAGGAATAACAAACAAAAGTCTCCAGAGGGAAAAGAAGCCCGCCACGTGCTCCCTTGGGCAGCCATCTTGAACTGATCCAGAGCACTGGCAGCCTGGGAAGATCCCATATCCCAAATCCCAAATCCCAGATCCCAGCACAGATCCCTCACTCCCACACACTCCATGCACCACTCACTTCCCACCCAAACTCTTCATGGCTTTATTTTACCCCAGCTACCTTTGCCTCCAGATCAATCTGGAGAGCGCTCTGCTCGCCTTGCAGGCTCTAGCATACTGTGTTATTTTGATGCCCTTATCTTTCCTCCTTCACAAAGAAAAGGTTCGTGGCATTCTTGCTGGTTTGCCTGCCCACCCCCCGTGCCCCCACACTGGGCAAGTACCCTCTGCACAGACACCAGCAATGGGTTTCTAACCAACTTACTTGCTCCCATCTTTCAGTCCAACAAGCAATTTGGCTTTATCTGTTTTGACTCAGTACGAGCCCGCTCCTATTGTTTCTCACATTCTTGCATTTCCACCACAGTATGTGACTGACAGAAAAGCAATTCCTCAATTAGACTACAAGGGGTGTGCTGGGAATCACAAGGCAGCCTAAGGATTTATGTGCTAGACCAAATTATCGTAACTGACACAACACTTCCAGCAAGTGAGTTTGGAAATACCAGAATCTCCCCCATCCCCTCACCACCACCACCACCCACTCCTCCCCACCTCCACTCCCCCTTTCTTCCTCGGGAAAGCCAAATTAGAGAGAATAAGGATTCCTCATCGCTACTGTGAGTCATGCTCACATTGAGCCCATCGCTGGTGAGGTCAGCGACAAGGGTTACTGGGCTTCAACTACAGAAAAAATGGATTTTTCTAAAAGGCATCACAGTCAGAGCAACATGAAAGAAGAGGAATGCAGAAGCCACCAAGGCCCCTAAACCACAGGTGAAAGGGAAGCACAAATGGACTTATGCTTCTCAAAAGAATGAGCAGAGACAGGCGGCATGGGACACTGTGCCCTTTTATTCACCTAACCTTTTGGCCCTTAATATAAGCTTTTATTTCCTCACCATGAATGTTCACCAAAACATCAAATTAACCTCTTTTACTCAGTCTAGGATGGGATTTTTAAAAACGTTAGCACCACTTATTCTGGGGAACAAGCAGTGAGGCATATTTGAAAATAACTGAGTAATTTCTGCCAAGCAGGTGTCATGCATAAACCCTATTTAAAATTCAGACATTGAACTTTAAGCACATGCTTAAGTCCTGGTAGAGACAATGCAATTTAAGCAAAGTGTAATTCAGCATGTGCTTGGCTGAGTGCTTGAATCAGGTCACAAACAATGAAGGATTACCCACACCAGCAGTCCAGCTGTGGATTGTAGGGTGGCACTTAAACTGCTGAATCTGCTATAGCAAGTGGGTTTTTTCCTTTTACTCATTTTTACTTTTTCTTTTTTTCCTGTGTGTTCCTGTAAAACAGGTTTCACCCTTCAGGAAACCATCTGTATTTGGCACCTATTTGGCACATTTTTACCTATTGTGAAAAAATGACTGTTGAAAATTCCAGACTGCTTTAACTATAAAGAAAAAAAATCTAATATTGATGCTGAAACAAAACTTAAAATATTAAAGGTTGGTAGTTATTTTTTTTCTTTCTTTGTTAAATACTGAAGCATCAAGCAAACACACTTTACAGTCTATTGCATCAGGCTCTTTTTCAGTAGGTTGGCTCCTGCCAACAGCAGGTTCAGAACTGCCAGTTCTAATTAAAAACTTTATTTTAAAGATACATTTCACAGTTTATTCATGGCACCCTGAGAAATTTAAATTGCTGGATTGAGCAAATGGATACAGTTTCTTTTCTATTGATTCCCAAGTAATGGCTTTAATTAATTGTTTCAGCAATTCACGATTGATGGCTGTTAAAATCAATTTCTTCTTTTAGACAAGTCACCTAGAGTGGATTCCGCTTGTTGTTCCTATTTCTTTGCACAGGGTTTAGCTACATTTTATTTTCTTTTTAATTTTGTATTGCATCAGTCCAAAAATGGCCACAGATTATTCTCGCCTCAAGAATTTCAGTGACAAATCCTTTTAGTACTCTCAGTTGTAACAGACAGACAATTGCCATCATAAACTCTGTATAAGTAGCATTGTGAAATCTCTGATTTATAAGCATATTGCATAGCAAAAACTATTTTGATAACCCGTGCTTTTCCCTGCTATGTCCAGCTGTCTGGTTGCATAAAAATACAAGTGAAACTCTTTTCTGCCTTCTAGATTTAGTGGGAAAATAGCGCCTTCAAGAGCTGAACACCAGATCTAGAAATGCCACACCTATGGGTGGCTAAATTTTACTGAGGCTTATTTCTCTGCCACCTAAGGCACACATTGAATGGAGTTACACAGGAGAAAAATGTAGCCTAGGCTTTTGACTCATCATGTTTTTATAATTATTAATCAAATGCACAGTATATATTCTACTTCAATGACTGCCACTTGTAATCTTGTATCCTTTATAAGCTTTTCAGATTAAATATATAGATTGTATGTTCTATTAGGTGATGAAATAATATATCACATCTTTATTTTATTATTTGATGATCATTAGCTACTGTAGAGCGTATTACCAACAGCAAGTCCTCCAAATAACTTGTACTGAGAGTATCACATCAGAAAAAATCATTACAATTCACTAGAGCCCTATCTGCATCCTCACAACGATATAAATACACCTCAGTTTCTTAGAGATGTCAGATGTTTGCATTTACCAACAGGTTTTAAGCAGGACATAGGCTAGAGATTCCTTAAGAGTTTCAGACTACAGGCAGCATCTTCCTAAGTTTTGTCATTGAGACTCACCCCTGCTTTCTGATCACACAGAAACCTTCTGGTTTTGATGGCTGAATAACAGCCCTGAGGCAAGCACAACTGTTAACATTTGAAAGTGCTAGCTAGGAAATATTTAATGCGTTTTTAGCTACTTTTAGCACCATTAAGCTGTTGGGAAGAAAAAAAAAAAAGAAACAAATCACAAACAAACGAACAAAAAAAGGAGTCAATCCTATCTGATGAGCCAGCTCTTCTACAGACCTCCAGCAGACACTCCCCAGGTCTTTGGTGGTCTCCAGACCATAGCTTCAAATCCACTGCAGTGTTTGAAATCTCACTCTTAGAGCAGCTGAAAGCTCTCCACACCTGTATGTTTCTTTTTACAGTAAGAGCTGGATCTGGCTTCAAATGCATGATAAAGAAAAACATATAATTTTGACTTAAGAGACATTTAACTAAACCACTAATATATTCTCTTAATTCAAAGCAGGAGTAGGGGGAACATCTCCAAATCCAAAGAATGTATTATATCATCAACTCCTCGTTTTTAAGTGGTTCCAAATCATCAAAAAGATTGTGTAAGAGCAGCTGATTCCCAATATAGATATCCTTTTCTTGGGCACCAAGTCATGCCAAGACCCCGGCTGAAATTTTACAAGCGTCTCAGATTGTACTTTAAATAATAGTTATTAGTCATAAGGATTGGCTACCTTTCTTTTCTTTGAAAAGAAGCTATAAATGTATCATCATTTATTCATTTCTGAAATCATCACATTGTTCTCCAAAAGAGTTGGGTTAAATTTACAAAATTTAGAAACATATGTTGTGGGACGTGTTTAGGATGCTTCTACTCTTAAACTCAAGTTGAAGAGTATGTGTCCCATCCCAGTTGTGAATTCTATGAAAAGTATGTTCAGTCAGAAGTAAGAACTTTCCTGCAAATTTCTGAAGGTGAGACTTTCTCCTTATTTACGTAAAACCTTTTCTTCTTGAATAAAAACAACCTGATAATTACTTTTATTCTTGCATTGGTGTACCAGTTCCAAGGTTCAGTCATTAACTAGGACTACAAGTTGTATGGTCAGGGAGGAAGCAAATTTTCCCAGCCCCAAAGGGTTTGTAATGTAAACTCCTAATTTAAAATTCATTAATTTTACACATCACCTTACATAACAATCACAATGCCATAAAGGAGTGAACACATGCTTGTAATTAAAGCCATGGCAGTCTCATCCCATTGTATGAAAAATAGCTCTATCATAATGGTCCTGAGCTCGTGCCAGAATAGCAGCTAATCATGGGAGAAAGATGATCTAACACTTACAGAACATGAAAATAGAAAAGAAACGTTCTGGTTCCAGCCTATTTTCTCTAGACTTGCTGGGTGATCTTGTGCGTGCTACTTAAGCTTTCCACCCCTCAATTTACCCATGTGCAGAACAGCAATAACAGTATTTATCTGACTCAGAAACGTTTTGTAAGAATAAATTCATAAATCATTAAGTCTCTTACGCACTCTCAACACGCTTTCTACACAGCACCCATTATAGACACTCTCGAGAAGCACACATGAGCTACTGATTTTAGCCCCATAATGCCTCTAAAAAATAGAGGGAATATGTGGCAGGAGCAAATAGATCAGTTATGGTCAAAACCTTTCTATTCCTGTCCTATTTGCATTTCACCTCTAATACTCAATAAGGATAAAGTTAATCAAATTCATTTTGTCACTTCTTGATTTACAACATTTTAACAAATATATGTTCAGAAACTCAGACCAAGATTTTCTGTATAAATCTTGTGGAGAAACTCCTTTGATTCTTAATCTGTTATCATAAGAGATATCAAATTCTTTGGAAATTAAAAAGGTCACAATAATACCTTACAAGGAGAGAAATGCTGGTAAATGCTGCTTTGGATGACTTTTCATCTTAAAAGAATGCAGGGATATTGCTCAGCAGTCATAGCATCACTGTGCTTGTACCTAGCAGGAAATGCCAATACTAGATCATCAAGGTCAGTAGTCCCATTCATTGACAAAACCATTCATGATATGAGAATGAATGAAGTGTCTTGAAAGTTAGCAGTCTCTGATTCTCTGTGCAAATTTCACAGTTCAGGACAGAGCCAGTCTATCAGTGGCATACTTTCAGCATGTAATCGTCTGTAAAGTCACGTCCCCAATAGAGATAACGAGGTCCCATTCATTATTTGCCAAAGAAGTGCAGCAATTTAAGCCTGACTCTCTTCTGCTGGAAAATTAAGTGTTTGAAATTTGGACCTGATCCTACCTTCACTGAAGTCAATGATAAGGCACCACCTGATTTCAAGGGAGCAGCAGCAGCAGACTTTTTGTAATGCAGAGATCACATTAAATTCACTTACCCTTCTCTCACAGAGTGAAAAGCAGGTCATGGGTCTGATGTTTGCAGCAATAATGAGGAGGCTTTAGAAACTAAATGGGATGTAGCTGATTATTTTAGCACAAATTGAACTGAAGTACTAATGACTTACCAAGCATTATTCTTATCTGTTGCACAACCAGCACATGATGATGTCCAGAAATAGTGTAACATCATACTTTGTTCAGCAAAAGGCTCAAGGGCTGATACTCTGCTCGCTCTCACTGACAGAAATCGGGAGGCAACCTCACTAAAGTAATTGAATTACATAAGACTGAAATTAATGAGTGGAGAGTTAGACCTGAAAAGGACCTCTCTGAGCAGTGAAAGGGAAGGTGTCACCTGCCCCCAGCAGCGTCCATCTGAGTCCAGGACCACCCCAGCCTGCTGTGCTTGTGGAGGGCTGAGCCCCAGCAGGGACTGCAGCAGCCCTTCTGTCACAGTCTGTGGTACCTCTGCTCAGGGAAAAAAAGGGTTTGAGACCAGAGAAAAAGTGACTTTTAAGTCACTTAAGTTTTTCTCCAGTTTTAATGCAGTTTACTCGCATACATTATTCAACCCTTGGTGAAAATGCAAATTTCTTGGTCCAGTATTCAGCTCCACTCCTTCTTAGCCATGTCACATTCCCCACTACAACACATCTTTTTACACAAACCCAGTATCCAGTATCATGTTCTAGCAAGACAGCCACAGTATTTCCAAACCAGTAGCATGTTCATCAGGAGACCCTTAACTCATTCTTCCCCTTATGCACAGCAAGAACTCTTACTTTTGTAGCTGTGAGCATCCTCTTTTATGTACAAAAAGCTAAAATTAAGATTAATAGTTCCTGTGCAGAAAATCAGCGTTCATTATAATGAACAAGTCTGGCTTGTAAAGTTAAGAAGTCTTTTACATAATGAATAAACTGTTCACCAGCATTATATCTTTAAGCAGTATTTTAGCTATTTTATAACTATCTGCAAGTCAGCATCTTACATGGCTCAGAAAAATTAACTAAATTGAAGACTTAAACTAAATCAATGCTCAGCAGAACTGTAGCCTTATTTTTGGATGCCAAGCCACATTACAGAAAACTTTGTTAGAAAGCAAAGAGAACGTTATTTTTCAACAGAACATGTGTGTGTGTATAAAGGAAAACATTATTCACAGCTAAAGTTACCCGTGAAATACAAATGCAGAAGATTAAGAATTCTGAAAATCTCGTATGTACTTTAGATTAGGAAAAAGAACTTTGCATTTTTCTATAATACCTTACACCTGAGAAGCTTCAATTAGATAACAATAATTAGGTCTGTCTGATAACATCACTGTGATATATGTCTTCATTTACAAATGGGTAAACTGAGACTGAAAGTGGTTCTTTGTGCCAATTTGTGCCTTACCCAATCAATCAAAGAACAAAACAGCACAGAACTTATGATGTCCTGGCTTCCACTTCACTGGTCAAACTTTTACCAGATCACATCTCATGCCAACAGGACCTCATGCTAACAACCTCATTGTATTTGAGAGTGGGACCCAGAGTTTTCAACTCCATTATTGCAGTAACACTTCATCATTTGTATTCCTGTCTATTAGTTTAGCATATACAACTGTTTTTACGGCCAAACAAAACAAGTTTAGGAATTCACATTTTTATTTTAATTATTAATTATATTGTTTTCCAAGAACCTCATTTAAAATACCATTGAAAGTCTTCTTCTCATTTGTCAAAAGCCCCAGTAAATTTATTCTCCTTTTATGTGGTACTGGATTATTTACTCTTCATTTTCTACATGGAACAAGCCCTGACTAGTTACTAGATGGCAGACATGACATGTCCAAATCCCAGAAACCTGCTTATTTTACTTCATAGGTCTGTTGAGGGTTTGGCTGTTTTCCTGATCTTGCACATGTGAGCTCCATCTTTCTGCAAATGCATCAGCCAGCCTGCCTGAGCTAGTCACAGGCAGGATTAGTAAAATCAGGCATCTGCAGATGTTAGGTTACCAAAAATGAATACCAGTGCTGTATTTTAGGGGCTTTCATTTGGTGAAGGACTGTGGGACTTGGCAGGGTGGAGGGAGTTGGGATACTCCTGCATGATATCTTATCTGCATGAAAAGGAGTGGCAGGCTTCATAGGATTTAGCAGCAGCATGGATAATGAGGACAGAGCAGCCTGACCCGTGGAAGTGTTGAGCAACCACAACTCCCATTTACTTCAGCACTTTTGTAGATCAGATCCTCAAGGCTATTTACTTCTTGGAATAAGCCAGTTGTGGTCTGCATCAGCCTTTTCTCTTGGCAGTGGTGGCCCACACCATTCCTTGTTGGCTTTGGCCAGCCATGACCAGCATGGCTCCTGATCACAGACCATGTGACACAGTTATTTTTAGCATATCAAATTCGCAGAGAGACTAAATGCCCAGATTTTACAAAGTTATTGAAATGTCTCTTTCCTCTCATTTAAAGCATTGCTGTCTCCAGGTCCAGCAAACTGCTGCTTTTGACAAACTACAAGTCACCCTCTTGCTACTGAGCAGACTGTGCTTGGGAGAAAAGAATCAATTAGATAATAAAAGTGTTAGAGGATTTGCTTATTTTATCACTTCTTTTATCTTTTCGGTGCTATGTTTCTGTCAAGAAACAAAAAACTGAAGAACTACATCACAATTATTCTTTGCTTTGACTCACACAAACCAAAAAAAGATGGGTCAGTGATGGCTGTCAGGAGCTGCACCCATTACCACTGCTGTCCTTTTGTTCATTTTTCCTCACTTCTGGCTACTCACTAGGAAGGGTCAATAAGGAGTGAATCTTCTTTGAGGTAATCTTCTGCATGGGTTTCCTCTTCTGTATCAGCGGGAAAGAAAAGAAACTAAGCAACACAATACAGAATTCTGCCTTACAGAATGCTAAGTATTTTTTCCCACAGACTTTACTACCTCCCTACATCATTGCTATTGATTTATCTGTTTCACTGTGTGAAAAGCTCATCCTCTACTACGGTGAATTGCTGAGATATCATGTACTGCACAATTCATACACTCTCCCAAAGAGCTTATTTGCAGGGATTTCACAAGGTGAGAAAATAACCTGGCTAACACAGCTGAAAAGGATTGATTTTTTTAAAAATACGAGTTTTCTAAAAAAAATTCCTGAAAGTAATTGCAATGAGTTTAAACTTTTCCACAACAAATGAGACACAAAGGGGTCTACCCAACCAAATTCCATTGCATTGCAAATTATCTTCCTACCTGGGTACAGATTCCTTCTTTGTCTGATTGAGAATATAGATGTAGGCATGGGACTGCCACATGACTGCTTTATCGCAGCACTCATCTGCCTCTTTCCATCCCCTTTCCCCATTTTCTGCCAATCTGTACTTCCTCCCCACTGTCAAATGCTCCCCTGGTCTACCTCTAAAAATGTAGCCCTTAAAATATCCTGACAAGCTCTATGGACCTGTACAGCAACAAGGAAAATTTGGCTATCAGAGGACTATTTGTCACACACACTGAACTTAGCTCAGAGCCTCATTAGATCCACATATGGAGCTTCAAGGGTATTTGTTTGGGATGGGCTGTGAACTTATCTCAACCAAAGGTAACTCCCATTCACTGGCAGATGGAGGAGGTGGTGCCAGTAACATTACTGGGTTCAGAAATACAACACAGCTTGTCATAACATGTTGCTCTGGCAACATCTGTTAACAGCCCACAGAGCTATGTAGCACTTAAGCCAGATATAGCCATAATGTAGTTTTTTGCACTGAGCTGCAGCTATTTGTACCTTTCCCAGACAGCAACATCTATTATTTGCTCCTGGCCTCAGAAAACCCCACCATCTCTTTCAGGGATTATCTCCATTTTTCTGGCATTAGGCTACAATGCCATGCCAGGTAGATCTCAGTAACAGCCTTTTTGGAGATGTCAAGCTCAGAATTACACCAAATTCCTTCAGACACTCCTGACGACACTCAGCCAGCAGCAGGGTTTGGTCCAGACGTTGTTACTTCTCAATCAGTGGAGCTAATTTCTTACAGGAACTCCTCCCAGCTTCACCATCACTCCAAATCTTTAACAACATAGCATTCAGTTTCATATACTCTATTCAGCTGTGGGGAAGCTGGCCTGGCACCACCAGGAAAGACTATAGAATAAAACATTTTTGCTTTTGAGTTATTTTGAATTAATGACCATTTTGATGTGTTACAGCTGCAGATGGATTTGCAAAGGCCAACCTAGTCTCCTACGAGCAGTGAGGTCATATCAACACAAATACTCTACAACAAATAGTAGTAGTCTATAAACAGGGGTAAGTGATAGGGAAGGAGACAAGGACTCCTGCTTTCTTGCACACCATCAGGATTTAATCACAAATCACAATTTTTTTGTACTTTTAGAATTTTGCCTGTTCAATGCATGAAAAGGGTGACAATTTTCAGAGTGATAATTACTTGAGAATATTTCTGTTGTGATAAGGGTGTACTTCGGGGTGTCTACAGAGGCAAAAGTCAAAAGAGGTTAATGCATGCCACAGCTGTGCCATACCCTTCCTCTGGCTCTAGTAAGCCTGGTGGGTTTTTCCACTGAAACAGCGGGGGATTTTCCTATCAGAAGGCAGTTGGTATCAGCAGATCTCCCAGCTTATCTAGATGTCGCATCTCTTCCAATTTAAATGCTACATCAGTGGTTATTAAGCCTGCGTTGCAAAGAAATAAAACTAAGGAAAACATTCTGGAGGGTGCTCTGGATTCCATTAAAGGATTGAATTTCTCACTATATTACACTTTTTCCATATGGCTGAAACATGGAGCTGAATACACTCGTATACTGCTAGTGGTATAATCCCAGATGGTGACAAATGACCTCATTTCAACAGCAACGTATAGATCTTTATGACACCAATGCTCAGCCATGCTCTTGGGATATTCTCTCCAAACAATGAATGACTGGCAGATAACATAATGTTTAACTTCTGCCTTCACTTTTGTACACGCTTTATGGCTAACGCTGCAGAGCTACTCGTTCCTTAAGTACTCAGCCTTGTAACAGCGTTCAGATGACACGAGATATTCCCTGAGCTGCCAGCAAAGGATCTCCTTTGGCCCACGAAGGTCAACTGTGGTGCAGGCAGTGTGTCACTATCTGTGTGTAAAGATATGCTCTGGCAGGGTAGAAGTGAGCTGATAACGTCTTACCCCTGCTTGGGCCCTTCAGCTGCCTCTTGGGGAAGCATGAAAGGCTGCCAAGCTCAAGATGTGCTGCATCCTGCAATTTGGCTTTCCAGAGAAGAACAACCCCTCCCCCCAAACTCACCCACGCAGTTCTTTACCCCAAGAAGAGGTCATCACACAAAAAGTAGATAGGAGAGAAAAAGACTGCACACTTGACTGTAACTGCAAAAGAGAGAAGTCCAGAGTCCTCTTGAGATGTTGTGTAAATGGAAAGCAATCTGGGCTGTCTCCATTTTTTACAGAAAGACCTCTGTGCTTTTGTGGACTTCATGGCCTGCCAGATGGAGACGGCTCCAAGTAACACTGAGCTCTTATTGCTGCAGAAAACCAAGGAGAACTATAACCCCAAGTACTGCAGGTGTAGGAGGGAGTACTTGCTCAGATGATGATTCATGTCAGCATCTGAATAAATAAGGTCAGACAGCCAGAGATTATTCCAGTGAAGGGGAGTTGATTTGTTTGGGGGGCAGAAAGGAGGGGCTGTTTGTTTGTTTCGTATCATTATACTGTAACCCTGGCCTACTCTGACTTGTTTTTGGTTTTTTTCCCAAGATTTAGTACTCATTTATTTTAATTAAGACCTCAGTTCAGCAAAACATATAACTGGGTGTAGCCTACCTGAACTGGAATAACTGTATCAAAAGTATAAATCGTAATGTTAGCATACACTGTGTAGTCAGCATAATGGAGCCCTTATAAACATATCTGCAATCTTTTTTAAGGAAGATGTCTCCACTACAGACCATTAAAAATAAAAAATCACTTGCCTCAAAGGGGTGAAAAAGGATTAATTAGTTAGTGCTCGTGCAGCACTGTGAAGATACAAATCGTGGGACTGTGTTATTAGTAAGCAAAAGATGCCAACAGGAAGCAGCATTGTTGGAGGCACGAGGACTAACAATGGTTTTGTTCTCCCATTTGTAAATGATTCGTCTGCTATTGAAAGGTGTTGGCCTTGCAGCCTAGGAGACTGAAATCCTCTGTCTTCACCCAAAAGAGCCTTCATGGGCTGTGCATACTTTCTCACACTCCCTCCCTAGTGTTCCTCACCCTTAGCTTATAGATGCTAGACAGTAGCCCATTCTCCATGGCCCTTTTATTGCTTGGCCTCTGCCTCAGCTGCCAAGAGGGGTGCCATTTAGACTCATTGTTATGGTAGCTTTTATGATCTAGACATGGTGTCTAGGATCAGAGACTTCCTAGCAATTTTGCATATGCTGCTGCACTGCCATCAGAAGAGGAGAACTCCTAGTAGCCAAAAAATGTGGGCAGAATTCAAAGCAATGACCTACAGATGAAAGGCACCCCATCTGGGCCAGCTAAGCCATCCAGGCCCTGAATGCCAGCTCTTCACTGAATGAAACCGTATTGTGATGTGATGCTCAGAAGGGGAAAAAAAAGAGAAAAGAAGCAGCTTTAAAATATCTGTGGATAACGGCTGTCTAGAGCTCGGGCTACAGACATTCAAACCTTGCTTACATAATATTTCTATCACACACTGTCCTCCCACCTAACTCTCTACCTCATGCCAAGGTGCTGGAGGGAGGTCTTGTTCTTATTTATGCAGCATGAATACAAAATCAGAAAGGGTGGCAGAAACTTTCCACAGAAAGGTATGGTGCCTTGGCATGCTGAGGAAAATAGTAGAGCAGGAACAGCTTGTAAATGAGGGGGAAGAGAAGGATTAAAGAAATTGGAATAACGGTATTCAAGTATTTCCTCCAAAAACAGGATGACTGCAGTCCTTTAAACCCAAAAACTCAGGGAGAAAAATACAGAGGAAAGCATCTTTTCTCCCTATGTTTGTTATATTGCTCACTTAGACAAGCAAAATCCTTTTTTACCCCATTGTCCTCAGCTCCTTTTTCACCCCGTTGTCCTCAGCTCCTGACACACATATGACCTCTGTCCTCCTTCCTTGCAAACGGAGGCCAGATGAGGAAGGTGGTTTTGTCACCTGGAGTTAATTTATTCTGGTCTCTGCTGTGCCGTGCTGCTGGGTTGGGGTGGAACCTTTTCAGATGTCGGGACGATAGGAGAAAGAAAAACGAAGCAGCAGAGTATGTGTGGCGGGTGGCCGAGTCATCCTATCACCACGTATTTGTGTAGTTTCTTTTAGTGCCATCCAATCTTTCCTTCTGTCCCTAAATGGCCTGTGTTGAAAATGTCCCTGCTTACAGTTGCTCAACTGGAATGAGGACAAATTGTTTGCAGTGGCCCCCTTCCAAATGCTTGTGCTGTAACTTTTGTCTTGACTAGTCTCTGGAGATATCTCTAGAGTGAGTTTCCTATGACTCGTTTGTGCTACCCCTAAGTCATGTCAGACTTTCTTCCTCTAGTCTTTCAACTTCCTAGCAGAAATCTTGTTTAAAACACCTCCTTCACAGAAAAAGCCAGAGCAGGCAGAGGCTTAATGCTGTTATGTCACAAGTTCCCCAGTGAATTAAACGTGAGGGGGTTGGGTCTCGAGGGTGCCCGAGGTTACACAGGGGTTCTGGTGGGCAAGGAGACCCACAAGCACTAAAGGGATGGCCACACCAAGCAGCTCTGAGTTATTGAGTCCTGCATTTTGAGTCCTAGGACTGCCTTGCCTTCCACACTAAGACATCAGCCGCTTTTGTAGGTAGAAATGCCTGGCCCCTTGGCCCTCCAGACTGCTTCAGTTCAGCACTGAAGGGGTGGTGAAGGTACTCTTCCCCCTCACACTCACATGTGAATTAGTCCAGTATGACACAGCATCAAAAAAAAAAAGTGGGTTAGCAAAGCCTGAAGAACTAAGCCAAGAAAGGAAGGGTTTATAGTTCCAAAAAACCATTGGATGAAGTTTTGCACGTAGACTCATTAATAGATGTTACAGAAGAAAAGGTTCATTCCTCCCCTGTTAGATGCATGACCTGTTAGACATGTATATATATCAATAATATTTTCCAAGGATAACTGAATTCAAAGGCCATTGTCTGCTTATTTTTAATGAATGTTAAATATTAGTTTTTCATCAAGTGGGAGCTGATTGCAGGACTATCAGCCCTTCCTGCCTCGTGGCTGGAAGTAACCAGCCATCACACAGACCCATTGCTGGTTCTCCAGGGGGACTTTTGCCTGCTTGGATTTCCCGGGGTTCCCAAGTCACAGAGGAGCCCTACTATGCAGCCCCCCTCAAAGCACCTCAGCACCTTTTGCTTCGTGCCACAGGAAATGGGAGTGTGGAATAAAAAAAGAGAACAATGGAGCTTACTGAAGGCACCCCATGGTTCCAGTCATGGAGTTGTTCACTTTGCACATTGGGTGGTGCATCACATTGCAGGAGCTTCTCCTGCTCTGTGACCTTTTCTGGTCTCCTGACTCAGCAGAGAGGTAATCTCCACTGCAGACATATCCCTGTATCTCTGAGATAACATTACCAGCTAGAAGTGGACAGAGCACAGCCAGCCAAGGCATTCCAGACACTAGGGGTTGCTCAGTGTTATGAGGCTTAGCAAATACAAGGATTTTGTACAACTTTGCCATTATTCTGGGGATTTAAAATCTTTGTCACTAGCTCTCTTTTATTCATTATTTTTCCTTTTTCTTTCCTTTTTAAATTTTTTTTTAACACAACCAGTGTCATACTGTGCCTCTGCATCCCAGTCTGCCAGCCAAATGATTGCTTGCATTGCACCAGGATCTCAAAAAACGCTAAGACTACTTTGTTTTTCATTAGCACTAGAGGGGAAAAATAAACAAGCTGGGCTCATGGTTTATAACTGCATATATAAATACCATTTTAAGACCACTCTTAGCAATACAAATTAGCTCACTGCCCTTTGTATCATCTCTGCAGTGCCTGTCAGAGCACACGTAAGCCATCTCATTTTTTGTCCATCATGCAGCCAGATTCCAGTCTCGCATGTGCTGAAAACAGTGTGATGTACCTCTAAAAATGATCTGCTCTGCTTGCAAACACAGTGACCAGTATTTGGAGCCATGCCTTGACATTCGCTATGCAGTTGGAAGAAGAACCTGCCCAGGCCAATCTTTGGGTCCAATCCAGCTGGCAAACATTGTATAGCACAGCAAATTTTTGTAGAGTTACTCCTGGTTTGCTTTGTTTTCAGCATCTCTACAGATCCATGGGAAGAGATCTGCTGACACCATGAAGGCAGAGTCTGCACTTGGCATGATTGGTTTCCTCCATATAAGTAGTAGGGAAGATGAGGAGCATATTGTCAATAAAACGCAGACATTATTTACAATTCAACCTCTAAAAGCTGCCATAAAGTAGTGAATAGCAATGAATCAGTCCAAAGCCATTCTAGTCTGTTTTGGTTACTACTTTATGCTCCCAGAGCTCATGTTTTCAAAGGGACAAAGCAGAGACGCCCAGAGGAGAGGAAGTCTCATTCTAAGAAGCCGTAAAAAGAAATGCATGGCCACAGATCAGGGGATAATTTTATGTCTCACATGTTTTCTGACCCTATGAAGAGCAGCTTTAAATTGTTGCTCTCCTTCTTGATTTTAGTGGAGGCTGTAGCAGACACCATAGTTTACAAAATAGTGGGTGGGCATGAATCCTGAAAAAGTAGATCCATAACAAAATCTTGGTCACTGAGGCCAGAAGGACCCCTTGCCTACCCTTCTGTCTGTGGCAGGATTGATCTAATTATTCTATAACTGTTCCTGCAGATGGGTGTCTGGCCTCGAATAACTCCAACAACAGTGATTGTCCAACGGCTCTTGGCAGCTTGTCCAACTGCCGAACAGTTCTTCTACAGTTTTGCCTAATATTTAACCTAAAACTTCCCTTCTGCTTCAGCCAATTATTATTTGTCCCATCTTTGTTGACTAATGAGAACAATTGATCCTTGTCCTCTTTATAACATTCCTTTATGTCTCCCGTTGTTATGTTCCCCACACTCTACTTTTGCCTTTAGGCTAAAGGTGCCAAGTTATCTTAACCTTTCCTCTTAGATCTGAATGCCAGACTTCTTACCATCTTTCTTCCACTCTAAATTCTTCAATTTGTCCGTGTTTTTTCATACAGAATTGAATGCAGTTACTCCAGTTATGCTTTAACCAGTGCCAAGCAGAGCGCAATAATTACTTCAGTAACCTTACTGACCCCATCTAATAACAAAGGCAAAATGCAGCCTGTAATTAAAATCTAAAAAAATAACTATTTTTAAAAGCTAATTGCCTTAACAATCAGAACATTCTACAGCTCAGAGAACACACACTAAAGGATTTCAAGATTATGGTTCATTCAAAAAACATCTTTTTCAGTTAAATTCCGTATATTATATTTTGAGCTATGTTCAGTTTCACTCCTGTTAGGAATGGTCTGCACTGCATCTCTGACACTCCCTCACCCTCCTGTTATTTCTTGCAGATTTAACTCCTAGAAACTCCATGGGGTCCTGTCTATAGTAGGGACGTTCACTAAGGATTCCCCACTGTTCTGAGCCTTTCTCCTGCTCCACCAGTATGGCACAGCAGAGAACTCCCACTCATGCTTTTGATCTTTTAGGCTATTGCTATGTCTCCAGCTTCACTAATGTCAGTGGAGCAGAGCCAACAGTGAGGCATTTTTAGAAAGCTCCCTTTGCAGGGACAAAGTATCCATCTCCTTTGCCAAGTCCGTGGTGCCCTACCTTGAATCCCCTTCCTTCTGTGGTCTGGCTGGTTTTCTTTTAAAGGCCCCTCTGTCCTCTTCACATCATCAACATTGCACATGCCCATCACAGTCAGTAACTGCACCTACTCCTGCCTTTCAGTGGATACCTCTTCAGGAACAGAAATCCTTGTTACAACCAGCACAAATGATTCAACACTACTATCAGGCTGCTGACAACAGCCATTCTTGGAAAATGGTTACATGAATTTCTGGAATCCCTAGAAATAAACAAATTTGGCTCCATTAACAGGAATGGCAAATTCAGACTGCAAATTCACTTGACTGAGCCAATGCATTTAATTAAATTGGTTTGCTATTATGCTGATAAGCAGAGATATGACTGTTGTTAGTAGACGTAATAGTTTCTATTCTTGCTGCCTCATAGCACCTTAATTAAATTACAATTGTTCTGTTGGAAAACATGTCTGTGAACACCTCCAGATAGGCAACACAGGAAAATATTCCTAGCAATACAAATATCAGGAGTGTGATACTGCATGGTAGGACAAAAAGAATAGGGTTAAGATTGGAGTAGGGAAGATTCAGATTTGATTTAAGAAAAACCCAACTGTGAATCATTGGAATATATAATCTGGGCATTGGAATATATCATCTTGATTTTCCTGTATTATGTTATCTTCTAGTACAAGTTAAATGAACAGCTGACAGGAATGACCCAGGCATAATTGGTCCTACTTTGTTAAAAACCAATGATTGAGGTTCTCTGGAGGACCCTTTCACCTTTGTTTTTCTATGGTTATATTTCACTTTAAATTTCTAAAAAATGAAGTAAACTCCTGATCTCATTTACACACATCCGAGCCTCTCATATTCTATAAAATCTGTACATTTAAAATGAGATCAGAATTTGGCTTCCAATAATAACACATTGTAACATGCCAGCAGTTGCTCCATAACATGGAAAAGAGCAAAGTACCTTGTATAGGTCTTGTCCCTTAAGCAGAACATACGAGGCAAAATAATCACTGCTTTTTATAGCTAGACCTCATCCAAGCACTTGTGTAAGACCCTCTCATACAGCTAAGTAAAGTAACACCTCCACACATTTCCACCGGGAGAAGAGGTAGTTTTGGAGGTCTGAATGAAATCAAACAGAAATACCACCTGCAAATTTATAGTGTGCAACCAGGCATTGGTTGGAGTCCAGGCAAACACAAACTCAAAAGACCTTGTATGGTTGCATGGTTCTTTGGTAGTTAGGTATTTTCTTCCTTCTTTGTTTATTACACTGTTCTGGATAGAGATTAAATTTAATAGCTCGGTATTTGGTTTTCTTCCACTTACCTTGAAATAAGATTTGCACACATTTTTGTAGCTAGATTAAAAACTGCCAAGTGGCTTTTTAAACAACTCTCAGAACTTGCAAAGGAGTTGTTCATGGCCTCTTACATACAAGTACATCCTTGGACCCACATCAGGAACTTATCCCATCCCATACAAAGAAAGCTTTACCCTCTTTGTCCAGAAGCAGAAAAGCACTTCTGCTTGAAATATGCCAGGACACAAAATCCCCATTGTATTCCACCAGCAAATTCTGCAATAAGACTCAATTTAAAGCCTATTTAGGTTGGTTAAAGGCTTGCCATCGACTCAGTGAGGTTTGGGACAGCCCCTTAACTTACGGGTCTTAAGGACAGGAAAGCCTCCCTACACACGACAGCTCTTAGGGAAATCACTGAGGTCAGCAGAGGCTGACTGACTTCAGCAGATCACTGAGGTCAGCAGATGCTCAGTGGGAAAAGAATTTTGTGCTGATCCAAAGCTATCAGAGAAATGAGAAGGTGGGAAGACTCAAGAGAGTGAGTCCTCCCCACATGTCATTCACCTGCAGGCTGCCAGCTCTGCAGCGGCTGGAAAAGCCAACCAGAAATGTTCTTTGGAAGGGACTAAAGAGGTCAGCACTCCCACATTGTGTAGAAATGACTGCATGATGTGGTTTTTATTTTTAAAATAAATTTAAGATTCCATCCCCTAATTCACACAAAAGCTAACAAAATAAGGTGGTTTTTTAACGATATACAAATCAATATTTTAAAATTAAGTAAATATTTTCCTTGGCAAGAAAATATCAAATACCTCATCCTCGTAACATGCTAGTTTTGTATTTACACAGCGTAAAGTGTCCCACGTTACCATAATATGTTAGTAGCATGAAAAATTTTTATCTGCCATGTCTTAAACAAAGCTTGAGTTACTGTCTGCAGTGCCCTTAAGCTAAATGTCATAGTCTTCACAAGACTGAAACAAAACACAGAGAGCGGCGAGCAGTGGCCACATTAAGGTTTAATGCTTATAAACACAGAAGGTTTAACACTTGGCAAGCCAAAATTCCCCTATGACCTGAAGACATGCAGATCATGACCTGGGAATTAAGCGCTGTGTTAAGCAGTCAAGCTGTCTCCCTAAAGAAAAGACAAAAATAGCCAAAGACTAGCTGAGCCAGTGGGTTGGCATATGTCAGGTGAGACCAGGCCCAATTCAGGGTCGACCTGTAGCCATGTGGGGCCAAGCCTGACCTAGCCCAGCCTTTCTAGGCAGGGCTTCCTAAGAAGAAGGATTTTCAAGGTGCTCAACACCCATTGTCCCCACTGACCCCCAGGGAACAGGAGCACCTAAGCTATCCTGCAACCAGGTCTCCTCAGAAAGCTTCCAGTATTAGCTGCAGGGAGAGAGACAAAGTGAAATTACTTTATTCCTAACCATGAAGATGCCCTCTTGGCTGCCCTGTCTCCCTTCAAGGGCTTCTCCTAAATCTAGTACCACAGCCTTGAAAAGCCTGGGGATAGAGGGGGAAAGAGAAGGAAGTGGGGGAAAGTAAAACGTGAAACAAAGGTTTTGAACTAAATGCTTAAAGATACATAGGTCAGCCTTTGTTAAAAAAAAAAGAAAAAAAAGAAAAGAAAGAAGGGAAAAAAAAGGTCTGCAAGGCAGAGAAGTTGATTTGGGAAAGATGAAGGTCAGCAGAGCAACAGCTCCAAACATCAGAGATGAAGAGGAGGAATGCAGCAACAAGAGGGGAGTGTGAAACAGCTGCCTGGGGGAGCTTAAAAGGGATGTTCAGCGTGCTCAAAACACACTAATTTTGCCATAGTAGCTCTGCTTGTGCCAAATTCCCACACAGAAAAATCTCAGGGACATGAGACTGACCTGGGTATCATGGTTTTACTTCTTTTGCTTTTTTCACTGCAAGCTGTGTTTAGCTTGTAAATACACAAGTGTTCTATTCTCAAGTATTTATTGCATTCCTTACAAGATATTTTTGAGAGTTGATCAATATGAAGCTTATTCATGAAGTTACTATACAATTCCTGATGGATTAAAATTGGACATTTCTCTGTTTGTTGGTAAATTGCCAAATGCAGTTACAAGTAACACTCAATTGTAATAAACTTTTATTTAGGGTCCTAAGGTGCTCGTTACAGAGAGATGGATACATATGTGTGTATGTGTGTGTGTTAAATTAGGAAACAAAAGAATCCCATGCTGCATAAGACCTAATCAAAAGGCAGAATTTCCAGTCTGGAGGGAATCTTGTTATTTCAACTTTCATTTATATCCAAAAACAGGCCAAGAAACCAAAATATCAATGAAATAAATTGGTGGAGCTCAAATAGCAGAATAATTTAGGTTTGAAAATGTCTATAGACAAAATGCTGTTGCTTCCAATTGAAAATATAATTGTCCCAGGCTGAAAAGTCCTGGAATATGATCCTCTTCTCACATGGCTAGAAATCAAGACTATTCTGCAAGAAATCCATGAAGTTACGTTGGTGGAAACCTTCACATGGGCAATAAAAAATACACAGAATTACAAGCATTTGATAAAGCCAACTGCTTTGGAAAGCTTTACGCTTTCAAGCTTCAGGGCATAAAGCAACCTAAGAATAAGGAGGAAATTTCATGGCTCATCCCCATGGCTGTGACAGTGGAGGCCAGGCAGTCACACTGCACCACCAGGACTGTGGGTAGCACATCTGCTCAGCAGAAATGCAGGAGCATCCATATTCTCTTTTGTTTAGCAAATGCTGGGATGATGGCACATGCTGGACAAGGGCTGGTGACTATGACTTGTGAATGGCAGGGTCCAAATTGTCTGCTGGGCTTCACAGGCAGCTGAGAGACAACGGGAGGAGGCAGCAGCCTGCTCTGCAGTGGGAAAGAAGTGGCTGTCAGAAGCAGCCAGGCAAGATCTGGCAACGTGCTGCCAAGGAAAGTGGAGACAAGCTGTCTGCCCAGCTCTCTGAATGCAGAAGTTTTGGACCCGTGAGCAAAGAAACTCTCTTCAGGCACTTGACTCCTCTCCAGAGCTCAGGAAATTAGAATTTCGATATGTTCGTTGTGAGGGGTACAAGGTGTCACACCATTCTGCTACCCAGTGCTCCTTTTGCTGGAGGCAACTCAAAACTACTCTTCCTGTTTGGGACTTTCCTGTTTGTTTTTATAAACAAGATTTTTACAAAAAGCCATAGTCCTCAGGCCACAAGGTAATCTTTAGCCATCTGCTTAATTTTTCTGAGAAACCTGCTACCAACCCTTGTTGAAAGATGTCACTTTGGGGGGAAAAATACATGGAAATTCCCACACAAAGCTCGTTCTGCAGAGGACCTGGGGACAGTTCAAGCTCTGGACAAGGAAGGCGTCTTACCTGCATCACCAGAGAGTCAATAGCAGCAAAATTGCCAGCTGACTTCTGGTGAAAAAAGCAGAAATTGAAGACAAGTGCTAGTGTCATGTCTTCTAAGAGTGAGGACAAGTGTGTAACATTTGCACCACGAGCTCTGAAGGTGGTCCCCATGTCTGGAGCAGCAAAATTACAGTGATGGGAAGCTCTGGTCTGGTTACCATCAAGCTTCAAGTCTATCATGCAATAAATATTTTAAACTCCATAAAGTCCAGAGCTGAGCACCCAAATTCAGGATGTTCATTTGTCCTAAATCTAGTCAGTTGAACCCTGAACATGACTACTACTGTTTGTAGAGGATTGTTAGGAAGAGAGGGAAGACCCTTTGGAGTGCCTCATCTGCAGGCCCCTATTGACTGTTCAGCATTTTTTAAAAGTTGAGATCACCATCTGTTTGTGTGTAATATGGTAGTGCTCTAAGGATTAGACCACAAGGTAAAAGAAAAGACTTGAGGAAATTAATGTCCCAACTTTAAATTTGAGACTTTTAGAGGTATTCAAAAGAGTTAAAACCCAATTGCAGGAGAAGAAAAATTGGTTTTTTCCAGAGAAACTATGATCACAGCCCAAAAAAGAATGCAGAATACACTGAACCAAGAGTTTTATAGATAAATTCAGAATTAAGCTGAAAAAAGCATGTTGAATTGTCCCCAGCCACTTATATTTAGCTGGGGGTAAATCACTTCAAAGACAAATTCAGTCACCACCTGAGAGAGAGAATGCAAAGGAAGGGTCAGTCAAAAATCTTCCTGTAGAGAGACCTGCATTGTTCATTCCTGACTCCAACCTCCCAAACCAACTCCATCCTACCATCTTCTCTAGCCTCCACTGTGATTTCATAAAGTCAAGCACAATGGAAGTGCAACAAAACCAAGCTTCAAGTCATTTAACCCTCACACAAAATATGGACAGATTTTTCCACATAATTCTATTATAATTTTTCAAGTCTCAGGCTATGACCTCGGCCATCAGATAATTTCTCCTGCCCAGGCTAGGAGACAGCATTTCAGAATTATTGAGAATGCTGGAAAATCTGAAATTAATGAAATAACTTATGATCAAGACAAAAAGGAAAAAAAAGTCTAACTTCAGAAATCAGCTGATGGATCCAAAACTCAAGGCAAAATTCAAGACAACGGTATTTACTGGAGAAAAAAGGAAAGCCTGATCTAATCTCTCACCCAAAATCCAACCACAGTGTTTGGACTCAACAGGGTCAGGTTATTTTCCCATAGTATCACAACCACAACTAGAAATAGTAGAAAGAAGCAACTGTCAAAAGAAGCCACTCATTTCATTAAGTTTCCAATACAGCTCTGATCAAAGTGGCAGTTACACTTCAACAAAGTCTTTTGATCTTGTTGATGCTCAGCTGAATGGAATCATCACATCTTCAGAGCCATGCACAATGAGAACATAAATTCTGGCTGCTCATTGCTGAAAAGATTGCCTGCTATTTTTATTCCGGTTATTTTTTACTTTAAGAAAAAAGTTGAATTCTCTCTGTCAAAACCAACAGAGCTGTTTAAAGGTATGGCAAGATACAGTCACTTAATGGAATACATACAACAGTCTTTACAATAACTTGATGAATTCCAGAAGTAGACTCAATACTACACAGCAAAGTCAATCGTGCTGGTAGATACATTATGCTAAAAATGCAGAACTGTTTCAGAGGAAGATTTCAAGAAATAAAAAAAATCTCACCAGGAACACAAGGGAAGAGAAAATCCAAGGTGTGCATGGAGCAAATGGAGATAACATTAGAGCAGGAATGCAACACAAGCCAGCTAATGGTTTAAGAAAAGTCACAATCAGCCTTGCAGGTTCACATGCTGAAGTGTCTCAGCCTGCAGCTCCTGAGCCAGGATGTACAAACCATCCCTGGCCAACACATCTTTGGTGGCTGCCCGTGTCAGCTGGCTGAGCATTATCTTTCTTGTCCCAGAGGTTACATCACACTGAAGCTGCTGTTAATGGATGTCAGACTAAACCAAGCCAGTGCTATCGTTGCTACAGAGTCATTTACAGAATTGCATGAGAAATTAATCAGATTAAAGGACAGAGAGTAAAAATTTATTTCGCCTTTCTTTCCATATGGAGATGCAGAGTATTCCATGTTAAAAAGTAAAAAAGCTTCTTTTGTCTGTTCAAAAATTTGCACCAGAAAGTTTGAGAGATCAACTCTAGACCAAACCACGGCTGATACATCAGTCAATACAGCATTTAAAAAGAGTTCACAGAGGAAAAAAGTAATTTTGATTCCCGACTTAGAGAAATTCCTGGCAAAGGAAGAAACTATGCTCAACCCCCAAATAACCAAACACCCATTCACTGCATGTGGAAATTATTCTGCCATCATTTTACTACTCCAGCAGAGGTGGTGTATGGCCTTTCGAAGCTTTGGCTCTTTTCAAAGGCTGTTATTTTAAACATTTTAGTACTGGGAACTGCATGGAGCTGGCAATTATGGAATTAGAGTGCAGTGTGGAGAATGTCACTTTGAAATCATTTAGCTCAGTTCATTTCCTTTTCAAGCACAATAGAAAGCAGATGGAGCAGGGAGGGCCAACATGCCACAGAACTCCCCAGGCCTTGGCCAGCACTCTCTTCCTCACGTCTTACAGAGGGGTCACCAAATCCTCATGGAGTTATTATTCTTTAGGAGCACCACATGCTAGAACCCTGCCAGGATCCCGGTCTTTGGAGCAAGTTGCTTCAATCCTAGGTTTGTGTTCAGCATCAAATGTTAGACCTAAATTGCTAACAAGGTCAACAGGGACGCAAAGCTCACACCAGAAGAGCAGTGCAGGAGAGCCAGAGAGGCCAGTGGAGCACAGCAGGAAGATTAAGTGCTTTGGAAAAGGGAGGCTTTGATAGAGAGAAAGAGGCCTCCAAAGAGTTGTCCAATATGAAGGAAAGGCTGTTACCAAAAGAAAGCATTGCCATATGCAGCAAGAGTTGGACGAGAAATTTTAATCTTGACTTGATGCAAAGATACACTGAGGTCAGGAGAGCAAAAATAAATGAAGTGCAAGGTGCGAGGGGAGTGAAGGTTTGAAGCCTCAGTGTGTAGTTGATGCTGCATCACTGGAGGTGGCAGGGAGGAGTTACAAGAATTTTTCTCAGGGACCATCTAGTTAAGTGTGATCTTGCCTCAGAGGAAGGGATGACTTCCAGGGATACTGTCCTGCACAACATCTCTTGGATAACTTAATAAAGTCTGTTATGGCTTATTCTTTGTGTTTCTCTTATACAGAGAAAGAGGGATTTCCCAGAGGAGAATAATGTACAATACGAGAAACGGATTCAAGTGCTGGAGTTGCAGAAGAATCTAACAGAGATTAGGAAGTCCAAATCCATTCCCTGTGAATGTAACAGCACAGATATTCCTCTCTCAGTGTCAATAATGCAGAAAGCCCATGTCTCACTGGCCGGGGTTGCTTCCACCAAGCAGCAACCAGAGTGAGCCCCAGCCTCTGAACCACCCCAGGCACAGCTCCAGTTTGACCCATGCAGCACACTCGTCCCTTGTGTGTTCCACAGCACAGCCAGCACATTAAAGGTGGGCTGTGCTCCAAACTTTCTGATATCCATTGTCCAATGTGCAGGCAGCAGCAGCATCACCACTGCTCCCGCTTGTTTCACCTCTACTGAACAAGTTGCTTGTGCTCATCGCTATGGCCCTTGCTACTATTTCCCACCTATCACAAGTTCTGCCTTCTTAAAAACAAAAAATTGTGTCAGGTGGGCAGACTTGCTCAGGTGGACCTCCAAGGCATAGACAAGACTGATGCCATAGATAAGGGCAGCTGTCCCAGACTGATGGCAGACATGGGACACAGTGTTATCCTCTCTTCATGTCACTCTCTTCATGCTCACAGGAGGCGTTCATTCTCCCTGAAAGATTCTGTGCTGTGCGTGTACCCTTGATGGAGGCAACACCTCTCTATACATCAGACCAGCTTCAGGGCTTCCTGCAGTTCCCCTTCTACAAACCTATAGTGAAAGAGAAAACTTCTGCAGTTGCCTTAGAGAGTTTTGCCACTCTTAAGTTCTCACCAGTTGCTGACAACCAGTTCAAGGCTCACTATTACCAGTCATGGGAGCAACTGTGATAGAGATCTATGAAATTAGCCAGCTGGTCTATTCATTCAATGTGCCCACTGAAAACACAGAAGGCTGGTACAGGTTCTTACCCTATGTGCACTCTCCAGATACCCAAACAAACTAATGGAACGCTGTAGTGTCCTCCAGAAATACCTCAGCAAAGAGATTTCCACTCTTCCCCTTTCTAAGCCCTAAACAGAAGGCTCAGAGATAACTGGCAACTACACCAGACACCTGCAAAAGAGCAGCTATTTGAAACACTGCTCTGTGCCATGGGAGCTAAGGTTTTCATCCTACCTCAGATATTGGCAGCAGAACCCTTTTCGGCACCTGGGCAAACTCTACTGACAATCTCCTACAGAGATTCAGGCACTGTATCAATACAAGTATGGGTCTGGCTGCCTGCGAGCTCCCAGCAGAGCATGTGATCAGCTACTTGACCTCAGTGTGACAAATCTGGGGCGACAGGCTGGACAGGTGATTGCAGCCTCTTGCATAACCCATTTCAGGCCACCAGTAAGCCACCCATAAGCCAGGTCACCAAGAAATCATTCTGGCAGTGTCCATCTTTCGCTCCTCTCCCCACGTGCCCTTCCGAGGCAGTGTCTCTTTCCAGCTCCACTGCCAGTCACACAGCATGTACAGAAGTTTCTTTCCACTTCTGTTCCAGCCACCAGGAACTTCAGTCTCTGTCCAGACCACGGAGGTAGCCCTAAGGTGACCAAATATACTCGTATGCCTCCAGATTCCTAAGCCAAAACCACGGCTATTGCTCCCTCATTTCTTTTCTACCTACTTACCTCCTCTGAAGTGTATCTCCATGTTCTCCCTCTCTTTTTTTGCTGTCACTCTAAGGAGACCTGATGACCCACCAGCCTGCAGAGAGGTCCAGCTCACAGACAACAGGCCCTGGATGTCTCTCCAGCGTGATACTGTTGCACACCAGCTACAGCAACAAAATAATAGAATCATAGAACCACTTAGGTTGGAAAAGAACCTTTAGATCATTAAGTCTCACCATTAATGCAGCACTGCCCAGACCACCATTAAACCACGTCCCTGAGTATTACATTAATTTGCTTTTTAAATACCTCAAGGTGTGGTGACTCAACCACACCCCTGGGCATACCCCCTCCCCTTTGTCTGACAAGCTTTGTATTGAACAAATGATTCCAAGTATCCAATCTAAACCTCCCCTGGCATAACTTGAGGCCATTTCCTCTCATCCTATTGCTTACTTAAAAAGAAGAGACTGACCCCTATCTCACCACAATCTCCTTTCAGGCAGTTAGTTGTAAAGAGCAGTAAGGTCTCCCCAAGCCTCCTTTTCTCCAGGCTAAACACGCCCAGCTCCCTCAGCTGCTCCTCATCAGACTTGTGCTCCAGACCCTTCCCCAGCTCCATTGCCCTTCTCTGGAAACCCCTCAATGTCCTTATGGAAGTGAGGGGCCCAAAACTGCACACAGGACTCAAGGTGTGGCCCCACCAGTGCTGAGTACAGGGGGACAATCACTGCCCTTGTCCTGGTGGCCACACTATTGCTGATATAAGCCAGGATGCCATTGGCCTGCTTGGCCACCTGGGCATATGCTGGCTCATGTTCAGCTGCTGTCACCAGCACCCCCAGGTCCTTTTTCACTGGGCAGCTTGCTGCCTGGAGCAGTGGGGACACTGGTAACAACATGGCAGAGTGTCACCATGGTGTCAGTGAGAGCTGTCAGCTTTTCTTCTAGGAAAACACTTCTAAGGCTGCATCTTCTTTCTCACCTGGCATTTAAAGGTCTCCACCTGAATGCCTCCTTGCAGCAGGCCAGCATCTTTACTGCCTCAGCTTTTGGGCACACACCTGTTTACTTTAGCTCTGTCATTGGGGAAGCGTGGCCAGGGCAGAAACCCTTCTGCAGAAGGAAGGTGCCACCTCGTTGCTCTGGGACCACAGCAGTGCTAACCACAGCCCCAAGATCCCAGAGGTGCTCCATGCAATGCCAGAGCACACAACTCTGCAGAAACCCTGACCACGAAGCGAGAAGGCTGCTAGGGTGTGACTGGATGGGAGTGGCTGGCACAGGGAGAGCAGGGAAGGCGTCTCCCAGTGAGCTGGGGCTGCAGGGGTGTGAGCTGAGAGGCCAGGCTGCTGGGCAGGGAGTAGATGCATTGGGCTAAAATCATCTCAGTCAAATAAACTCCCTCTCTGCCTGTGATGGTAGCTTATTCCCCCCTCTCCTGCCTCTCCTAGGGCTGGAACACAGGGGAGAACATGTACTCTCCCACACATCACTTTGAGCAGCCACTGGGAATAGCCTCTGTTGGGTGCAAGAAGCCAAACTTGGCACTTCCTTCCTCACAGTGCTTCTGAAGAGGTTTCGAGAGACAATACTCCTTTTGCATTTTGTGTTAAGGGAATCAGTTCATTCAACAGGCAGTCCAAAAGCAATTTGGCTAAGGGACATACGGCATAAGCTGTCAGTGTAGTTTCACCCTCCCTCCAGTGCCTCATCAATATTAACATGACCTTCTTGATGAGGAGGAACGGCTAAATCTTTAAAAAGAGGCAGGAAGGCGTTTGAACTCTAAGGGAAATATTTAAAATCTTTATTCAAACACATTAATATATATTAAGAGGCACAGACAATAATTACATGGTCTTTACACTGAGTTATTTAAACAGGAACAGAGTGCTTGGCGAATTAACATATAGAACAATTCTGCTCTGGTAGCTCAAATAATAATAAGACCTAATAGGATTTCCCTATCCCTAATTCTGCTGAATCCAAGTGAGGCTGATTTAAAAGTTGTAAATGTGCGGGAGGTGGCTTCTGAGACAACAAAAAGCGTTTCTATGCTCTGAAAAACAAGCTTTGAGGATGTGACAACACATGAAAAATTCCTTCATCTGTGCCTCTGCTCAGCACGGTCTGGGTGAGCTGAGGCTGCCCTAGCAGCAGGTTTGTCATAACTTGCTTCATTTCCATATGCATTCTGCTCCTGTGGCTTTCTTGGCAGCTTCCTCTCAGCTGGTACTGCACCCCACTGCATCAGCACACAGAGAGAGTTCCTGGGCTGAGGAACTCGCAGGGAACAGGCAGTGCTGTCAGGAGGCTCCAGGAGAAGGGCTCCTGCCCGCAGCAGCTCACAGCCCTGATCTCAGCAGGCTGCAGTGTTTGAGGCAGGCATGCAGGGAGGGCAAGTGAAAAGTAAGGAAGAAGTAAGGAAATAGCTCAGCCAGCAGAGACACAGCTCAGCTAAATCTCCTGGAAATTCCTCAGAAAATTAGCAAACCAGCAAGATAAGCACATTTGCTCTCAGGGACATGCATGCACACACAGATGTACCTGCGGGGAGGGCTCAAATGTGTGAACACTCGTGCAAAAAGCATTAACCTCCTGGTTCCATTTTACTGCCATCCAAAGTAAAAGAAGTGATGGAATATATGTGTGTGTGGGACAAGTAAAACAATGAACCTGCACAGGCAACAGCAACTCTTGATGTTTAAAGAAGATGGAGAGGGATGCAAGTTTAGAAACACCACAGACAGCAGCACTAAACAGTTTTCAGTGAAATCCACACTCATGTAAAATGCCAGCATCTTGTACTAAACACCTTTGTTAGAAGTAATTGAATCCCTAACAGCTGCAGCAAAATGCCTTCACTTGCAAGTGTTACTGGTGGATAAGCAAAATTATCTTGCTATTATTGCTATTTTTAGCAGCACCCATAACACTAGCTGCTTTCCAAACAGATTTCTCTCCAGTGAGCTTGCTACAACTGTTGTGTGCACGTGGATGTTAAATTATTTTCTTCTGCAGTACAAGTTCCTCACTGTAGGCTTCAAAGTTCAAAAAGCACCGTGGTGGGTGAAACTGAAGTTAAACAACCCAAAGACTATAATTGCATGAGGGATATAAGAGCAATTCCCTCCCTGCAAGAACCATTTATCCTCTGGACAATAAGATTTTTAATGTTGAAAAGCATGTTTGATTTTAAATTCATACTTAAATTCATAAGAAAACACTGTGGTACTCTATGTTTGAACTAACAATTTTATTTTCTTTTATCACTGCTACAATTTTTGTGGACAATATAGCCATCAAATACTTCTGTGAATAAAAAGTAATAAATGAAAGCTTAGAGATTTAGAGAATAATATTTCAGGAATTTTGCCTCACATAACCGGGTCTCTTTTTTTTTTTGGTGCACTTGTATGCATGAGAAAAAACAGTGGTGTTCTGTCAAATAAAAAGAAACTTCTTTCTCATTAGGACTGTGTTTATCACGCTTTCAAATGTTCTGCAAACCAATGCCCCTATTTGTCACTGTAATTCAATACAATAAAAGCTGTCAAAACTGCTCACTTTTCTCACTAGAGACAAATTTGCTGAAGTTTTGCAGCACAAGCCAAATAACACAGCACCAGATCCTCCAGCTTTTATTTCACTTTGCTCTAGGCACTATTCATACTGGTTTCTGTGTAATTTTTGCTCAAGTAAGGGCTGAAAGTTTCAGGTTTTGAACATGAGACTTTTTTAGAAATAAACAGCACAGAAATCCCATTTACAAAGAACACTGGGTGACTGGAATGGTACTGCTTGTGAGCTTTATCTCTGAAATGTCAAGCTTATTTCCTTCAGATTATTGCAAAATACAGACTAACTACATCCTTGATGAAATTCTCTCAAGGTCCATGAGGTCACTCTCAGGATTAAACACTACCTGACCTTTTTTAACAGAGTTCAGAAGCACTGTATTTTGATGCCTACTACCCGTTTCAGAGATGTTAGTCCGTTCCACTACAAACAAAGATTATAGATCTCTTCCCTCATGGGAAGAGGTTTGATGAAGCAACTCTCGGTGATTACGTTGCCCAGAGGCTCCAGGACCACACTGTGTCCTCCTGGCAATAGACAAAACAGACAAAGTTATCGCTCAAGGACAGCCTTGAGTAATGGCTACGTTTTCCACGGTTTTAAAAAACATGTTTTGATGCATTTAAAAAAGAAAACACACTAAGAGCTTTATGTTGAGAACAGGTAGAGTGGCAGGTCATGTGAAAAGCAGCTGGGACAGTGGTTAGGGCAGAAGATTAGAGTCAGCTGCTCTTTTTATTTTTCACCACACTACTGACTTGTCCTGAGATTTGGAGAAGACTTTTATGGTAAAATCTATAAATTAGAGTCCTTCATCTCACTCTTTAGAACTGCCTTTCTGCATCTATGCAGACTGCAGCAGTTTAGCATGTCAAAACACCTTTACAGGCTCAGATAAAAGCTGCAAAATATTACCAGCTGTAGTGGCCAGCCAATGCATTTTTATCTCTTTTTGAACGTGTGTCCAAAGACCATTTGATGAAGATGTGTTCTACACCTGTAAAGAAATAGATTTCTACATAGGCACGGGGGGCCTAGTAAGACCAGAGAACATGAAAAACAAGATGAAATCTACTGATGACTGCAGCTCCTCTGACTGAATCCTTTATTGCAGCTGCGTGGACAGACCCCTCCCTGAGTTTTTACTCCAGCCATTATTCCTAAGTTGGCATCCAGAAGTAAGCCCTGGCCTCCAACCTGAAAAAAAAAAAGAAAAGCAGATAGGCTAACACACACTAGCCTCCGTTAAGCATTCAGGGTATTGTGCATGTGATAAAGGATTGGATAAAACGGTGGCAAAAGTCTGCTATCTTCCAAGGCTCAGGAAAATAAACCACAAAGGCAATTCAACAAAGTCCTCTTTGTTCCTGAATAGAACGAACGAAATGAAAGGAATCTGGTGGAAGAGAGAAGGCAAGAAAGAGGTCTGCTGCAGGGAGCAAGTACAGACAGAATGGCTCTTCGGCGGTTCCTCTGACAGAGCAAGTGCATGATTATCACATGAGCCTGACAAAGACTGGAATTAAAGGGGCTGACTCGGCTGTCACATCGCTTAAGCTGCGCTGAGGTCAAAGGAGTTCGGACTAACCAAGGTCAGCAGCACACGGCCTGGGAAGTAGGGGTCTCTTTTTCTAAGCAACAATTGCTCAGGTTGATAAAAATAGACACCTAGAGCCCACGATGGCTTATAAAGCCATCCCTTTATTCCAGATTCCCACAAAGTGCCGTGTATAATCAATAGCACTCTGAAAAGAACAGAACCACAATGAAGGCAGTCAGGTGGTCACTAGAAACAAGTGTAAAGGGCAAAACACACAAGAGAAGTCGCCATCTGTGCTACCCCCTAAAAGACTAAGGGAACAAACAATAAGTCTGAAATACTGGCACACAAGTGTGATAGAATCTGAATGCAAACAGGTGTCAATGGCATGACCGTAGGGGACTCTGCTATTTGCAGATCTCCACATGTCTTCTGTATATTATTTCGTGAATCATGTCCCCAACAGAGACTTCTCTTTGCCGATTTCCAGTGATGCCAGGGCTACTGATAAATGTCTCTGTGCTAAAAATAGTACCTATTCTCTCCCATGCCCTCTGTCCCCTTTCAGCCTCCACTTCATATGAATCAGCTCCAAGAGAGGGGCACTGACCTCGCCTCACCAGGAATATCAAACATCTCCACAGCTTTGATGAACCTTTTGATGAGAGTGGAAAAAGGAGAAATGTACACATCAGCTGTGTAATCATGTGCTGGATGGGTGTGGATGCATCCTAAGGTTTGTGTTTAAAAGCAAAACCGATACACATCTCCTTTGGTATGCAAGCACAGAAAAGCACCTTTTGTTTTTGTGCGGTTTTGGGGGGTCTTTTTCTGGAGGCTTTAGTAGTATTTGGATGGGGTTCACAGAAAAATCTACTAATTTTGTCATAGACATAGAACTATATCATCTTTGCCATTATCATCACTTTCCAGAAAAAACCAAGATCAGGATACTAGTGGGTTTGTTGCTCCACAACATGGATTAAATAATTGTCTCTGCCCAACAAACTCATAATCACCTTTGAATCCTGATTTGTGAATCAGGATTTTCCATCTTGACATTATTTGTGGTGAGATACCAAATTTTTAATATATTTTCTACAGATAAAGTCTGTGTCCCCCTCATTCCTCAAGTCACTGGGGCATCGTGATAAAAAACTAGATCTACTGTGACACTGATAGAGTGAACAGAGCCAGGTTTTCAGGCATCACTCTGCCACACCTCTTTGTGGACAGGAAACTTGGTAAAAAATCCCTAGACCAAGACAAAGAGGGTGACCTGCATGACCCAAGGGGACCTTCACAGATGTGCTCAAGCTGATAGTGCAGATGAACCTGAGAAAACAAGTCCTTGGGTAAGCTCAGTTATCCTTTCCAAACTGACTGTTAATGGCTATGTGTTTACCTGTCCTTGAGGAAAGAGCCTCTATTGTGGCTTATCAAACACAGAGGGAGTCCCAGTGTCCTCAGGAAGGTCTGGGACAAAAGTTAAGCTGATAACTCCAAATGCACTATCTGTGCTTCATCATTTGACAGACTTTAAACTGGAAGTGCTGTTTCATGTCCACTGCTGTAACAGCAGAAAACTGCATGTCTTTTCCATTTTTATTCTTTTAATCCAATTCTACTGCGTATTTTCTGCTCTGTTGCAAAGCTTTAGGCAGTGCTGGTGCTGCGTCCCCTAGGTCAGAATCATCTTGCAGAAGGAAATGCCAGTGCCTGTTTTTAAGGGGTTTGTGTATGTGTTGAGGCCAGGTGAAGGACAACTGTCTCCACTGATGCTACCTTACAGGATCCTGGAGCAAGCAACAGGCAGTGATTTCACAGAGTGAAAGCCAGCACCTGCAATGCTTGTGAAGGGAGTGGGTAAATCCTCAGACCATGGAATTCGGGCTTTCTGCTATAGATGGAAGCCAGATTGACAAGAAGATGAGAAGGAGGCACTCCAATCATGTACAGTCTGGGCAAGGTGAGGGGCTTGTGCTTAGGGACAGGAAGTTTTCACTCCTGACCTGCTGGACACTGAGAAGGCTGCAATCCACCAAACAGTAGCACTCTCTGTTGAGCATTCTCCATTGAAAATGTTCTGGTTTTCTCTGTAAGGAAGTTCATTCTTGTATCTCCAAAGTGATGCAAAGTAATGCCAATTTCTCTTTCTGTGTTGTCACCAGCCCCTCAACTCAGCATGTCTTGTTGGTAACTTATCCTTCCATCGCAATAAAGCAGCCTTGGTCTTTCACACGATGTTAAAGAAAATAGCCAACAGAGTACTTAAACCAGGCTTGGCTTGACTGCATATTTCAATTGAGTTCAGCAGTAAAAGGAAACCCTATTAGTACTACTTCCCCACAGCTAGCCTTGCTCAATGCCTAGTGTTAAGATAAATTATGTTCTTCAGTGTGTAGGATGAAATAAGAGTTGCTATCACAGCAGGATGGGTTTCTCAAACATTACTTACATTAGGCAGCAATCTTTTGTTCCCACAGAAGGAAAAATTTTGAAAATAGATAACCAAGCTTATCTTGGAGATCTATCACTTGGGGCCATAATCCATGATCCATGTAGACTCAGTGCTAAGTATATAATTTTCCCTAACAGCCTTCAACAGGGACTTTGACAGAACTATTATTTTCTTCTGAATGATATATAAACAAATTCAGTTCTACAACTTCAACTCCAGTCATCTCTGTTCATTGTTCTTTTATTGCAAGTATTCCTTGGCATGGTTTAAGAACCACTGAAGTATTTCATAGCTGTTTAAAAGTAACAGCTATTACTATTTAGACTAGACATAAATAGAAGATAACTAAACAGATCATTACCTTTGCAAGTAAAGTGTGTATGGAGAAGGATTTAAGAGAAATGAAATTATAAATCCAGGTACTCCATTATTCTCTGTGTTTTAAGTGAGAAAGCAGAGTGGGTTTGCAACATTAAGTACAGGGGAAGACTATTCTGAGTCTAATACAAATATGAAGGTAGTGTTAGAGAGAATTTGCCAGTTGCTTAGCCCTTGGACAGCCACTTCTGGGACTGCTTAGGTAGGGATTCTTGGCTCTACATCTCAAATGTGATCAACATTTTGCTTGTAATTCTTGGTCAGTAAAGGGTATGCCAGTTGTGAACAAAAATGTATTTTCCATTCAGATGGAGAAAATAGGGGGAAAGGTATAAGATGGAGTGCCTCATTTCTCTTGAGATCTACCCAAGATCTTAAAAAATCAATGGAAATCTTTCTGTTGAGTTCACCATGCTCTAGATCGTATCCTTACAAAACTCATTTTATTGTCAAGTCCATTTCTTCTTCCCCATTCTGTTGCTCAATTTGCTCTTTTCTGTTAGGACCTTTTTTGCAAATATTAATAAATCTGTATAATCTTTGGCCTTTAGTTGAGTCTCGATTCCATGGCACACTGTTCCACTGTGTGCGTGACTGCATGGTTGAGGGTTGCTCTGGAAATTACTCATAAAAATTAATTGTCTGGTAATACCACAATTGTCAATATGTGTAGGTTGCAGCATTCCCCCTGTGGGCTGTTGTAGCAGATCATAAAACTTCATTTCCAGGAAAGTTTCAAAACTTTTATTTTCTAGGGAACATTAATTATCAGAGTCCAGATGACCTGTCCCATTTCTCCATTCACTTCATCTCTTTTTTCTCTCATCAGACATGGTAATTTGAAGGCAACTGGCAACAGATCACATGTCAGGCTCCTGGTTTTATGCCCTGGTTTCATATCAATGTCAGCTGAAGTGTTTAAAAGCAGCCAGACTCATAAGCCTAATCCCCAAATGAATGTTTGTATGTGACCATTTCCCCATTGTTAAACTTTTGTACCAACAGCTGATTTACAAGTCTGACACTTATGCAGACATATGCTTTGGCATTCTGCAGGCTCCCTGAGACTCATGCCCTCCAGCACTGCTTGTTGACCTCTCCTTCAAACTCAGGACACTGATGGATCTTCAAAATGGGCAAACCACTCTGGACCTACATCGACATGAAAACTCTAGTCATGCCCCTGTTGGAGTTCACAGCAATGCACTCTTTCACCAAGAAATTATAGTCTCTTGAGACCAAACCTTTTGCAGGTACTTACCAGTTCTTATGAAGTTCTTACCTGGGGGAGATTCTCATGCCTAGGATGAAATACATCAAAGAGCAAAAAAAAAACCTGCCACCCCTCCTAGATAATCATCCTATGATCAAGACACTGACTGGTGGCACAGGAGTCCAGATTTCAAGTTTCTGTTCTGCAAGACGTCAGAATCCTGTATTCCAGGCAAGCTTTCTGGCCACCAAAATATCAAGCTATTATTGTATACTGTATGTCCTGTTGGACCTGTTTCACTTTGTATAAATAAATAACCATTAATTGAACGAGGGCTTGAACTCAGACTGCCCATTGAACTACTGCATTGGTCTTTCCCCAGGTCAGTGAATAGGTAACTGTTTATATGAAGCCAGCAAGTTGCAGAGCAACAGAGGTAGCTGAGGGGGTCCCAAAAATGCAAGGGAACAAAAAAGAAAACCACTTGATAAAGTCATTTAGTAGAGTATGAAACACCTGGTTTTCAGTCCTTGACCTGGATGAGGAAGAACAAGGACTGCTAGCTGTTCTAGGAGAGGCTCTGTCAAATCATCTCAAAGGTCATAATTCCACCAAATTTTGAAAAGAAATAGTATTTAAAACTCATAATTTTTTTCTTTCTGAATTAAAAAAAAACCTTTAGCTAAATGATCCTCTAACAAACCCCTTGCATTAGAATGAAGGTGCTAAGTATATTTAGCATCACAATATCTTGAGTTTTAAAGTTTCTGGAACATCTGCTCAAGACATGAAAAAGGACCTCACTGTTCCAGTTCCAAGTGGAGTGATTTCTTCACTCAATACTCTTCCCAGTTTTGCTGGCATTTTTCAAATGAAGGTTTAAGTCTATTACTTACACACTATTAGCACATGGCAAATATGACTTTTGGTGATATTTAGTCATACAAAAAGATAACTGAAAGCAATAGGGGAAATTCAGTGATTAGTGTAACATTGCCATAAAAGATCATAAAAAAGGTAAGACAAGGACTGGAGAGGTTGAGTCCTAATCCTCTTACCTCACTGCTAGATAATATACTGCAAGAACTTTAATATTTACATTTGATGGTCAAAAATATTTATTTTCAAGCATCTCTTTGATAAGGAACTTGGATTAAGTTCTTTGATTAGGAACTAAAATCCATGTTTTAGTCAGATTCACCTCTCTATAAGCATATCAACAAACTGGTATTTCTGTAGACGTAAGAGTCTGCCTTTTCTTTGATGTCATACAATCATTCTCATAAGCACTTGCATAAATTCAGTTAAGAGTTAACCAACTAAAATATACAAATATGCGGGAAGTTTTATAAAGAACTACAACTTCAAAAGGAGTTGGTTTAGGGGTCATGACCCCATTTTTTGCAATAACTTATGCATCATGAACTTACGTAATTGGCAGCAGATAACATATCACACTCTCAGTTTTATGTCCTTGGTTTGACAACAGTGTCAATTGAAGTATTTGTTAACTGCAGAACAAATGAAGCCTCATAGATGAAAATGTTTTCATTCCAAAACTGATGTTTGTAGCAAAACGTTCCCCCTTCATTGTTCTTTTTTAACATTACCAAATTCAGTATCAGAAATGGATAGGGGTATACACATAATATTTCTGAATATTATTTATCCTAGCAAAATGGAAATACCTGAGAAAGAAAAGCATATGTTTTTCTAAATAAAATATCATCAGAAAGCACAAAAGAACACATATGAAATGGCCTTGGAGCTCTAAATCTTTGTTATCTTTAGAGCAGGAATCAGCTTTAAGATAAATTATTGGGAAATAGTGACCTGGATTTTAAAACATTTTAGTAGGGTAGGTTTAAGTCTACTTTTTCCTTTTTCCAGAGACTGCATTAAACAGCAGCCAAGAGGCAAGTCTGGACTGCTTCTCTATGTCGAAACTGGACACCTGTACCATCCACTTAAAAGGCCCATCCTTTTGGGACATTGGAATTCACAAGCCACAGCAGAAAATGCATAAAGCAAAAAATTATTATACAGAAGGGAGGCATTTAAAAGAAACCTTAGTGAAATAGATATTAAGGTCTTAATATCTATTTAAATTCAATGGTAGAGAAGTCAAAATTTATTGAGATTCTTTTGGAGTGATCTGAGGCTTAGGATTTGTTTGGGTTTGGCTCTGAAATGTGCATTTTGTGGGGTGCAGTTCTCTTTCAAGACACTTCTTTCTCAACACTGAGCATATTGATACACAGAATATTGAACATAATTCACAACACTGTGCAATATAGAGGAAGAGAATGGTGGCAATTTTATTAATTTGAAGTTTTTCACTTGACCAAATTATAAATTAATATTGGGAAACAATTATCAGTTTTGCCATTTGTATTAAGCCATCAGTTTATTAAAGCACTTGTGATTATTTCTCATCTGAACCTGAATTTAAATTGACCTGAAGAGAACACAATATGTGTTTCAAAATCTGGCTCACAGTAGATTATCACCTATGATGTACATTATTTGGTAGACATTGTTTTTGAGTAAATTTTATTAAAAACTTTTGGTATCTGGGAGAGTAAATTGCCTTCAATGAGACTCCATGATGCAGCTTAACTAGTATAAGTTACAAATAACAGACAAGGAAAAGAAAAAATTATAATGAATAGAAGGAGGAAGGACACAAAATTTAAAAACTGGAAAAAATGAAACTGATGTGCATAAGAAAAAGGGACACCCATCATAGAATCACATAATGGTTTATGTTGGAAAAGGCCTTTAAACTCATTGGGTCCACCACAAAACCATGTCCCCAGGTGCCAAATCTACATGTCTATTAAATACTCCTAGGGATGGTGATTTCACCACGTTCCTGGACAGTTTCTTCCAATGCTTGACAACCCTTTTCATGAAGAAATATTTCCTAATACCCAATCTAAACTTTCCCTGGCACAAATTGAGGCCATTTCCTTTTGTCCTATTGTGTGTTACCTGGGAGGAGAGCCCAACTCCCACCTCACTACAACCTTCTTTCGGGTAGAGAGCAATAAGGTTCCCCCAAAGCCTCTTCTCTAGAGGAAATTTGGCTTGAAGGGACGCCATAAACTGACCAAATCCATTTCTGTTTCTCTGTGTAGGAAACAACTTTATCTTTCTTATTAGTAAATTATTTTTTGTTTATCCTTTTCTTAGAAACATTTCAGCATGGATTTTATTCAACTTCCATAGTGCTTCATTGCCCCTACCATTAAAAACTTCTTCCTGATTTCTGGCTCAAATCTCTCTTGTTGATATATAAAGTTGCATTCAGCTCTGAACAACACACTGAAAAATATCTGGATTGTATCTGCACCAGCATTTTAGTTCATCCTTACGTATTACGCTCTGATTCACAGAACAAAACAAACTCATGCTCACAGACTTTCAGGCAAAACTAAATAAGAAAATGCATTCCAGAAGTGCATACAATGATCTCCAAGCAGCACATACATGCAGTTTGAGGGACCAGCCCAGAACTATTGCAAAACCTTGAAAGCATGCATGAGTGTGGATGTTAAACCCTCAGCACCAAACATTTTACTCTATCTGTCCTGTGTTGTTTTCACCCCACACTCCTCCAAGGCCTACTGACTAAAGTAGATACAGCTGCTGGCAAACACTCTCTGAAGAACAGCAAAAGCTGTGATGGGATGGAGAAAGCTATTAATTAGGAAAGAGGAGGCTAGATACAAAAAGGCAGCAAAAGGCATTTTGTAGCCATCGTTTGCCTTGGCCCCTGTTACACAGAATAATTATGGTCATGCAGCTCTGCAGTCCTTTCCCTTGGGTGATCAACACTCTGGGTTTGAGGACACAAAGGTAGATTGTAAGAGCCAACAACTATATTGCCTTTAATAATGTCAGATTTTAATTTGGTATCTCAGAACATAACCAAGGATAAGATGTAACTAAGATAAGAAAAAAAATAAATACTTAATTTCAGAAAACAATGAACTGGCATGACGTCTTTTAAACAATGGAACAGTCTCCCAGACTCTTCCCAGTAGTGGAGCCTATTTGTTTGGTGCTTTTATGGCCAGATTGGCAAATGCTAGAAAACAGCCTGCAGGATATAATCTTGCTTTGGCAAGAGATTGGGCTGGATGATCATTTCCATCTAAGTTTCCTCCCAATTCAGGCTCAAGTTTTGGAAACAGGATCTCTTTCTTACTTAGTATTTGCCATTTGAAACCGTATTTCAGCTGGATCTCCTAGGGATGACACTTAGCCTCAATATATCCTGGTGAGAGCACTTGGACTATGGCATGAACCCCCTTGGAGATGGCTGGACTGCCTTGAGGACCCCCAGAACAAGCCTTTGACACTCACAGAAATGGATGCATGTCTGTGAATGTGTGAGAAGTCAGAGTCACTCTTCCCTTTTGGCTGTCCAGAAGCAACCCAGCATCAGCAGAAATGTTGTGCAGCACTCTCAACAGGTGACTTTGCCTGAGCCACCATTTCCTGCTAAATAGTGGAACACTGACACAGTGACACAGCCTCTGGATTCAAGCTGGCTTGTGCCTTGTCACTCTGCTACGTGCTCGGAGGAAGATTGCACCTGCTCGCATAGAAATGTCTTCAATTAATTGTTAATGAGCAAAAGAAAACCCAAAATCCCAAAACGACTCCTCCCTTTTGACTCATCCCATGTGCCTCATCTCTTTAATGCCTGTCATCAAACTGTCAGTACACTGAGGCATAAATCAGGATTATTTCATGTCTAATAAGAATCAAGCAATCAAGCATCTTGACCCAACAAAAGCAACAGAAACCAAGGGAACTGCACTGCACTCACAGACAGCAGCTGAGAGTTTTACTGGTTCTTTGGGGCCAGCTTGTCCTGTCCAAATTGCTGGAGTGTTGAACCTTCTTCTCTAAAAATTTATTTCTTAAAAATATCCCAGTTTAGCCAGCTATAAATGGGTCATCTAAGCCTTACAAGTAATTTTGAAAAATTACAGCCACATTCTTGAATGGAGAGGCCACATTTTTATTTCAGCAATATGGATATTTATATTATTCTATTATTATTATATCCATGTATTTTATCCATTAGAACCCCTCCTTCTCTCTTTCTCAAAATAAAGAACAGTGCTATTTACTGGGCTACATATTGTAGCCCTTCAGTGCAAATGCATGCACACTAAGACCAAGACCAAGACCACCAATACAAAATGCAGAATTATTTATTGCCATGTGAAAGATAAGTACACACAACAGAGTAAACAGGAAAAAAATTGAAAACAAGTTTTAAAATTAAGATTAAAGAGCAGAAATAACAGGAGAAGAACTTAAACACATTGCTGCCCCAAGAGGATGTGAATTTCAATGGAAAATAACTACCAAATGTTTCCAAAGCCAACCACAAAAAATCAAATAAGATTCAACTTAAACGCAATTTATTCTGAAGATTTTGTTATTATAGAGTCACACATGCATGTAGTATTCATGGTTATTTCTCAAAAATTAAACTCTTCTGGGCTCAAATTTGTGTAACACTAAATAAGGGTTTTAAAAAGAGAAATCCCTCTATTCTGTGAAACAGTTTCTGGGAACTTTCCTGGAAATCCCAGCAAGACCAGCCAAAGAAAATTATCTATGGGGAATTGTGATTGTTGCAGCAAATGTGAGCTTATACTCTGATTCATTTAATTAAGTTCTTTGAGTGAATAATGGGATACAAAACAAGGGGCATACTGAAGAAGAGTAATCAAGCTATAACAAGATCTCTCCAGTTATTAACTGTAAATTACACAAATGTAAATCCAGATCAGAAAACCTACCACACTTACATGTTATGACTTTTCAATAGAAGCTTTAAAGCAGCATTTGTCAATGGTGTTAATTTTAAATTATATGGCTAGTGACAACACTATATACCACCCAAGATTTCAGCACGCTGGGAAAATCACACTTCTCTTTTGAAGTTTTATTTCAAAAAAACCAATCATTTTTGAAGGATATTAATGGGTACAGAGTGAGAGAAGAATACACACAGTGAATAACTTAAAATTTTAAAAAATGGATGTGTAAGAGACATATTAAACATCCATATTCCAAAGCCCGAGTGACTTTTCATTTCTATTTCAATTTACATGAATAGTAATATGTGATAATTGTTGTAGGAAAATAGAAACTGTTCTCTCATAAGCAATACTGCTGCTTCCAAACAACAACAGCACTGTTAACACATTCATTTGTATTGTAGTGTATTAGTAATAGTCAAAAATTGTTATGAGCTTGTGGTTATGGAGTGAAGTGCATTGATAGGTCCATTAATTCCTCTTGGACAAGCACATAAGACAGTCAGCAACTATAGATTTGTGGCTATTATTAGCATTGTCTTTGAGTAGGTTGGCAGCTACATTTGGGTGAAGACTGGTCTCCAGTGGTCCACAAGCAGATGTACACCTACCCATGCTTATTGTGGTACAGCTTGGGGAAGAGCCACTTGGGAGAAATGACATTAAATCCTGGGAAGAAAGTGGAACAGGAAGGAGTGCAGTAGTCAGAGATGGAGACTGAGCTGCTGCTGAGAGCTGATGTTGATAACCTTTTAATGAAGCGTAGCAACAGAGATTAAAAGAGACACAATGCTTTGTATTCATCTCTGCAGTTCCTGATGTACCACTCAAAACACTACCATAACTAAGGCATGCCAGCTTGGACCAAGATTTACAACAGTTTATTAAAAAGTGTGTTATGTCTCAGCATGGCCTTGAAAATTTGGCTTAGTCACACCTTGTGTTTCAGATTATTCACAGGTTCCTGTGACATTTTTATGTTCAAGCTGGGAAAGATCAAACAGGCCAGCTGAAAAAACTTAATGCACTTCATTTTTCCTACTAAAGAAATAGAAAACAAAAACAAAAGCAAACAAAAACTTCAACAAACAAAAGAAAAAGCTACCAGATATATTTTAAACAGAAGAGTTGTACTTTGGGCATTTATACCTCTATCCAGTTACAAATACAGCAAATTCTAGGGCAGTTTTACATAGCTCAATTACAGCAGAAGAAGAAGTAAAAATTTGCACCCCACACTTCAAATGCACACAGGGAGAGGAATTCTGCATTTGAACAGCTGTCTTATGTAGAAAGGAGTGACTTCATCCCCAACACACAAGATATCTGATCTGTCAGAAAGCTGCTAACAACCTCTTTAGCGCTGTCATCCTCATGTACCTCAGGACACAAACACCTGGGCTGAACTCCAAAATTACATCCGAATGGCAAAAATCCATCTAGAATTTTTAAATGGTGCATCAAATTAACGTGCAGTAAATAATGAATTTTGCAGTCCTTACTTAGTAAAACAATATCCTCACATCACCTTTCCCAGAAAGTGAAGGCTGAGACATAATATACAGTGCTAAATTAAACCTCACACAAACATTACTGACATGTGCAGAGGTACACTGCTTCAAGTGCTTACTCACTGAATGCCATTCAAACAAATGGCAAGTTATTGGGGGTCAGGGGCAAGCATTACGTGAGGATTTTTCAGCTATTCAGAGCTGTGAATCAAAGGTGATGTATTGTTAAATTGAATATCTATACAAGAGGGCTGTGGTTACAGAGTTTGATGGCAGTGAGCACTGTACTGAATTTAAATGTCACCTTATTTATCATCCTGTATTATTTTTAGAATGTTTAGTGCTAGGAAATATTCTTACGCAACTTTAATTCTATACTAAAAAGCTTTCTATAAGAGAAAAAAGTTAATGCTGGAACTTTTCAGAAAAAAATATTTTCAGTTTCTACAGTTCCCATAGCTGTGAAAATAAGCACCTCTTCAACTGTTATAGTCTATAACTCTATTGATCATGTCAGGTCATTTTGGGAAACTTCCATGCAGGTATTTAACAGATGATGTCTTGATCTCCTAATGGAGAAAAAAAAAAAAGTACGTATATATATAAAATACCAAATAAAGTAAATCATTTGCACACACAGAATGGAGGATAAACATTTTAGAAAATCCTTCTCTGGCTGATTAGAACCTAGAAATGAGAAAAAGTTGCAAACACCTTTAAAAGTGATTCATTAAATGCTGGAGGCTGCATCACTGCCTCCTATTGCCACATGCTCAAATTTCACTGTCTCCTGTCAGAGACCAACTGACCAAAGTGATGGTGGCACCCATTAGCTGAGCAACTTCTGTCCTGATTACCCAGGTGAGCTGCTGCTCTCAAAAAACAGAGCTGCTCAGTACAGGACCCCTTCCTGTTTTCTCAGTACAGGACCCCTTCCTGTTTTCTCAGTACACACACTTTTCCAGCTTGGTTCCCCCTAAAAAGGGTTCGTATTCATGGAGCCTGCCAGGACTAAATTTGGGTGGTTCTTAGCAAGAGATGGATATTAGAACCAAAATATTCCCATTAAATCAGCTCAATCTAGGATCCTCCCCTTCTTGCTTCTTAATTGTCACCATGACAATGTCAACACTTCAATCATCAGTGCTGAACATATGCGAGATGTGGCCCAGCTTGTCTCTTGGAGTCGTTACCTAGACTGCTTTCAGATGCACGAATGCATTTGGTTTATATTTCTTCAGTTTTCTTCACAGTAAGAAAGCTGGAGAAAGGGGATGGGAACCAGACAGCCCTTGTGGCACAGAGAAAATAGCAACATAATGCCCAGTTATTAACTAACAGTACAAAACTGCTTTAAAGGCCAGCTCTAACACCACTGTTGGAAGGGACTGCTGCCAGGACTGATTGTTGCAGTATCTCTTTGGCATCTAACTCAAGAAAGAGGTGTGTGCTTTGTCACAGTAGCTGGGGTCACTGTAAGTCACATGAGGAGCAGCTGAGGGAGCTGGGTTGTTTAGCCTGGAGAAAGGGAGGCTCAGGGGAAACCTTACTGCTCTCTACAACTACCTGAAAGGAGATTGTACCAGCTGGGAATCAGCCTCTTCTCACAGCCAGCGACAAGAAGAGGAAATGGCCTCAAGCTGCACCAGGGGAGGTTCGGGTTGGACATCAGGAAAAATTTCTTTTCTGAAAGGGTTGTCAAGCACTGAAATGGACTTCCCAGAGAAGTGGTGGAGTCATCATCCGTGGAGATGTTCAAGAAACAACTGGATGTGGCACTTAGTGCTATGGTCAGTCAAAGGTTGGACTCCATGACCTTGCAGTTCTTTTCCAACCTAAATGCTTCTGTACATAGGAAAAAGTTGCAGCTGAATTTTAAAAGGGCAAATATTCCTCATAATGGAAATCTAAACCTTTAATATTGTAGTACCTTTAATATTATGTTACATCCTTAGTGTTAATTTGGTCTAAGAGTAAGTGTTTCATAAGCACAGTTTTATTTTTAAGCAAAGCCTTTGGAATTCTTTTAAAATATGTTTACAGTAGTTAAAGAAAGATCACATTTTAAAGGTACATTTCTAATTACATTCTGGCAGAACCTTAGCTGGGAACACTACCAGCACTATTTTGATAGCAAAAGCTGTGACAGTTACATCAGCTAAGGTTATCTGCTGTCTGCTTATTATCATGATCAAATTAAAATACAATAATATGGTCAGCAGACCCTGCATATGACATAGAACACTGGGGTGCAAAAATTGGGAGCAACCTTAGGAAATCGCGAGAGTACAGAACAAGACTGGAGTATTTCACTGGAAGAGCTAAACGACTTCAAGGACTGAAGCAGTATGAGCAGGATGAAATCCAGAACTGCCTAGCTCAAATTCATGAAGCTGGCAGCAAAAAATATCACAATAAACTGGGCACTTGCCAGCTGCACGTGAAGGAGAAAACTCTAAATGGTTCAATCAGAGTCAGGGTTAGCATAAGCCCCTAAAAGAGAGGCAGCAATGGTAAACAAGTACAATTCAAAAACACATGGGGTATTTCCAGCAGCGAGGGATGTGCTGGTCACACGTCACTGGAATACTGTGCAAAATTTAGGTCACTCCTTTCAAGGACAGACACAGCTGTGCTCCATATGGGGGAGTTCCACAGCCACAGCCCTGTCACACGGCCCCCGAGCATGTGCCTGGGCTCCCATGTTTGTGCCTGGGAAATCCCATGCCATGCACCGCACGGGCAGGAAAGCCAGCCTGTGGGAACATGAACCACACAGATGGCCAGCGAGGGCACAGCCCAGCCCAGACTCTTCGGTCACACAGGGCTCACCAGGATGGGTTGGCTCCATGGTGTGCTGGCTGATACAACAAGGAGGCTTCAGAATAAAATGTACCCAGAGTTTTCCTTTGTCCTTTGGGTTTCCGGTAGGTCCAAGCCGTATCACACAGCAGTGCTCAAATAACACAGCACATGTAGGGTAGACCCAGCAGGTCCCTGAAATGCCACGCTACTTGCCCAGGTGTTCAGCTGTCAAGCTGCATCTGTGTTTGTCTGTGCCTTCCAGATGTCAACCTGACTGATGAGAATGACTGTGCTGAACCAGTGACCATATGCCGTGCCAAGCAGTGCTGATGTAAGGAGGAGAGGGTAGAGCCATCTTTTGTTCTCCAATTAATTCCTTCCTATATGATGCAGGGAAATGGACTTGTCATGAAACAGGTGCAGAAAATTGCTTCTAGAAGGATCAGAGAAATGGAAAATCCATCTCATGGGAACAGACTGTGCACACATCTGAACAAACAGGTGCAGACCGATGTGAGCCTCAGTTGGCCTCATCCTGTCCCAGAATCCACATGGCCTGAATTAAATCAGTGCTAATGAAGTCTCCAGCAGAACTCACCAGCTCAGGATTTGCATTGCACTGCCATAGCCCTACAGGCACCAGGAGAGGGCCAATTCATATCCCAGCTCGCTGAGATTGCTAGCAGAGAGCTTGGATCTGCCTGTCCCCATCGGTGCCGACGCTCCCCACAAGAGTTTGGCTTGTTAATCCCAGTGGAGCAGTGCCCGAGGGGGTAGGACTGCCCTCAATGATCTTAAAGGTCTTTTCCAAACTCATGATTCTACAATTCTTTAACTCACAGAGAAAGGAGAGACAGGATAACTGCCTCCGCGAAGAGACAATGTTGGCACACCAACAAGCAGTGTAAATATGCCATAGATACAGTTAAGCTGAAAATATGAATAATTCTATCCATTATAGCAGTGAGATCCTGGAAGAGCTCTCACAAGTAATGGAGGAAAGCTGTAACTAATTTTAAGGTGATGCTTGATTTTTCTGAACATATCTCTGTGCCACAGAGGTGTCTGAAACACCCGTAGATGCCCCATAAGACCCCACCCTGAAAATCTCTGTTAGCTGTGAACTGCAAACCAAAATCCAATTGAAATCAGAAATTTAATTAAAAGCAGCACTTCTGAGCCAGCTGCTGGCAGGCATTACACTGGTAAAAAGTGACAGCTGCTTCATTGGCAGTGCAATGTCAACAACTGTAGAGGAGGCCAAGGAATAGGCATGGGCCACAACTGCTCAAGGAGCACCCCACTTTGAAGAAGGTATTTGTAAAAAAGGCTTCAGAGGCTTTTGTCTATGATTTCATCAGGCAAGATGCTTTATTCCCAATTTATATTTATATTTTGCTGCTGTCTTCCTTGTTTGTTTGGGGGTTTTTTGGCTCAGTGGGAGCATAATGCCAATTAAAATTAGTTAAGAGAGAAAATGTCAGGTTTTCCAAATACAACATAATTGTTCTTAAAAAACTATTTCCTCATTACCCAACAAATCCAGGGTTGTTTGCAATAAATGTGCATTTCAGAGATCTTTCCCACTTTTACAAGTGGACTTAGATCATTTTGATCCATTTTATTTGCATATGTAAGTATATGATTCCCATTTTTAAAATGAGTTCTTAATACTTTTCTAAAAAGGCAGCATTTCCTTGTTTTAAGAAATTCAGATTTAGTTTCGAGTAAGACTGAGTAGCAAGGAATTAGTATTGTGGCCGTTAAGTTCCACAGGGAAGGGTAGACCATTCCAGGTACCCAGAATAATTCACACATTGAAGATAGTGAATTGGAACCCAAAATTTCATATCTAAGTTTAAAAGTATCCATTTAGTCTTTGGTTGTTTTTTCCCTGCTAGATGTTCAGGTAGATGAGATGTGCCCTCAGAAATGATGAGCTGTATCACATAGATATGCTTGTCACAGTTTTTCCCTGTGAAGAGACTATATTGCTGAGTCTAAGAATAACTTTAAAATTCACAGAAAGTGAGAACTGTTGAGCAGTTAAAAATAAAAAGTCATAGGAGGACACACTGTTAGGCATAAACATTGAGACCCTTCCAATCAACTTGAGCTGTTGAGCTAACCTAAACATTTCAGGTCAGATCCTGATCCCAGTGAATTCAAAATGATTTGCAGTGATAACGAATGTTTCTCCTTTTATTTCTGTTTTCCTGCTAATGAGTATCAGATATAACATTGCAAGACTACACTGTAAACAAAGTGCAAAGTTAATCATTTTCAAAGGAACACTATTCACAGTAGGCTGCGTAGGGAAGGAATTAAGCCTGAGTAAATAAACCATGAAGGTAGATGAGAATATACAGAGAAATCAAAAATAAGAAAATGCAAGTTAAAAAATAACTGGGTATATGATGAAAGCAAAATATACCGCTTACGAGGAAAATTCAACAACTGAGTAAAATGCTGAGTAATTTAATTTGTGCATTAAATTATCTGCAATTTCCTGCATAAAAGCGAAAAATAGAACAGAAATTCAGGATCTTGTTATGCCAAAGATCTTTCCTTCATTCAAGAGCAGAGGAGCTAGAAGGTTTACACAACTTTATGTCAATTAAAATATTCCATATAAACAATGCATACTTGTCCAAACTAACTGACTTCCACTTCCAATTCTTTCTGGGCAAAGTCTGAGAAAGAAATACTGCATTGCAATATAAAATAAGCAAATTTCATGTATTTTGGATCAAGTGAAGAATTACATGCAGTTCAGATACATCAAAATCTTTCTATCTGGCTGCACAGGGCTATTATTAGGATGTGTTAAACCTGTCCAGAAACTTCTTTCTACTATTGATAAACAATCCACACATTAAATTAGGATATTAAGACATGTATTCCTTCCAGTTCTTATGTATGTTTGTCATTAATCCAAAACAACATTGCCAAACCTCGACCACAGAAATAGTAAAAATAAATACCAGAGGTCTGGGAAGAGAAATCCTGAGGTCACAAAGAGAAGGTAACTTCAAGGGAGTATCCTGGAAATTAAGTCTTATAAATCATCATGGGCTGAAAGAAACAAATTCAGCAATTGCATAATGCCATTTTACATGGCTAAAAATAATAAGAGTCGTGGGGTGAATGCCAGGAAAAAAAATCACTGGAAAACTTCACAAACATTTATGCTCAAATAAAAGGCTTGAAGCAAGAAAGTTGTTTGATGAGAGCCTCTGTGCACAGAAATGGTGCCTCCCAGCCTCCTGCCTGGCATGCCACTTGCTTCAAACGAGTCAGTCATGCTTACAGCAATCACTTACACAAAACCAGACCCCATTATGTTCATAATATACATTTTAGTGATGGTGGGGATAAAAGGTCAGCAGAATAATCATCTCCATTCTATATTCAAAGTAGGCTGATACTCCTGCCTTTCTGGGTAAACTCCTCCATTCTCAGTAAAGTGTTTGTTCCTCCACTCTACAGCTTATTCAAAGCCATTAAACCACTGCTGGGTAAAACCATTATATTGTAGAAAATGAGGGTCACCCTGAAGAAGATTATCCTATACATGATCCCTAAAGATTTTCCTTGAATAAATGTTTTTTTTAAATGCTGATTTTTCCTGCCTTCCCCTCTGAGTCTGTTAGAGATTGAAAATTCAGACGTGTATATTGTTTCAGGCAATCACCTTAAAACCTGAGAATTACTAAATTATATTATATTCAAATTCTTTATATTCTACTGCACTTGCTAGGGAAAGTGAGATGATGAATATTGGACCCTGATTTTTCAGATCTCCTTTTGTCTGTTATCATACTGCAGGCTTTGGGCAAAATCACAATCACAAGGAAAGCACCAGGAGTTTTGCTGCTGATCACTCACAGCTTTCATCACACAAACCTTGCGGCTCTGAGAACCAGACTGTGACAAAGACTGCCAGGCAGCAGTGAGATCCCCCCCATGGCAAAGGATCTCAAAGGAGTGGTGTTCCCTTTACCCTGACAGAGGCTGGACCCAGTCTTTCAACTCAAAACTATCCCAGTAACATTTTGAGAAAATACTCTTGCTATGCTGCCTTTTAAAAGATGAAAAACTAACCTGAGTTATCAGCCTGCTGTGCCCATCTCTCTAAACAGCGTTAGTGTATTGAATTTTTGTCATGTGCTGAAACACATTCTGTTGTAAAACACTGCACGTGGTGAATTTTGTTACTATCTTCTTAGAGGAGATTTAGATTCAAGCAAATTGCATCTCCTTGTCCTCATCTACAGCACACCTGAAACAAAGACAATGGAAGAAGTATTTTCTGTTTCCTGCCAAGGACTTCATCTGTATTCATTGTGTATAAAGTCGCTGCTTAAGTATTACTCTACAGGGTTCCATTTCTGGACTAGACTGTTGTCTTTGCTGCAGAGCAAACCATTCAGATGGCTGTAATTACACTGTACTACCAGGGAGTCCAGCCTGAGCTCTTGAGCCACAGCAGCTTTCGAGCAGTTTGCTTGACAGGTAGCAGGGATGTGCTTGGCACAGGGGGGTCTGGATAATCTGATTTCCCACTGATGGAAGTGTGTTAGCAGCTGCTGTTGAAGCTGATATTGCTGGCTCCCCCCAGAAGCTGGCTGTGCACCCCATCCAGCTACCCTGCCCAGCAGGACCTTGTGACAGCCACTGTCACCTCCTGTACATCTCCTATGCTATTCCACCACACGACAGGCTAAGACTTGCAGTGAAACTTGTTTCTGCTCTTAACACATCTTGCTATGCAATTCCACCCAGGGATGGATGGATAATATTCCCAAGTCAGTCTGATGGGATGGTCCTGTTAGCCCTGCCTTGGCCACAAGCTGTGGCCATTTGTCTTGTGCTTCCCCTGCATTACAGGTGATCATTTCCTTTCATCATTAGCAAGTTTAGGGAGCTAACATGTCAGGAAATAATTCTTTTTTTCTAAAGCCAAGCTCTTCTGACCCCTTAGTCCCCAAAGCACGTCACTGCAGGTCACTGCAGGATCACAAAGGCAACAGTGCAAGCAGAAGAAAGGAAGGATTAATGGGATGCAAAGTTGCACCTTTTGTCATTCAAGTTGCACTGAAAGTTATGCTATTAAACACTATTTTAGGGATTGTAAAGTAAACTCACTCACCAAAACCATCTGGGTTTAAAACCAGAATTCTTTAATCCAGAACCTTTTTGCTCTCTGGTTTCTACCCCAGCCTGACAGGCTGCTGGCACAACAGGGGCACTAGGGAGCAGCCAAGGAGAGGCAGGTGCAGAAACCCACTAACATATCAGGGGAACTGCACGCTTGGTCACAGGGCAAAGCCTTGGTAGATGGCTCACAGATGCAAGAAAATGTTGGTTTCCACTTACTCAGGATGAGATGAGACCCAAGAATTGCGCTAGCAGACCTGTGGCTGTGGAATCAGTCCTCCCTCCAAATTAAACAATTCTGTCCCACTTCAACCCAGAGTCAGCAAAAAGTGAGGGAAAAAAAATTTAAAAGCTTCAGTGCAGGGAACCTCTTTGTCATATATGACACACTTGTCATGTATTCGAGGGTAAGAGTGATAGGGTGGGAAGGAGATTCAAAGTCCATGGCTCTGCTAGTGATTTTATAGACGAATCTGCAGCACAGCACTTTTTTCTTTCCATACTCAAACCTACTCCAGGCATTGCTTAGGTGCTTGGCTTTGTATGTTTTTTCTGACTCATACATATTTTATTAAAAAAAAAAAAAAAGGCAGAAGGGAGGAAAAGAAAAACAGGTGTCATCTAAAAGTGGTGAAAGATTAAGATAGAGGCAGCTCCAGAGACAGCCAGACCCATGCACAGACTCCAGCATATGGTAACTTTTTTCCAGAGGTGTCACTACAAGCAAATACCTGCAAGTGGAGTTTGTCCACCACCAATTTCAGCAATATAACATTTACCCACTTCTTACAGATACCAGAAAGGTGAGTAATTTACCACTGCACCACTGCACCTCTCTTCAGTCACCGGGTAGCCACTGACATGAGTAGAAATTGTCCAGCTCTTATTTCAGGAAAGTCTTTTTCATTTCCTTCACATAGAGTTCCACCACATTAATGACATGGAGCTTAGATGACATGAGAGGTGGAACTCTTCCAAAATACATTTCAGTTCCTGTCAGAAAGTATTGCGTGCCTTTGTGCAGGAAATTATAAAATAGAAAATAAACATGTAAATATACCATTTCAACACATCCTCTACATCAAAGCAGACCTGATGGTTTTAATTTCAGCTTTTTGAGGTTTTGCTTTTATAAGTTGCTGAATTTATTTTGTAGCTCCTGTTTATGAAAAGAACTTTAAAAGAGTTATAAATTACATTTATCAAATGAAGAAAAACTACTGCTATAAAGTTCTCAGAAAAAAGGAAATAATGTGAACCATGTATGTGCACTTGTGCGAGGACACACACACACAAACTTATGTATTTTTAAGTTAGTGACTGCTGAACCACAGACCACATGCAGAAGAGTAAAAACCACCCATAACCAGATGTGCCACTGTAAAACCCATATTTTAGGATATATTCTATGAAATCCTCAGTGTACAGGAAGACATAAGTTCCCACACTATTAATATCAGTGATATGGATTCCTAGAAAGACTGACTACCTTCACACACCTAAAAATAATCCAAGCTCCAACTGGGAGGTACAGCCCTTGGGAAGTAGAGAGGGTGTTTACCGGAGTGAAAACACAGGATTTTGAACACCATCCAGCTTAACACAGAAGTGAGAATAGCAGCAAGACCTCCCTTCAAACCTTCCGAGAAGCAGAAGGGCTGCAGAAGGAATTCCACCCTTTCCCAGGGAGTTAAAACATGAGCTCTGCACTTTGGCTGGGCACGTGGGAGCGTGGCTTGCAGGGCCATGCAGAGCCACCACTTGATTCACCACGAAACTGTGGCCTCAGGACAGGCTCGAATTTTCCTGTGGCAGGAAAGTGTAGCAGTGGGCTGGTGAAGCAAAATGCTTCAGTTCTCTGCTCTATCCACAGCTGAATAGGAAACCCCAATTCAAAGGTTTCCTTCAAGCTATAAAAACAAAGCCAAGCTGTTTCCAGGGAATGGAGAAAAAGTCATTTCCAAAGTCCCTATCCAGCTACAAGTAGAGTATATAAGACCAGATAGCTGTTTTACCTTGGAATATCTCTCACTGATCTAGTAGAGCAAAGTTTGTTGATATTCAGGGTTGCAAACCCATCTGTTTACTCAGGCTTTTGTCTGTCAGCATAGTTTGAAGAGGTCACTTTGAGAGAACAATTTTTTTTCCTGGGGGTTTCTTCAGAGCTACCACAATTTGTTATTGCGTCTCTTTAGAGGCTTTAATTTGTGGTTTTCAAGATTGCATAACTGCACAGAGAGGTGGTGAGAGGCCCACATGAATAGTTCAAAATAAGTTTGACAATATAGTAAATATCTACTCAGTAATTTTCCCTGGACTGAGCACCATGGAATGCCAAAGAAGTTATTAATCAGGCTAGTGGATGAACGTGGCTTTATGAGGGCTGGAGCATACGTTTCCCTTCAGATGCTAAAATGCTGAATTACCTTGCTGTCGGCTCCAACTGGAGACGATGCACCAGGGCACTGCAAACCAGACGTCTGATTAAATTGCTCTAAAGCAGCCTATTCAGAACCAGATAAAGAGAAAAATAAAATGAGATTTTAATTTTGCCTTTTATTTAGGGTTCTTGTAATAAGTTACATAAAAATGAAGCAAGCTGCCTAGCCTCCCATGAGGAGGCTCAGCATTCATTTTTCCATTTTGCAGATGTTAGACGGGAGGCACAGACATGCACAGTCACTTTTGGAGAAGCACGAACTGCACCTGGGGGAATTGCAGGTCCTCGGGGTCTTTGGGAATCTGCAGCCAGAGACCTGGCATTGGCCACAGGCAGAAATGGGGCACTCAGGACCCACAGGCATATTGGGTCGTGTCCCCCAAAGTCAGTGTGACAGGCACCTGGGGGAGTGGCAGCTCTAGCAGCAGTTCAGGGATGCATGAGCCACATTTGCATAGCAGAGGGCAGTGTTCAGCGTTTTGGACAACTAATGTCCCTTTCTGAGGAAGCTGGTGAGGAAATGATGTGCATACTGCAAGCTGGGAACCCTGCAACAGTGGAGCGGCAAGATTCTGAGCAGAGACACCAAACTACGTTTAAGCTCTGTGCTTCTGGGACAGGTCTCCATCTAGTTCAGCAAGAAGGCATTTACAGGCCATAAATTCCTTCTGGTGGGTGAAGACTGAAAAGTGGCTAGTCGGTGTTCAGCCCTGCATACTGCGAGCACTTTGCTACAGAGATACAATCCTCCCAATCCAAAACCACTCGCGTGTCCACTCTGTGGACAGCACACAGGCCCGTGAGGGGACACTTCAGCCCTCAGCTTAAGGATTTTGCCAGACCTAGTCCCGTGAGAAGCTTGTGTTTGTATGTCACTTGACAGGTGCAGAAAAGTACTGCTGGCTGCTCCTGGGACGCCGTAGAGGAGTATCTGCCCTAGCTCGCTGCTCACCTGGAAGCAGCAGGACCCCAGCGAGCAGCGGGACATCGCAGACGGAGCGCTCTCCTGTCGCCTGCCCCGTCCCCTCTGCCCACCCACTGTGGCGCTCCCCGCAGCCCCAGCCCCGCGATGCAGCCCAGTATTCCCGGGTGCCGCGGGGGACAGGTGC
>VZRO01004193.1:1284753-1315705 GCA_013397915.1 Daphoenositta chrysoptera
TCATTAGAGTGGAGGGGTAGGTAATCCCCAGGCTCAAGTTCCAGAGGGGCGGGTTCTGGCCGGAGGTGGAGTCACTTTTCATTTAAATCCCTGACTATAAAATGGGCTTAAAGAGAAGCGGGATCTCAGCTGTGCTGCACAGACCCCGGCACGCAGGGTGCGTGGGGGCCCCCCGGCAGCCAGCGCCCTGCAGCACAAGCCGCTGCGATGCTCCACTCCCTCGGCGTTCACACCTTGCAGCTGCTCACCCAGGCGGCCGCCTGCATCCTCCTCTTTCCCCGCTTCCTGCTCACCGCCGTGATGCTCTGGCTCCTGGATTTTCTGTGCATTAGAAAGAAGATGCTGACGATGCCCACGGCGGAGGAGGCGGCCAGCGCCAGCGAGGGGCCGCCCCCCGACGACCCCCCGGTCTGCGTGTCCGACTCCAACCGCATGTTCACGCTGGAGTCGCTGAAAGCCGTGTGGCACGGGCAGAAGCTGGACTTCTTCAAGTCGGCGCACGTGGGTTCCTTGGCCCCTAACCCCGAGGTGATCCAGCTGGACGGGCAGAAGAGGCTCCGCATCCTGGACTTCGCCCGCGGCAAGAGACCCCTCATCCTCAACTTCGGCAGCTGCACCTGACCCCCGTTCATGGCCCGCCTGAGGTCCTTCCAGCGCCTGGCCGCGCACTTCGTGGACATTGCTGACTTCCTGCTGGTGTACATCGAAGAAGCACACCCCTCCGACGGCTGGGTCAGCTCGGACGCAGCCTACAACATCCCCAAGCACCAGTGCCTCCAGGACAGGCTGCGGGCAGCTCAGCTGATGAGGGAAGGGGCGCCCGATTGCCCCCTGGCCGTGGACACCATGGACAATGCTTCCAGCGCCGCCTACGGTGCCTACTTCGAGAGGCTCTACATCATCCAGGAGGAGAAGGTGATGTACCAGGGAGGCAGAGGACCAGAGGGCTACAAGATCTCGGAGCTGAGGAGCTGGCTAGACCAGTACAAAACCCGGCTCCAGAGCCCCAGCACGGTGGTCATCCAAGTGTAAAAAGGACCTGGCAAGAAGCGCAGGGGTGGAGAGGCGAGGGAGGGCTGGAGGAGAGGTGGGGAGGGAGAAGGCACTGCGTCGCGGATGGCAGGAGCTGTCTTCCCGCGGGGACACTCGAAGGAGGCTGCTGTGCGAGCTTTCGAGCAAGACGTGCCATAGTCCTTTCTCTATTCAAATCATGTTGATTTGCCAGCCACGCTCTGTCAATACTGTAATTCCATGTGCGTTTTGTAAATAACTCTCTTTCCTTTTTTTGTTTGGGTCTTTTTTCTTTTTTTTTTGAGAAACGTTTACTATTTTTTAAGGAGGCTCTCTTCCTACGGGATCTGTTCCCAGCTGCGTGTGTGCGCGGGTGTGTGTCTGAAAAGTTGTGTACAAGTGCTCCGTGCTGCCTAGCAAGTGCTAACTGGGATTTCTAGTATTTCTTTGTGATGACCGATTTTGAAATGGGTTTCTCTAATGCCAGGAAATCGCGTCTGATGTTGTCAAATACTAGAACTGCCAATAGCCAGAGCTGGACGGAATGTCCTATTTATGTGGGGGGGTTTTGTAAGACGTTCGTTCACCTTCCTTTTTTTTATGAATTTTTTTAAATAATAAAGGTTGAGTAACTACACATCTAAGCTTGACTGCCTTTCTCTATCTTCAGACCGCTACGTTCACTTTCCCTTTTGCCTACCTCGCAACACCCTCCCCGCAGCCGAGGAGGGGCAGGCGGAGCGGCGGGCGGGAGAGGATGCGCTGCCGGGGGCTCGGGGGCGGCGAGCTCTGCCTCTGCGGCGGCAGGAGCGCGCACCGCCGGCGACCCGGAGGAAAGGGAGAGTACTGGGTGTCCCCAGGGGGAAATCCAAACCTCCGGGGCTCCTGGGGGAGGAGACCGGTCAGGAGGACCGCCTGCTCCCTCAGTGACCCCGGCGAGGCGGTCCCGGACTGAGCCCTGAGCCCTGGAGGGCGAAGGTGCAGGGCTGACCGGCGCCGTGCGGGCAAGTGAGTCCCGACCAAAAACACAGGCTGGGGAAAGCCGTCCTGGGCGGGAGAGCCGCCCCGCCGAGGACAGCCCCTCTCGGTCACGCAGGCGGTGCCGGAGCGGAGCCCGGGCGGGGGCAGAGCGAACCGCACCTGCGGCCAGGCGGGCTGAGGGGCTCGGGCAGGACGGCAGCGCCCAGCCCGGCCGTGCCAGGCTCAGCCCCATCCCCGGGGGCCGGCAGCTGCGCTTCAAAGGGTGCGGGGTGCCGGACCTTGCTCCCTTGGAGCCCGGCAGGTGAGACAGGGCGTGGAGAGCATCCCACAACCTGAGCAGGAGCCGTGCAAAGCCGCGCAGAAAGAGCGGGTCTTTAAGGACCACCCGTGGCGCCTCTGAACGCCTCCACGTCCTTGACAGCAGCGGGACGAGGCGCCCGAGCTGTTAAATCCCTAAGTTTTGGAGAGGGGTGCAGGGCCCGGAGGCAGGGCAAGCCTCGGACGCCGCTCTCCGCAGCTGGGCACCGAGTCGCGCCCGCAGGGCTAAACTAAACCTGCGGGAAGCTCTTTGTGAGGGCGTTGTAGCCCCTGTCTTGACAATGTTCCTCTGTGCTCGCAGTGTTCCAGTCTCTCAACATCCACGGTTTACACCAGCACGCGTAACCACTCCCGCCGCTCCCCGCAACAAAAGCAGCACCGAGTGGTCTCTCACAGAGAAATCAGATGCTCCGACCCCGCTCGTGGGTCCCCTTAGCCCACGCAGCCCCCCTGGAAATCGGGCCGCTCTGCTGAGGTGCCCAAAGATCCAGCTCAGGTGCCCGCTTCGGGCTTCCCGACCCGCCTGGCCACTGCGCCTGCTCTGAGGGGCTCAAACCCATTCAGCCCTTCTTCACCTTCCCGCTGCCCCAAGAGCGCACCCCCGGCACCACCGGGCTCAGGGCTGCACCGGTTCCGCCCGGCTCGGGAGTCTCCGGTTGATGCAGGGGCGGCGGGGCGAGAGCCCACCCCGAGGAGGGCTTGCCTCCCCTGGCTGGGGGCTGGGCGCCGAGCACAGAGCCCTTTGAGAAGTCCCGAGAGGAGGGGAGCCCCGGCGGGAGCGCCAGGGCATCACCCGCTCCCTCCGGCACGGGCAGCGCAAAGGTGTGGGTGCCTGAGCCTGTCCCCATCAGCGCGTCCCTCCCGGTGCAGGGGCACATCAGCCTCGGCCCCCTCCCGCCTCCCCGGGAGGAAGAACGAGCGCTCCTCCCCGGTACGAGGCTCCCGAGCCGTGCCGTGCCCCCCTGCGGGACAGCAGAGCCCCCGCCCCGCCCTGCTGCCCACGGAGCCCCGCGCGCCCCCGGCCCCGGGCCTGCCCCGCAGCGCCTTTCCCAGCCCCACGCGCCTCGTGCCGGGAAAACCAAAGGCAGAGGGGCAGAGGGTCTCCTCTCTCGGCTGCAAGGGCAGCCTCTGTGTACGCGGTTACTCTTTTTCTCTGGTTTGGTTTATTTTTGTTTGTTTGGGGGGGTTTTTGGTACAGCTTAGTTTTCCTTACTTTACAATAAAGCCGTTCTTTGCTTTCTCACCTCGTTATCTCTTTCCTTTATACGCTTTTGGCAAGCTTTAGTTGTAATCCGAAGTTACAGGCGAGACCCGGGCACATCCCCACCCCGGCCTGGCCCCCAGGACATTTTCCGGTCATACAGACAGAAATGGTCACTGTGGGCTTTAATAATAACAGAAACAGCCTCATCTTTACTCTCTACTACTAGCAGATCTTGGTCAAAGGCTATATGAGGTCAGGATTTTTTTTTTTTCCCTAAATAAGTCAGCTTTCTAAAGCTACATTCCTCTTTTAAACCGAACACAGAGCTCTTATTTATCACTTTCTCTTTAATCAGCAACAGAAGAAAAATTTGCTATGAATTCCTGGAATCCCTGAAAGAGATCACACTTTTCCTTTGCACAAATCAAAGTTATCTGCTCCTATTATATCCTCCACTTAAAATGAATCATAAGCCTCCATCCCACTGAGCTTTCTCGGGGATACTTGTTTAGCACAGACGAGAACAATACGCTGTACATCTAAAGAGCCCAGGGCGGCAGAAGCCTCTCCGACTGATACAAAGGATTGAGAAACGTCCTATCTTTAAAATGCATTTTTAGTGCCTTTCCACCTCCCTAGTGCACGACAAACAGAAGTCAGAGAGCGCGGAGAGATTTATCAGAGAGAGATCTGAGTGGCGATTACATGTTCTGTCAATAATTAATTGAATTATGTCCTCATCATAATTACATACAGTCCTCTAGCCAGGAGGAGAAAAGAAAGAAGGAAGTTGTGGTGTGGTCAGAGGGGGATCTCAGGACATGGTTCCAGTCATTAAAAATGTGATGTAACATTGCAATCTGGTGTATTCTGAGGCACAAATGGGGAAACACAAATGAAACCAACTACTAAAATATTATTTGCTTTACAGCAGGGAGACAGAAAAAGCACTTGCCTTCATTAGTTGTTTTCATTACTACTTTCTGCTGGGGATTGAAAGGTATTTTGCCATGCAAAGACCAGAGGTCTTGTTCATTTGAACTGTGAGATATATGTTGTAGGCTTTCTATTGTTCACCACATACTATCTGACTACACTGGATATTTCTGATATGTGAAATTAAAATTTTAATTGGTCCAGAAATTCAAATTAGTCCAGCAAATCATCCTATATTCAAAACAAATGTAGAAATGACACATTCAAATAATCTTGCAAGCAAATTCTTACTCCGACACTAATTTTTCTGTACTTCTTCCAGTCATAAGGGAGATCATCACATCATTATTAATTTATTATTTACTAAGAGCTGTTAGAGTACTCTTTTGGTACACAAATGCAAGAAAACAAAGAGCTCGATTCAGTTCTCACACAAGTTTTGCACTGGTGTAACTTCAATGACACGGGTGTACTCACTTCAGAACCACCTGGGTGTAATTATGATCAAAATCTGGGCTATTGCACTTCCTTTGCTTTTCTAATGGTTCAAAACCTCTATTTTTCTACAGCATGCTGCGGAAGACAGACAGCTGTTTGCATACAGAGCTCAAAAATCATTCTCAAGTTCCTCCTCATTGCCAGTGCCAGTGTCCTATATCCTGCCACAATTTAGGCATGTCAGCACATTTCCTCACCGTTCTGCATCCTCCCTACAGCATGAGAGTTGTAAACCCCATCGATATGTGTTTCCCTCCACTTTTTAAGGCACATCCTCCTGGTGTCTTGAGCTTTAGATCAGGTAGCTTTTCATTCTAATTGCTTTTAAGATCCAGCTGCCAAAAGGGAATTTGACACCTGCTTCCCTCTTTGCAAATTTCTCTTTTCAGACAAATGTTTGATGATGCCTCTTGAAAAGGGGTTAATTTATGACCTCCACTTAATTGACTAACTCATGTATTTCTCATCTTCTTGGCCTTCCACCTGCTTCTTCAGAGATTTTGGAAGTGGTTTACAGTGGTAAATGCACTAACACTCAACAGCCAAAAACATCTTCACTAGAATTGCAAACAGTATTCAGTACTTCCTGGGTGAAAATGCAATGCAGGATAAGGTTAAAATCCTTCAGCCAATATGTTTTGCATAAAAAATCCTTCTCAGGGCTTATGCCCTCAAAAGTAAGGCTCCCTCAGTCTGGTCCATGCAGTTCCTGTGTCAATCAAACTTAAAAGATCAGGCCTGTATGTTGTTTCATCTCTCTTTTGCAACGTAATGGTTCCATCCTGACTTTGCTCATGGAAGCATTTGCTTCCACTTCCTTTCAAGTAATAAATATCTTCCATCTTAAAAGGACCTTTAGGACATGGCCACATGGGGTAAGGTAGCTCAACCCCTACATATCATGGCCCAGTGCCCAGAATCACCCCAACACGGAGGTGATCCCTGAAAATCTGATCAAGGTATCCAAGAGCTGCATTTCTTACTGGAGTCTTCAAGAATGAATGGGAACATGGTCCTGAGCAGAACGGCATTCCATTATCCATTACAAAGTAATGGGCACTATGAAAAATTAGATTTAGATTTTACTGAAACCCCTAGAAATGAGGGGTTTCCGTAAATGAGGGTAAAAAGAATAACAACCATGGTAAAACTTTCGTTCTTTTATGGCCATCTTCTCTCTCTCACCATCTTAGGTTTATAAACAACTAGTGCTCGAGCAGTCTGCATTTGACCAGATTTTCACATTCCATTCCAAGGCACCCCAGGTTGGATTTTTAGGGTAATATTTCTATTTTTCTTGCATCTCGCTTTTCTTGCCTGAAGAGTCAGTCAGGATATACATTTAGAATCCCAGCATATTCTGAGCTGGAAGGGACCCACAAGGATTATCAAGTTCAACTCATATGAATGGCCCATATGGGGATGAAACCCACAAGCCTGGCATTATTAGTACCAGGCTCTAACCAACTGAGCTAATCCCAGTCTATTCTTTGAAGTGGACAAAATTCAGTATATTCATTTAATCACTAGAGGTTATCAGGCATAATTCCTCAAATTATGTACCACATTACAGAAATTAAATGAGGTGTCACTGCCCAGAACCTCACTTCAAGTATCATAAATTCAAAAACTTTTGTGTTGAAACACCTTCCAGCACTTTCTCTGAGTTCATATAACTTTGTAAGCATAATTATGCCAAAGGTATCTTTAGTGCCAAAGACCTGATAGTGAGAATAATTTCTAAGAATAAAAAAAATAATTTCATAACATCTGGATAAAGTTTTAAATATATGTTTATTAAAAATATATTTTATCAATTTATAAATAAAATATTTATGTATATATTATGACTTTTAAGAATTGTTATAATGGAAGTGACCCTTAAAAAAACTATGGCACTGAGTTGAAGAAATTCTGAAAGTTGCACAATTCCATGCAAAAAAAAATATTGTTAATTTGATCACTTTCCATTTGTGATGAAGGACAATCAGGAAAGAATAGGGCACAAGGCTGCTGTCAACCAGATTTGCAGCACATGGGCATAGAGAACATACTGTGCCACGAACACATACAATGCCACATATACAATTGCAATGATCAAAATTAGCCCAAAGTGGTTTTGAAACATTGGAAAGGGAGAGGCAGAGAGCTGTGCATTTTATAGAATGAAGTAGTTATTTCAAGAAGTGAGAAATAGACATAATTTTTTTTTAATGACCACGTTCATTTCTATTTCTTCTCACTCAGAAGTGAAATACATCCATTTCATGTGTGTTGGTGAATAACGAATAGTTCTGGGGAAATGGAAGAGATTAGATGAAACTCAGTTGTCTAGTTCCCTCTAATTAATTTAATCTTTTTTTTTCCTTTTAACTGTATGTTGCCTTGTGGATCTAGGCCACAAAAGAAGCACTCTGAAACCGAGTTCTTTACAGATCGCAGGCCAGAAGGAAAAGAGGGCCTGGTTGTTTATTCTCTACATATTTATATGTTTCTAGGAACAAGCGTGGATTGGAGGACAATGTTACCACCTCCTCAATCTTCATTGGTCCACAGAATAGCCCATCACACATTCTCCACCCAGGAGAAAAGAATGTAAACTAAAGTTACAGTTAACTAAAACATTGCTATGTTTATAGAAAGTGTGTGAGAAACTTTATCAAAGAATCAACACATAGAAAACTGCAAGAGACAGGGCAACATTGCCTTCTCTAGAACGCATGCCACTGGAATGATTATGCTGGGCTCTAATTTTTCTGATGTTCTTGCAGATCTGTGTGTGTCTCTGACAGTGTTTAGCTGANAGGCCAGAAGGAAAAGAGGGCCTGGTTGTTTATTCTCTACATATTTATATGTTTCTAGGAACAAGCGTGGATTGGAGGACAATGTTACCACCTCCTCAATCTTCATTGGTCCACAGAATAGCCCATCACACATTCTCCACCCAGGAGAAAAGAATGTAAACTAAAGTTACAGTTAACTAAAACATTGCTATGTTTATAGAAAGTGTGTGAGAAACTTTATCAAAGAATCAACACATAGAAAACTGCAAGAGACAGGGCAACATTGCCTTCTCTAGAACGCATGCCACTGGAATGATTATGCTGGGCTCTAATTTTTCTGATGTTCTTGCAGATCTGTGTGTGTCTCTGACAGTGTTTAGCTGACTGAAGTATCTTTGCTATGAAATAATCTACCATGGTATCAAACTGAGTCAATTGTTCTATCTACCTGATTAGAGCAAAAGTGTGGTGAGCAAATGCAACAGAAGAATTTGGAACTGTTCCCCAGAACTGACCGGCAAGACCTCTCTTATTCCCATTAGATGTCTTCAGTTGATTCATTCAGCCATAATAAATTCCAGAAGTTATCTATTGGGAGGAACAGAATGGAAGAAAAAAAAAGAGTAGATTGAGGAAGAAATATCATGGACCTTGCATTTTGTGCGTTTTTTTACAGACTGAGTATAAGTCTTCTACTGCATTCTCATGAACACAAGAACAGGTTTGGAGGAACTCCATAGTGGTTTAGCAGTAGAACTGAAACAAATTGATAAGTACCACAGAAATACATCTGTTTTCTAAGGCTGGATAGGAAGCTACCCAGAGAGGTGTATATTAGCACTTCCCGTAGAAACTGCTTGAAGCTGGAAATATCTCTTTTTTCCTTTTACCACATATTCTGTGTCACTATGAAATCACTTTGGAATCTTCTGTTTTGCTAATAAATCTAATCCCAAGAAAAGAGACTTGACAAAAAGGAAAATCAAACTTTTTTCTATCTTTCCAGGTATTGAACATTGACTCACAGTTCATTCCTCCATCTGCCAAGCCCCTCTTGCTCAATGTAATAAGAGAACGGTTCAAGGGCCAGACATTGGGGAAGAAGGCACTGAGGTTTCTGAGACTGCAGCACCATTACAAATGTGTGAGATAAGGGTCAAACTGTGGGACTATGAGAAGATTATCTATTCCCATGCACGGCACTGACAGCTGACAGACATGCACAGATAAATATTGTCTCTGAAACCTGGTGCTATTTTTGCTACCAGGTGAGCTATCAGGGCACTCATTGCAATTCCCATGTCATTCGTTTTTAGATGATGGATGTGTCATCATTGCAAAATGGAATTTGGGTTTTTTTGGAAAAGAAATCAACACTTAAGTCATACTTTTGAGCAAGTCAAAAGACACCCAAGGGTATGATTGCCTTGTATGCTGTTCTTTTTAATAAGGCCACGGAAAAGCATCCCTGGATGGGATCATAATCATCTGCTGCTTTAATGCAGACAATCGAAGAAGTCTCCTTACTGATGGCTGTAAATTCATCATTATGGATACCACTCAGAGTCATTTGGCATGACATTTTTTATGCATAGAACAGAAAAGTGCAGTATTAGCTCCTGAGTGATTGGATGAGTTGTACATCCATTAATGCGCATAACAGAAAATGTTTCCCAGCTCTGACGTATCTCCTACACAAAGTGAGAAGATGCAGATTGACTTGCTGCTGTTCACTCAAAATTTTGGTGCATTTTTTCATTCTGTCCAAAGTCCTGTTTATCTGAGAACCTACTATCATCATGCATTGTAGATGGTACTGTTGACTCTGAGATCATAATAGTCTGGCTGTGTTCACATATTATGAAATTTACTGGATGACAGGCAATATGAGAGAAAATTAGTTGCACTAACCCCATAATGAATAAACATTTCTCAGTTCACTGTTTTGGGAAATGAAGGAATTGGTAGATCGTAAGCCCAGGAAAGCTGGACAAGTTTTTAGTCAAATTTTTTATCCACCCAATTGCCATTTCAACCTGGTTAAAATCCATGTGTCATCCATCTGAAAACTGCAAAATTAGTCCACCAAAAATTCATTATAGCATAAAAACATTAAAAGTAAAACAAAACATCCCTATGCTCATTTTCATAATAGACCACCTTTTTCATTTAAGATATTTCATTTCTAAATGGAGCTAGATTAATTTATCCAGAAAAAAAATTAAAATTTCATTTTCTATTTTGGCCAACTCAAAAACATACATTTTCCTGTTATTCAAGTGAAACAAAATATACATTATTCAAATTCCCTCTTCTGTAGTGTTTCTTCCTGTTCATGAATTGTTCAGGAACTGTTATGATCATCCACACACTTCCTCAATCAAATTACATGAAGAAATTTCAGCCAAGAACGTATCAACTAATTGTTCACTTAGGATATTAATTTAGCTGTGATATAGAACCATCACATACATGAACAGTGTCATATTTGCTCCCCTGCTGATTGTATGGCTTTCTTTTTTGAGAGGAAATACAAAATATCAATTAATAGCATTTCTTAGATGTGAATTATCAGACAAATAATCATTAAATGTTTACAAGATATACAAAGTTTCTATCTAGACAGCAGCATCATCCACCTTTAAGCCATTGACACATTTTCAGAACTCTGAACCGACATCTATCTATTTAATAGTATGTACAACCTAGAGCTTATAGGAGGGACCTAGATAACAAGAATGCTCCTAAAAATAATAATTTAAAAGTCTAGATTTTAGCATTTAGGCTTCCAGTATAAGCAATAGGGAGAATTCAACCCTACCTCAGCTGCCAGATAGTGAGGACACTTACCTAAAGGAAGAGGTTTTGGTACGAGCCCAGGCCATGTCCATGGATCTGAACCTGAAAATTCCATAACCTGGACAATGTCATAGCCTGTGAAATACACAAACCATTTTCTTGGAACTTTAGGGGAAGAGGTACTGATCAGCATTTGTGGGGAATGGTTGGAGTAAAGCTGCTCACTTTCCTAGCAAAGCTACTTACTGAGAATATAAAACAGCTGTGTTACAGTATCAAGCAAAATATCAGGTACATGCCATAACTGTGAGGCTACTATTTAATTCCAGATGACCAACATTCTTCTTTATTTTATTCTGACCAGAAAGGTTATTCTGACTTGAGAAAGCTTCCCAACATTTAGCCAATACATTCCCTCACAAAAACACTGTATTTACCAGAAATTCATACACAGTCCAAACAAAACCCCAAAAATCCCAAAGAAAACCCCAAAAGAATAAAAGAAAAGAAAAAGAAGAAAAGAAGAAAAGTTTTATCCAAAACTTTTACATCAGCTCTAGGATGGACTTTTGGACTCACTTGTAATTTCTTTCATTGTCTGACTGGTCAACATCACTTATCTTCCCCTGCTGTGCATATGACCAAGTGTAGTGTAGGCAGGCGTGTTGCCCAATAAAACCTCAAAAAGCAGTGAAACATTCCCATCAGTGCAAGCAACAGTTCTCAGTATAAGTAATTGTCTTGTCATATCTCCCCAGGCCCATTCTTTTCCTTTCTTTCTCTCTCACTTCAATTTCCTCAGAGATGTTCTTTCTCCATCAACATAGCCTCATGTTACTTCTCTGCAGCTCTGCTGCCCTCCATTCCAAAATCTGGCATTACAGTGAAACTTCCAAGAATTCCATTCTCTGAAGCATTATGAGTCACACTGTAGTCCTCAGCAATATTTTTAAAACACCAATGTTTTTTTAATCACTCTTGAGACCCACAGAAGAAAGTAAGGATATTATCTTGCTAACTTACAGTCGTGGTTGTTTTTTCTATTGCCACCCACACTCTCTCATCTTTCTCCAGATACTCTGCTCCAGTCTCTCAATAGTGCAGGCATATGGTATTCAAGCATGCCAGAGTCTGACTTCAAGTTTTAGTCATTTTTCTTCCTGTAAAAAGGATGGAGGGACATTAAGCCTATGACCATTTGAGAGATTTCTTTATGTGAGACTTTCATTAGGGTTTATATTTTTAAAAAATTATATGCTATACTGTAAAACTAACAAAGAAATATCAGGTCTAGGCCATAATTCATCCTATCTGAGTATGAGCAGTGCTATGTGTCTGGTATGTCAGAGGCAGCACAGAAATCGCTGGTACAACAGTGAACATAGGAAGGGGAGAATTTATGCCTGCTTCTGGCAGTGATTTCAAAAAAAGCATTTTAACACAGGAGATGGTTATCTTCAGGAGCTGTAATTGTAAATACTATCCCTGATAAGAAAAAACATAAATCTTTATTCAACTGTTCGAAGAACTTTCCATTTTAATTAGAAAAAGGAATCCAAGTTACTAAGCTATGGTAAAGTTATCAGCTCATTTTCATTGTATGTTTCAATGCTTGCTCCTTTTTTTTGAGCACGAGGGATGAGGCAGCTTGTATTACAAAAGAGTTATTTGCAGCTTAGGACTGAAGTTCCACAAATTGCTGTTATCTGCTGTGCAGATGCTCATGTGACACACTGAATAAATATACCTTAAGGTAAGCACATAACACTGGACAATGGGCATTCAATAAAGAAGATCCCTAAAGACAACAATTATCTGAGTTCTGCAGAGAACAGCTTTTGCACAAAGCACTTGAGGATGACTGGCTGCCCCATGATAGTCTTTAGACAAAGCTGCCAGGAAATAAGATGAAGAGACCTAGATTCTAAATTACCAGCTGATCATGTGAAGCAAGTACATACTTAGGTCTCAAAAGTTACTGAAAAATGGTCAGTGAGCTTGCCTGTGCAAGAGATGGTTGAGAGAACTGTGAAAATAAACACATCGTTGAGAAATGGAGGTAGGATGAGTGAGATTTACTTAAGAAAAGGCGAGAACAGTGTTAAACGAAATAGAAAAGAATCCATATTAAATAGTAGCATTAATGCAGTCAGCCAGGAAGCTACAAGTGATCAAGGATCCTCAAGAATCAAAGTTAGATGAAGGATTTTATACACACTTATTCAGGTATTTGTTTGTCTACATAAAATAAAACACAATCACACTGAAATTGCTCCTTTTCCATCCAGCTCATATAGGGCTTTTCTCTCTCACTGCCTCTTACCAACAAGTGTGGAAAAGCAATAAACTTGCTTTTCATTTTAGTAGGATTTTGCTTCTACTCTGTGTGTCTTCAAGAAATCGTCACCATTTTTTTTTTGTTTGATTGTACCAATACTGAACTTTTGGGGTACGTTTTAACTCCTGGGCTGCATCCAAAGCAGTGTGGGCAGCAGGTCAAGGGAGGTAGTTCTGCCCCTCTACCCTTCCCTCATGAGATCCCACCTGGAGTTCTGCATCCAGCTCTGGGGTCCTCTACACAAGAAATACATGGACCTGTTAGAGTGAGTCCAGAGGAGGGCCATGAAAAGGATCAGAGGGCTGGAGCACCTCTCCTACAGAGACAGGCTGAGAAAGTTGGGGTTGTTCAGCCTGGAGAAGAGAAGGCTCCAGGAAGAATTCATTGTGGCCTTCCAGTACCTGAAGGGGGCTTATAAAAAAGAGGGAGTGCAACGTTTTACACAGACAGGACAAGGGGGAATGGTTTTAAACTAAAAGAGGAGAGATTAGATATAAGGAAGATATTCTTTACCCAGAGGGTAGTGAGACACAGGAAAAGGCTGCGCAGAGAAGTTGTGGATGCCTCATTCCTGAAGTGTTCAAGACAGATCAGGTTGGATAGAGCTTGGAGCAATGTGGTTTAGTGGCAAGTGGCAGGAGGATTGGATCTTGATGATCCTTAAAGTCCCTTCCAACCCAAACCATACGATGGTTCTAAGATGCTGTAACTACCAGGCCAAGACATTTAAAAATTGCTTTACTCACTGGTTGTTTTTAAGATTAAAAAAAAAATCTAGGAAATAGCTCAAAATACTAACACATTTATTAGCCTAATGTTAATCTTTTAAATCTGTTTTAGTCTCCCTAGTGTCAGTAAAGCTGTTAATTCTCAGTGATGGAGATCCACAAATGTCAATGAATGGGTATGAGGTACAACTCAGATAAATATCACACTATCTAAAAAACTCATTATCATTATAGATTGGGGAGCTTATTTAAATACAGGCATCCAGTTTTGAATGTTTGTTGTAAGTGTGTAGCAGTGCTGGGCTCAAATATTTGGTAACTGCTGATGTCATTGATGAGCTGCAGAGATTTCAATTTTTCACAAAAGGTGCTGTTACCAATAGAACACAGCCTTAAGCCCCTTCCATTTCTTTATTTTTATTACTTCTAAGCAAAATACTATCCTCACCATCTCTGAACCCCCATCAGTGTGATTTTGTGCCTTGGAAGAACAGGATGCAACAGACACATGAACAACCTTTGGTCTGGGCAGAACACGTCAGGCTGAGCAAGGAGAATGTCATCAGTCCAAGAACAACAGCTAAAGCTTCCAGGTCACTCTGAATCATTCTCCTGAGTGGCCCTACCTACTACCTCTTACTTACCTCTTCTCAGGAATAATTAGAAACAGGCAGCAGTTACACCATTTCTGTAAGTTTAAAGCGAGCTGAAAACCAGAATTGAGTTGTTTGTTGCTATGTTTTCAACAGCAGAAAATGTCAAGAGCACAGGCAATTTCCATCTGAATTTACCAACGCTTTATTCAGTGCTCCACAGGCAGAAAAGCCAAGTGACACAACAGGGAAATCTAGCACATACAAAGTATGAAGGCCTGAAAATGAAGAATTGTTGTGAAATTTAGAAACATGATACTGATGTGAATGTGCATGTCTCTAAAAGAGTCTCTTCTATTACAGATCTCAGATGTGTATATGCCAGACATAGCTGAGTGAGAGCCAAAGCCTAGATTAATTTGCTTTCTATAAAAGTTGCCTACACATGTATCTGAAAATCAAAACACAGAAAATAATATTAGAGAGCTCATAAACAGAATAATATGTAATTAGTTACAGGTTAGTAACTAATTAATACAAATTCAGGACCTTACCTTAAACGATTCTTCATTTTGTTTTGATTTCCTTGCATAAAATAAACTTCTGGAATTTGGTTTTCATTATAAGCATTCTTTAATGAACTCTCCAGCACTAACGATTTACTCAGAAAAAATAAGTGGTATTTTGTTCACTTTTACCTTCTTTTTTAATGAAAAAAAAAGCAATATAATACTTGAGGGAATCAAAGGGTAAGTATCCAAATAATTTAGAAGACAAAGACTGCATATTTTAACAAATCTACCCTAGTATGGCAATATGACTGGAGTTGCAGCTGTGACAGACATTTTAAATGGGAAAGAATCAATGCAGATCTTCAGATGGAAGTCATGTCTCAAAAATGTATTAGGCTTGTCCAAAGGAACATGTGGATAAGATGATCTGGTAACTGCAGTGTTGCAATTCTATACTTGGATACTCTGGTGCATATGTCATGGATTTCCATGGAGCTTTGGGAAAATTCACAGGTCTTTAAAAGAACAAAGCTACCATGGCACAAGAGCAATGGTCCTCTTGAGCATTATTAGCTTCTTTTCAAGTTAGGAAGGAGAAGAAGGAATGAGCAGCCCGTTGTCAGAGGGAAGAAGGTGCTCGCAAGATGTTCCAAGGTCTCTGCTGGAATCTCTGCTGCTCCTGAGTAACCTCAAACACAAATAGAAACTTTATATGTTCTGCTGATGATCCCAAATTACTCAGGACAGTCAAAACTGAAGTTGTGTGAGGCAGAGTATAGAAGTACCTCGCAGTCCCAAATGACTTGATGGCAAAGTGACAGATGAAATTAAATGTCACTTCTAAATAGAAAAAGATAAGGCATGTACACATTTTTGCACATAATGCCTGTCTGATTTAATTCTGAACAACAAAGTTTACAGAGATTTTAAAGACTTAATTAAACTAACTATTAATTTATATCCATGATTCAGGGTATTCCTGACAGTGTCTTTTAATTTCATTGGTGTCTTTTAGACTACCACAGTATTTTTTATAATTACTTTTGGAGGTTAATCTTTGTCTTTAAGTGCTTCATAAATACAAACTAATTATCCTTATAAACTATATAACTCTCAAAGAATGAAAACTGAGGTATTTCACTTAAATGATTTACACAAAATGTTAAAAATATGTCAGATAATTTCTAGCAGAAAACTGCCATTACCAGTAAGTCCCTTCTTAAAAGAAATTAAATTAAATTTATGCATTTCTTGGGAAAGTGCAAAAAACTTTTAAAATGTAGATATATTTCAATCAGACATTTCTGGAAAAGTTCGAATTTTCACATTATAAAAATTTGCAGGTGTTTAAACTGAATGTCTTTATTTTGACCAAACACCACAATTCAAACAACCCAAAGTAGTTTTAAATTGTATCTTTTTTTTTTCCCCAGGAGATGTTCAAGAATTTGTCTTTCTTGTTCCCACTTAGGATGACTTTATTTTACAAAATATATATATTTTTTGACAAACAAACAAGTTCATTCACTTACCAAATCAGGGTCTGTTTGTCCATTATGTGCCATGAGTTGACAACACCACAAGAGCTACTTCTGAGAAATTCTTAATATCTTCTGTGTAGAAAAATATCTGTCTAGTAGTACCTCTTCACAGATTAACTTTTCTGGGTAGAGTATTTCCCTGTTGATTAATGTTCCCTGAAACATCTTTCAAGAGGTTTCTGTGCTTTTAGGGGATAAAACAAAGCAGAAGTGTCCTGCCCCAGACAAAGCTAGGCTGAAACTAAAACTTTTACTGAAAGATGAGGAAAAATATGGAAAAAAAACCCACTTAATTTTAATAGGGGAATTTAAATTGATTTTAAAGTTTCTGGTAGTAAAACACTGAACAATGGTCTGAAAAAATTGGCTTCACCTGCTTAGTCAATCTGTAATTCTACATACAGCCCAACTAAATCTCTATGCATATGAATAGTTTGTATTAACTACCTGTTTTTAGATTTCTTCAGTTGCTGGTCTTTACCCTTGCAGGCTTGCTGTTATGTATGAAATTAAAACACCTTAAAATAACTCCATGCACTAAAAAATGACCAGAGAGGACTGCATAACCTGAAGAAAAGAAGGTTCATAGTGTAAATAAACACCTGAAAGTGTACAGGTTTTCAGTGGTGCCCAGTGAACAGGACAAGAGGCAATGGGGATCAACTGAAACCTGGGAGTTTCCATCTGAACATGAGGAAACCCTTTTTCCTGTGAGAAAGACTGAGTGATGGCCCTGGTTTCCCAGGGAAGTTGTGGAGTCTCCATCCATGAACATAACCAGAAGTCATTTGGACATGGAGCAAGGCAACTGTCTCCATGTGGCCCTGCTGGAGAAAGGGGGTGGGACCAGATGACCTCCAGAGGTTCCTTCCCAACCGTTCTGTGGTCTGTGATTCTGTGAAATATCACTCAAACTGACAAAAGATTAAAGAGGAAAAATGAAAGAATAAGGGAACAATTAAAAAAAAAAATCTTTAACAAGAAAATTAAGGAAAATATGCCTGAGCAACTAGAGAAGCAGAATCTTTCTGGTACATTTATTTATAACAAGTACTTAACAAAACAGCTAGGAAAAAATACAAAGTGGAAGGAGGACATATGCATCCACAGATCATAGAAGAATTATCTAGATGATTTTTGAACCACTGACAATTAAATTGGTATACCAAGAGGAGCAGGTACTGAGAAATGAAAAAAATTCCAAAGAGACAAATACGGTTAATACTTTTCAAAAGGAAGTCCAAAGAATTCCAGTACTTGCTTTCCAGTATCTCTTTTCCTTCCAGAAAAGCAGTTGGATACATGCTATTAAGAAAAAAATTTATGGACCCAAAGAGAGACCAAGAGCAGGCTAGAACCATAAGCAGCAGTAGAAAATGAATAGGATCAAAAGATCACAGGATTATTCAGGTTGGACCAACTTATTTGTATGCAGCTTGGTCTTGAAAACCTTCAAGGACTGCACAGCTTCTCTGAGCAATCTGTTCTGCTTGCCAAGATTCTGATCTCTTCTTGACTGACCAAACTGTAAAAAAGTTTTTCCTTAAATCCAGCCTGACTTTGTATTGTTTCAACTTCTGCCCAGTATCTGTAATCATCCCATCATGCAGCACTGGCTCCATCCTCCCAGGTCCCCCAAAAGCCATATCTTCTCCATGTTGAACAAGCCTCAGCTTCTCCTCCTGAGGCAAATCCTTCAAACCCTAACTATCTTGGTGGCCCTCCACTAAACTCTCTCCAGTTTTGAATTTAAACAACAAATCCTGGGCAAGATGTATAGCACACTCATTTCAGAGATCACCATAATCCAGTGATGAATAGTCTTTTTGGAACAGTTTGGGATTTTTCATCTAAGAGAGCTGATAATATATAAAAGACATCGTTTGAAAAGAACTTCCTATTCAGGAATGAAGATAAAGTTTTCTTTAACTTCTATTGAGATCAAAGTCCCACTTATACAATTACATTTAAGAATCTAGTTGCATTTCTTAACAGGGATAGACTTGAGCACATATTAAAGTACTTTTCTGAATCTGGGCAAGAGTTGTTATATGTAGAATATAACCTGTAGCTGGACTTTATATCTGATTACAGTGCCTTTCAAAATTTTACCCACAAATGATTCACATTTTCCCAAACCCTTACAAAGCCTTATGAACTGCAAAGTAATTAAGAGACCAAAGCAAAAGGTAATGGAAGAACATATATCAAGTTTGGAGAGAGGTGGTACCAAATGTAACAGAATTCACTCAGTATTACTTAAGATTTCCATTAGCTATCCATGGTGACAGATAAATAGCACTTATATTTGTAAATTGTGTTGTACCATTACAAATGTTAATGAAAAGAGTGAAATACATTGCAAAGGATTCTGAAAATATCAGACTATGGAAGCCAACATTGCTTGTCTTGCTGATACAAAATTCCTATTAAAACAATAAGGTGTGCGGAATTTGGCTTCTGGAAATAGGAAATAAAGGAACAAATCCAAAGCTCACTGAAGTCAATAGGAGACATTTTTCTGACCTCAATGGGCTTTGGATATCACCCAAAACAAGATTCATTCTGGAAAAACTCAAGCTGAAGGAAATAATCATTCAAAAAGTATCTTGGAGAGAGATGTTTGGAAAACCTGGAAATCAAAGAATACCTAGGAGACTTTGTGTAATAAATGATACGTGACAAGAGCTTATGAACACTGTTACAAGGCTGTACCTTTTCTAAAACCTTAATAGTCTAGAAAGGAAGACAGGATAGAAGAGAGAAGAAAACAACCCATTCCATCCAGCTGGGGAGCAGAAGTCACAGGGATATCACATCACAACCTGCAGGCAGGTTGTTTTTTGTGGAATTTAAAATGTGCCAAATAAAAGCACATCACCAAAGGTAGTTGTCTAATTTGAGACACCACTATTTTCTCAGTTGTTTTCCCAGATACAAGTCTGCTAGTATCTACAAAGATCAAATGCACACATATTTTGCATATAGGAATCCATGGTCAGACTTCAATGTGACACAACTGTCACATCTGTGATGTGGTCGTCTTCCCATTTTAGTGATGAAGGTTAACAGAGGCTTTTAAGATTCCATCTCTCCCATTATACACAAACATCCTGTGCTAACCCAAGGATGTCCTCCTCTGGTGGAAGGACTACCACTTTCATTCTCCTGTACACCTTGCTGCTGTCAGATGGAGAAAATGTTTCAAGGATATACACACACCTCAGTGAAATGAAGGTCTGACCTCATTGTCAAGATCGAATAGACTCAACATGCATGCTATAAATTCTCAGGATTCCTATCCTCAACAATTATTTCCTACAATTTCATTGCTGAGAAGTGGATGAGTACATCTGTAAACACATGCTAGATAGCAGAAGATGATAAAGGTGGTTTCCCCCAAGCTGGTCTGCTGAAAGAAGCACCTATTCTGTCTCCACTTGTTCAGTGAAAGAACCTAAGAATGGTTTTTATGAAGAATAAATTGGTGGTATTGAAAGACTCTGGCAGGCTGACTAATGCACCTACTGCACTTCAGAATGGCTTGATCCTTTCTCCTCTGTTACTATTGTTGTTGCAGAGGACAGGAAAATTTTATTTCTTACCAAAAAAAAAAAAAAAACCAAACAAACCTCCCAAACCCAAACTGCAACACAAACCATGTGTGGCACAACAAATTATATTCATGAGGTACTGCAATTTACTGCTTCATTAGTCCTATTAGTTCTATATAATTTTTCTTGTAAGACATAGATAAGAAAAGGGTGAAGACAACAAGAAATCTTTGAATAAATATATTGGAATAAATAGTTATAATAATATTGTAATAATGATGAAAAAGCTCCAGTTTATTCTAGAATGTCTTTAGGTTCATACACTGTAGATTATATGCTATTTAGTACCATCATTTCTGGTTTAAAATCTTTCTATTCTTAGATTTTAAAACAAGAATCGTTATTTTTTTTGGAATTGTATAGCTGACCCTTCAGAGAAAATGTTGGAAAACATTTTATTTTGAAATATTCATCCTTATGCTTCATATATTCTTGGACCACTTCATATTTAAAGCTCATTGGCTTTTGCTAGAAAATCATGCCTCAACTTGACTGCAATTCTTTCAGTGGGCTCAATCCTGTGAAATCCTGAGCACTAGTTTCAATCAGTTCTCAGGTTTTGTCTGAATCTAATCTTTTGTGACATCATAAAAAGTTTGATGGAATGAAATTACAAAGAAAGAATTAATTCAATTCGCATGGGCAGGAAGAAAAAGGGGCACATGGATTTTAAAACAGGAAGATTGTAAAGAAAGTTCTACAATAAAGATGGGAAAAGAGAAATTGTGGATAGCATGATACGCAAGAAAACCCTTCTGAGTAAACTGCTTTGCAAAATCTTTTTATAAAGCATCGGTAGGTTTTTTAGAAAGCAGTACCCTATGCTCTTACTCTAAATCCTCCCTGATTTTATAACATTGATACTGGAAAAATCAAATCTCTTGCCTGAAAGCTATAGTTTCAATTAACAAGGATGTTAAGCATTTTTTTTTTCAGATACATGAAAAGAGTGACAGGATTATAGACCACCAAATTGTTGGTATTTTAAGAATCTGACAGGCTCAGCACCATGTGCCATTCTAGCCTCTCTGTGTATCCTTTGTGGTTAAAACTCTTAAGCATTTTAAATTCTTTTGGTCAGTATTTTTTTCCTTTTAGGGCAGACAACTAGAAGCACATTCCAAGTAACTATTTATGGTGTATAGAAAATTATAAGATACTAAAATCACCTCTTTGAAGGTGTTTCCAGGCGTTGGATAGTAAAACAAATATTTTATTTATAAAAAAAAAAAAAAAAAGTTGTTTTAAATCTAGAATATAATTATCTATGTTCCAAATCAAATGAAAGACAGTAACAGCACAAAGACAGAGCAAAATAATACTTGTCAAATCCTAAAGCCTTTACTTGGACAAATCTCCCATCAAGCTTTGGTGGCAGTTTTGCCTGATGAAATATGGCTGAGCCAGACCTGAAATAAGCAAAAATTTAAGAAGCCACAGGAGTGGAACAAGTTATGGAACAACAAATGAAATATTTATTTTTGTTGTCTGGGAAATAATGACAATTTAGTGCATTATTAGTATAAAAGTAGAAGTCCACTAAACCAGCAGTCCTCTGATACATTTATCCAGATACAACAGAGGACTAAAAAGATGTCTGAAGAAGCAGATGACTTTCCAGAATATTTGATACAGGCTGGAAGAAATATGCGAACAAATTTTTCAAATCATCAAGCTCTGGCAAACAAAACTGACTGTAGCTTTGCATAACTTCATTTACAAATGGCTCAGTCCTCTCATGTTTCTTCTTTTCCAAGGAATAAGACAAAACCGTGGACCGGTCCTGTGCAGGAGCCGTATCTGTGTGTTGGGGTTAGTGGTGGGGAAGAGGCCAAAGCCCCTGTGCTGCAGCCAGGAAATATACCTGGAAACCGATTCCTTGGAGCCCCACACCTGGGAAAGAGCTGGTGGACAGACTGGCACTGGACAGAGCAGCACACTGGGAGGCAGGGGATGAGAGGAGCTGCCAGCCACCTGCAGCTGGTATATCAGGTCATGCAGCAGGAGACGGATTCTGGCACCGCGCTAGGAAAGTCTGTAAGACATACCCCGTTCTGTGGGGGTGAGTGGATGCTGGAGCCAAATCTATGAGTCTCACACTCGGTGCACAAAAACTTAACAGCTCAGATGGATGGGTAAAATCTGTATCAGTGTAGAAACTGCATGGGATGAAAGCTTTACAGTTCTGCAGAGGAATCTGGTTCTGCTCTGTACCATCTGTGCACCAATTGTGTGGATTGTTTGTTGAGCTTTGTTTGGTTGGGTTTTTTCCTTCGAGAAAGACACATAAGTCAGTAAAAAGAATGCACTTCAGGTCAGTTTAACTCCTGAGCTATTGTTTATGGCCCTCGCCACTGCTGATTATAGGTTCAAATTTTCTACAAGACTTAAAAAGAAGAATCGTGCCTAATTACTGTTTTCTGCAATTTATTGAATTACGAAGACAACAGTTTAATTCCAAACTTTGCTCAGATTAGAGGGGGAAGCAGAAGAAACCTGGAAATGCAGAAAATATAAGATTAGAGATCCAGTTTTCAAGGGTAGACCCTCACAGCTGACAGGATATTTCTATGTGCATGTAGTACACACCTAGTCTGTTTGAAACCTAATGACTGTGTGATTGTAAATATCTGGCAGATCCAGACCATGAAGAGGATGCTCCCATTAGGTTTGTGCTTATACCACTAATATGATGCATTTGTTTGCATGCATTCCTACAATATACACACAAATTAGACTGAATTATTCTCAGCAACGAGGAAAGGCAACAAGAAAAAATAATATAAGCTTATACATACATTAAACTTTTATATAACGATGCACATTCTATGTGCATAACAATAAACACATTTCAGTCTATGAGCATGCAGTAAACGCATTTCACATGGCAATTTAAAATTAATGTCCACAGGCACTCCAAACACGCTGTGGCACTCGTGGAGTGAAATCTGAGCCTATTGAAACAAATAGGAGCCTTGCTTAATCAGGGTTTTGCAGACTGCAAAACTCCAGAGGGGGATCCAAGAGAACCCTTGAGGAAATTTGAGATCATGTGACATCAAGGTGAAAAAAGGCATCACTCCTATCTGCTTCTCCAGAGGCTTCTCTTGACTTAAAAGAAACACAGCACCTTATGCTCTAAATCAACTGAAAGCAGCAATGGAAGAGATGGACTGAGACTTGCATAAACATTGGTAAATGTCTTACAGGAATGCTTTTTAAAATCTTGATGTTCTTTTCTGGCTTCTGGGGTTTTGGCAGGAGCTCCAGTCTCTAGGCCCATTTCTGTGTACACAATTTAATGATGGGCTTGATTAAGAGACAGTAATTCCCAAGAGGTTTAGCTATCTTACTTATTGACATGAACATGAGTACAATGCCAAAATCAAATAGTTACATCCCAAACCCATGGAAAATCACAGATGCAAAAGCATGATGGATTCTTCATTTTTCAGGTTTCATGTATTTCTACTGCTTTCCACTGATCATAATCTACAATGCTTTATAATCTAAGCAACAACCAATCTGGGTTTGCAAGACCTTTTGCCAAACAACAAGTAGCAAAAACGTCAGCCTACATCTGCCCATGAGGGAATTACATTGAGGTCCAGTTATATTTGTCCCAGTAACTCTGTCTGCCAAGTGAGCCAGTTTCCCTCAAATGAGAATTTAAAGGAAGAACACAGATGTTGGCTCTGGGATAAGCTAAGACAAGACTGAGAAGGCAAATTCTAGACAGTGAACTCTGTTACCGGGTAGTTCAGGAGTCAACCTCAAAGGAAAACAAGGCAATGGGTTCATAAAAATGAACTTGTTGACCTCCTACACAGGATTACAAATTTCCAGTGAGGTCAGTAGGATTTTCAGACACATAATATATCTTAGAACAGGACTTAATATGCTTTCAAAACTGGCTTTTGATAACTGAAAGGCAATATAAAGAAAACATCCTTGACATCCCCTGTATTAAAATAATGGCATTGAACTTCAGACTAATTGACTATTTTCTTTTTCCTCTACCTGGCAGGCTCAAGGAGAAGAACCCTCTCCTATGGCTCTACATTCCACAAAAACTCAGTTTCCTGAAGTCTTCTCTTTTGCAGGAGAAAGTGGAGATGATCCACAGCCTGCAACTCTACCATATATTCTTTTACTGGAATAAGAAATGTTTTTAGATCAACAACTTCAGAAGCCAATGGAGCATCTGTGTGCCAACACTAAAGTCTCTTTTCAGCTGTGAGAATTCCATGCTTTCTAAAAGCCTTGCCTTCTCATAGGAAGATGGCCAAAATCTCCCAGATAGTAGTTGATGGCAGAAATCTACAAGTTTAGATCACTAATTACTGCTTTTGAATAAATCTGTGTACATGTATACATTATTCTGTATGTCTTGATTTCTGTTTTATTATTTCCTTCAGTTTGACTTCCATCTGAATTCCAGATTATTATGAAATTTTCAATGTTTTATTTTTCATCTTTCTAGTCTTGTGGTTGTTCTCATTCTGGCATTTAGTGACTTTTCCCTTCACTTGTTCCTTTGTATTTCTTTAAGGCAACGAGCCATTCCTGTGGTGCTGGATGGGGATGGGGAAAACTGCCAGCAAAATTTTTGGTGCACGTGCAATAGAAGTCCTCTCCCCACAAATTCAGGTTTGTAAAAGGTAACTCTAGGAGGAGTTTCTACAAACAGTGGTACATTATTTCCAGAGGTGATTATAAGGTCTTAATTTGTCTCAATTACTCATGCATATTATGTGCTTATATATTTATCACATAATATGATAAGGTAACAAGTACTTATGCATATTAAACATATGAATATGAGTGCAAGCATAACATTTTTCAATATTCCAAGTAGCACAATGAATTCTCAAACAGCTTAGTGCTTGCAAACACCATTACATGAACAGAACAAAAAGTATCTGTCAACCAACTAAAAATATTCATGTACAATAAATACAAATATATTCCTTGTATCTTATAACATTTTTAGAAATTTTAGACTATTACATTTCTCATGTAAAAATATTTTTATCAAATCTATCTATATGAAATTTCATATTCCATTTGCTCTACTAGAAACTCAACAGTGTGATAATCTTAAAGAAACAAATAGTGAAATGAACTAGATACAGAAAATCCTTGCTTTCTTTTTCGTTATTATGACAAACTGCAAAACTCAAATATTGAATCTGAGAAATATAAATTATATTATAGTTAGCATAAGTGTGATGCAAAACCCACTGATATATTTGGAAAACAAATGAGTCTCACAACTCACACAGAAAGTCATCAAACTGAGAATTGAGTACAGCAGAGAAAAAAGCTGGAAAGCAATATAAACTGTCTAAAGGTTAGTGATGGTGCAATGAAACTTTGACTATTGTGTTCGTGCCACTTCAAGAGATGTTTAGCTGAAAGAGAAAGGTGTCAAAGACAAGTAATGAAAATGTGGTTACAGGCACAATATGACCCTATTATAAGAAGAGACTGAAATGAATAAGTGATAATATGACACAGGCATCAGATAATTAAATTTTGGCAGTGAATGCCAAGAGCAGTTATGTCCACAATGTGATTTCACAGGAATTTTCAGCAAAGAAACACATAAAGGAAACTTCATGGTTTTGATCACTACTGTAAATGTAACAAAGAAAGAAAATGGAGGGGCTCAGTCATAACCTTCAACTGCCTGCCAAAGTAAACAAGAAGGCGTTTGATTTTCAGCCAATAAAGATGAAGTGAAAAATGAAAGTGGGAAAGCTCTGCCTAGAGCTTTTTCTGGTAGAGAAAGACAGGCAGATGTGCATGATACTTTATTTATGGCTTTGGTAGAATACAAATGATTGAAAAAAAATAGAAGCACTTTTTAAAAAATATTAAAAATTAGAAAGTGTTAGTCCTTCAGATGTCTGCTGAAGATGTTAAACAATGTACAGAAACTTTACAAAACTGGAAATTCAATTGAGAAAGTGTGTTTTTCTTTATCAATGTTGTTTCCCATAGAAGCTAAACTCAACAATGGGTTTAAGCTTCCAACTGCATTATCAGATTACCTAACATACATTTTTTGAGATGAGACTACCACTGATAGATGATAGATGAGAAAGAGTCAGCAAGGCAGAGACATGAAATATTTCTGCAGTTAGCACCTTGTACAACAGGATATAAATCAGCAAAGTAATAAATTCTGCAAAACACTTTTTAATACATTTCATGAGATGTTAATTCATATTTCCACAGATGTTTGACAAAAGTAACTGCATTTTCCATTTTGGTCATCCCACAGCTTCCTCAAATCAGTATGAAAGTTAGCCCTCACACTGCTTCTGCATGAGGATAAGTGATCAGTGTTTCCTCCAGCTCGGGAGATGTTGGCATACCACACCACTGCATGCAAATTAAACTGGCTTTGAAATTGTAACAAGAAGTAGTTTGATATTGGAAAGATATTTTTTCTAAAATAATTCACAATTTAAGGGTCTTTCAGAGGCAGAAGTCAACAATCCCCAGCCCAGTAAGACTGCACTAGATTGTGTAGCAGGAGAGAGACACTAACCCTTTAGATTCAGCCTGCTGCTATCCATTTGTTTGGCCATCTCTTTCTCTATTTCCTACTTGCTCTTCCCCCCTTAAGTAGATATTTAATGATTTCTTTGATATCCCTTCCTGGTATGAAGGTAAGAGATGATTGTTCATTGTTAAAAGTGATAAAGTGATCATTTTCCATTGTTATAGGAAAAAAATGGTTCATTGGTAATTGCCTTATTAAATTCTTGATGCCCCTGTTTGACACTATGACAGATCATTGACTGCAAATACTCCCAGAAATCTTGTCTTCCAGCCAAGGATGAAACTTAAAACATTACTTCATGTCAAAACTGAAAGGGAGGAAACTGAAAGATGCAGAGTGAATGGAGAACTATTGCAATTCTATCTTACATTCTCCTCTGTGTAAAGTATATGTCAATTGAAACATGCTTATCAAGATATTTTCTATACCTTTTCACTAAGTATATCATTATGTCCTATGAGATGACCTAAGAAAGCACAAGATGCTAAATTATAAGGAAAGCCCAGCTGAAGGAATTATGGAAAGAAAATACTTAAATATGCAACATTCACCACTAAAGAATCTAGAGAAAGAGCCAGAAATTATGACCATCAGAAGTTCTACCTATTCAGGAAGAAGCATTTAAAAATAATTTTAAAACGTTTTACAGTCACATGTATTTATCTTCCACATACTGAACACAGTGACAAACAAGTGCAATACAAGAAACAAAGCCAATTTTAAGGGAAAAAAAAATGTTTGCTATTCAAGCCATGGATCTAGTAACAGATGGAAATTGAACCTTTTAGACTGTTCTTACCATAATGACTACTTGGAGAACTTACTAACTCCAATTATAGCCACAATTAGCACTTTTTAAGGACATAGATGTATAAAGAACTGAGACAGATCTAACACCAATAAAAAAGTACCCTGTTTTCTGTTATGTTGGCTTATCAGACTCCGCAACTGGAAAAGGATTCATCTTTTTCACCACTTCCCCAGATTTTCCCTGCTCTGGCTTCCAGAGAATGGATTTGTCTTCATGATTTTTAGTGACACCTTCAGTTCTCTAAGAAAAATGCACTAAGCAGCTTTTTCCCCGTGGTGCAACCCCAGCACAGTGCCCTCTATCCCATTTATCCACCACTAAGGAGACACTGGGCAGAACCAGAAGGCACAAACTGAGGTTTTCCAGTGGTTGTTGGATCAGTCCTGTGAGGCCATTGGCACTCAGCACACCTGGGACAGACCAACTCAGAGCACTCTTCTACTATCAGAGAACTTAAACAGAACTTTCTTCCCTTTCCCTTTGGCAGCTCCCACTTGCAGCTCAAAACAGACAAACAGAATCCTAGCACTGTTTAACTGTCACTGTCCAACACACTGGATCTTTGTACAGCTCCTTCTCATAGAATTTCATCCTATGTCATTTATAGACATATTTTAGCTAAACATTATCTGGAGAAGAATTATTGATCCACAGAGCAGGCTGAATGCATCTTAAAAAGAAGAACTTCTGACATCAGCAGGTTGTTGATACACAATTATTGTTTATTTAAAGAGCTTCTGAGAAACTGTGAGAAGGCTCATTGCTATTTATCCCGAAGCATGGATGTTAGCCTGCAGTTGGAATGGAAACAGACTAATGTTTCCAATGAAAAAAATCCCTTCTAGCCAAATTTTAATTGAAGCTAGATAGCAAATGAAACATTTTTTTCGCCTGGGGAATAGAAGACTCTGAAAACAAAATTGTATCAATGAATTTGGGATTATTTTAATACCAAAAGTCTAAACAATATAAATTATATACAGAAAAGTATTTAGAAATTCATTTGTGGATAAAGAAAAGCCAAAAATTTTTTCCAGAAAATATTGAGGTGGATACTGATGTGTTTTTCCAATGTGAAAATACTTATCTGTTAGCAATCTGATATCCCCAGCTCTGTCTGCTCATGATCATAGACTAATTTTCAAAACTAATCCTTAGGATTTTCATTCCACAGTTTTAAAAGGAGTATCAATGTGTTCTGAAGGCTTTGTTGTCTCTTAGATTTTTCACATTAGTCATTAAACCATCATCTTTCATTGTATACACTGTTTACGCCTTGCAGCAATGTTTGTCTTTAATAGATGATGGTCCAACAAATATACTGGAACAGATTAATTGTTTATCAGTGCAACTTATAGACTTGTCTAAGAAAGAAGAGATGCTGTTATTCTGTAACTCAGTGAAATAAAAATATAAGGCACCCAAACATGCAATTGTTATCTTTTTTGTTTACAAGATACATATACTAAAATATATTCAGCAAAGCAGTTTGGAATTCTTAATTCTTCTAGGAGAGCTTTGTACAGAAGCTTCCTCTGTAATTCATACTTACCTTCACACATACAACTTACTAGATCCTAGCTAAATACTCTGGATCAAGACCACAGCTGTAGTATTCTATAAACAAGGAGTGTCCAGAAAAATTGCTCTTAAAATGTTTGGGTCTCCAGAAAATACCAAAACTAGTTACTTTAAAGTTTGTATAACACCTGACATCATGGTGAAACTGAAATGCAGTTGATGGCTGTGCAGAAAAGTTGTGGAGGCTTGGATGGGGAACTTACAGGTGTGTCTTAGCACTGCCTAGACCAGAGATATTATACAGTGAGTCCATTCTATATTTAAAAGACAAGAACATCATGAGCCCTGAAGAGAGGCTGTTTTCTAAGGGTTAACAGTAATGCCATCATATAGAATATTACCATGACATTACCATATTACCAATACTACCATCTATCCCCTTCAGTTATTAATTACCTCTGATAAAACACAGTTTATTCACTCTGAAACACTGGAGGACTTCCTCTCTCAAGTACTTTGATTGCTAGACATGCCCAAGCCAGAATGCCTAGCTTGCCAGTTATTTCAACTATCTCTTTCAGTAGCCAGAGTCTCCACCCAAAATCTGAGTACAGAGTGTAGAAAATAGGGGCATCCTGTATCTATTGCAAGTTCTCTGTCTGGGAGGAAACATAAATCAAAAACCTAAAATGAATAATGCATGGCCAAGCTTACAATCTTCAAAGCCTGTGAAGGCACAGATCATCTAATATCAGTAATTAGTAAAACATTGTCCCCTTTGCAAGAGAAGACTCCTGGCCAACAGAACTGGTTGAAGAATTCTTAAGACTGTAGAGTGGAGGTTACTTCTGGAAATGAAAATGAAGGAATGATTAGACAGCAAATTCTATATGAGTACTGTATGTCCTGAGGGGGCCAGTGTTCTGTAAGTTTGTAAATCACCACTGATGAACAGGTAAGACAATAGAATGGGGACGTATGTCTGCCATATCAGGAACAATCAGGAGTGATGTCATGGCTGAGAGACCATCTGGCCTTCATTAAAAAGAGAGAAGAAAGTATTAGGACAAAAGAAGACAGAGAAGAAGCCATTTGAATCTGTGTCTAGAAAACAAAGCCAAATAGTTCAGCAGCCAACGCTGCAATGATGTTGAGAAATAAGCAAGCCCACTTAGACTGAGGAGAGAGGAAGTTGATCCACATAAGCCAATTCAAGAAGCAGACAGCCTTGGAGTAAAACACACACATACCACTCAGTAGTGACATGGAGAATTTAGACTCTCTGGCATGAGCTCTTCTTTTGGTGATCAGAGAGAAGATGAAAATACAAAAGCTTTCTTAACTTCTGAGAAGAAAACCTCAAAGTCTATCTGCCTTCTGCACAGTATTTGCATCTTAAACAATCAGCAAAGAGAAAACCTCTGAGAAATATGGCCCCAACTGAGAAAACAAAGGTAATCCCACATGTAGGCTTGGTCATGTGATTTGCATGTTCTGCACAACCAAAATGAGGCTTTGGACTAAATCCTCAGTTCAGGAGAAGCAAATCTATTAATTGCAAAAGATCTTCAAATCATTCCCTTTCAACAAGAGAACTTCCTTATATGCTGTATGCTGAGCAACAAGACCAACAGCACACCTCTACTAATATCACAAGGACAAAATTTTGGATCTTGAGTGCCTGTGATGTAGGAGACCCATTGTAATAGCTAACATGGACCCATTTCAAGAACTTGTGGTTTGAGAACAGATACTGTTTAAGACCAGAGGGCATATCTAGGACTTGATTTTTTTTCCTCAGCAACAATAACCTTTGAAGAAAGAGTACAGTCTCTGAGAAGGTTGATCAGGCAGTAAATGGAAACAGCAGTGCTAAATATGCAAGGCATTTTTGGGGGCCTGTTTCTTCAAATAAATACAGACTTAGGGCAGGTGCCAGACTTAGAGGGAGAACAGAAATTTGGGGACTGTTCCTCATCAAAGAGATTATCCAATAATAGGGAAATACCAGAAGAATCCCCTTCCCACAAGGTAAACTGCACGTCTGTTCTTTCCTTAAGCCACAACTAACATACCATGCCTAAAATATGAAGTTGTTCAAAGGAGTAACGACACACATTCTCGTTGCACACAATATCACCCTTAAAACTGCAATAGCAATAGCCCTGAAAATGTAAATAGTGTTACAGT
>VZRO01004194.1:0-25170 GCA_013397915.1 Daphoenositta chrysoptera
CTGATTTTGTTAGTAACAAACTCGCTTTGTACCTCTAAGCTGAGCTTGTTTTGCCCTTGGAGTGTTTTTTCCTGGTCCTTATCTCAACTCATGAACCCTTCCTTTAAATTTTTTCTCTCCTCTGCGCAGCTGTAGCACGGGAGGGCAAGTGAGTGACTTTTGTGGGTGCCTGGTGTTTGACCAGTGTCTAACCACGGCAAGGGTCCATCTAGAAAATTATTCCATAAACAAAAGAAAATGCCCCATGACCAATCCCACCCAGCAGGTGCCTGCTCACAGACACCCATCTCCCAAAGAAGGATCCCCGTGCTGCAGTGAGTGTTCCTCCTTCCCAAAGGAGCAGGAAACCAAACCCACTGCAGGGATGCAAAGGAGCCACACATGGCTGCTGACAGCTGAGCTTTGTCACTCCAGGCCACAATTAACTGTTTGCTGTGAGTGGCAGCCCGTGGTTCAACACTTTCTGAATTCAGTGATTAGTAATTCCTGCTATAGATTATGTGCCCTTCAACTATTTTCACTTAAACTGGGCAACTTGGAGAAAAAAAAGGCCAAAAACAAAGAGTTCTTTCCTAGCTGGGAATTAAACTAAACACTGAGGAAAAAACAGCTGAATTTTAAACAAGCAGTGCTTAATAACTGAGAAGAAAATCATCACACTGAACTTTATATGGAGTTTCTTCTACCCATTTGTGTGAGTGTAAAAAAGGTCTTTAACTGTGAACAGCACAGAGTTCCCTGTGACCAGACTGGGGATATGAGTGCAGCAGAGAGTTCAGCAAAAAGCTTTAATAGCCCAGCTCCTCTTCCAAAAGCTGAGCTCTGCTCCCCACGCCCAGCACACGCCCCCTGTGTCCTCCTCACACCATGGTCATGAGTGGAAGGGTTTGTTTGGGCCACTGCACCCACCCAGCTCCACAAGCCTGGAAAGCAGCACCAGTTTCTGCTGGGCTTTTTAGAGTCAAAGGCAAAAATCAATCCCAGCAGGAGAAACTGCCACAAGGTGGTTGTGTGGTTCCTTCTGCACTTGCCTGCATCTCCTTCCCATCTTTCGTCCTAAGGTGAAGGGGTCTAAACTGGGACACACTGGATGCCTTGAGGGTGTCCCAGTACTTCTATTATTTTGGGATGCAGGACAGCTGCAGCTGAAGCCAGTTAGTAATTCCTTGGATAAACAGGCTCATCCCTTGGACCCCCTCTTCCCAGCACACAGAAGGCACCTGATTCTGTCACCTCACTTCATTAAGCCACTTCTGGTGTCCAAGAGAGCTGGAGAGGGACTGGGGACAAGGGATGGAGGGACAGGACACAGGGAATGGCTTCCACTGCCAGAGGGCAGGGCTGGATGGGATATTGGGAAGGAATTGTTCCCTGGGAGGGTGGGCAGACCCTGGCACAGGGTGCCCAGAGCAGCTGTGGCTGCCCCTGGATCCCTGGCAGTGCCCAAGGCCAGGCTGGACATTGGGGTTGGGAGCAGCCTGGGACAGTGGGAGGTGTCCCTGTCATGGCAGGGGTGGCACTGGGTGGGCTTTGAGGTCCCTTCCAACCCAAACCAGTCCAGGATTCTATGAAGCCTCCCAGGTAACAGAGCTGCCTCACCTGGCACCCCTGCACTGCAGTCAGATGGAAAATACATATACAAGTTTGGGATGTTTTCTCAAGGTTGGCAAATTTGTCACCTTTAACTTCTGTAAAGCTCTTCCCAATCCCATTCCCTGAACACCTGTACAGCAAAATCATCCCAGCCAGGGATGCTGAGGGTGCTGGGTCTGACAGCAAGTCACACACCCCTGCCTGAGCCCAGGAGCTGCACCCAGCTGCAGGGTTTGTCTTGCTGTCCAGTGAAAGTGGGATGTCAGAAGATGAAGGATGAGTTTTCTCTGCTCCTACTTCCCTGCTTCAGATGCTGTGGGAGGATCACTGCCAGAATCTGCTTTCTACCTTTTACATGTAGAAACACGGAATTGTTAGGGCTGGAAAAGACCTTTAAGATCATCAAGCCCAAGCATCAACCAGCACCACCACCATGCTCACCACTAAACCCTGTCCCAAGTGCCACATTCACACGTTGTTTGAACACTTCCAGGGATGTGGACTCTACCACTGCCCTGGGCAGTCTGTTCCAATGCTTCACAACCCTTTCTGTGAAGAAATTTCCCCAATANGCCTTTCCCCAGCTTCATTCCCTTCTCCAGACACACCCCAGCCCCTCAATGTCCTTCTTGCCATGAGTTCTCCATTCTGTTCTAATCTTCAAAACCAAGATGTTTCCATCCTCCAGGGGCCAGTCAGTCACTGCCAAAAGTCTTTTTATGTAAATACTGTCTTTTTACCTCCTTAGTCTGAAGACCCTGCTGCCACTGGAAGAAATTTTACCCTCCATTTCTTGCTTGCACCACCCACAAGGTATCCAGAGATTCTCAGGAACTACCTGCAGCATGCATTTAGAATAGGAAAGAGGAATTTGGGGACAAAGTGTCTGGTGACAAATACTGGACTTATTTGCACCAACACCCTATCCAAGTTCTACCTGCCCCTATGTTCCTTAAACCCTGCTGCAACAAGAAGGCAGTGCCCAGATTGGCAATCTCAGATTGGCTTTGAAACCCCCAAAATTCACTCCCTGCAGCCTTTTCTCCAGCCATCCACACCCCCAAGGTTCTCAGGCCAGATGGGAGACAGCAGTAACTGATAACCCTGAAAGCCTTCCACACAAAAGGGAACTGAACCCTCACACTTCACAGCAGCTTTCAATCCAGCAGGTAAATTCAGGTGGAAACTCTTCCAAGCACTCAGTCATAAGAAGGATGAGATTCTTCCAACACATGAAGTCTCCCTCTTCAGCTACTTGAGATAAGCAGCACCACTAAACCGAACCAGAATCCTCCCACCTTTGGAGGGAAGAGAACCAACCACCCCAAGCCAGCTTTACCTGTTTCCCCAGCCTTCCCTTGTCTTCAGTTTTCACATCTTTAGATTCATTAAAGATCCTGAGACACTCTTCCATGGGATCTGACTCGAAGTCCACATCTTTCTCAAGGATGGAATAATCAATGTCATCAGATGTTGAAGAAGATGATGATGACTTGGACAACTTCGAGCGCTTCACTTTCTTTGTCCTGTCCTTGTCACTCTCGGAGGCTGAGCCAGAGTCGGCCCCATCCGAGTCTGAGCTCACATCAAGCAACGAGGAGGACAAAGGCCGGCCTTTGTCATCGTCATCTCCGCTCTCATCTCCAAACAGGTCCACGTGACTCAAACTCCGCTGCTTCCGACCCTTCTTCGGGTCTCCTTTCCCTGCAGAACTGGCCTTGTCTTGCTTTTGCTCCAGGCAAGTCTTGGCCCCTTTCTCTTTGTTTTTACGACCAGAGCTTCCCTTGCCATTTTTCACATCAGCTGTTTTGCTCTGTGAGTCCTTCTTGCTGCTCCCCACCTTCTCTGTGCCCTTGGTGACACCCTCACTCTTGCTCTTCCCTGAACTGCTGGTGGTGGACTTGGACTTTTCTTTCTTACACCCATCCACCTTTTCTGACTTCTGTTTTTCAGGTTTCTTCAAGTTCCCATCTGTTTTCACTTTGACACTTTTGTCTTTGCAGTTTTTCTCTTCATTCTTGGGTTTTAATTTTTCTTCTTTCTTGAGCACTTTGTCTTTGTCTGTATTTTTATTTTTCTCCTTCTTCCCAGCCTCACTGAGGCCTGGTGTTTTACTAATATCTGTTTTCTTCCTTTTTGTTTTGTCTTTGGAGTCTTTGTTTTTATTTTCAATTTCCTTGTTGTTCTTACCAGAAGACAACTTTGCTGCTTTCACGTTCTTGTCTGATGAGTTCTTAGCAAGGTTTTTCTGTGAATTTGGAAGGTCCTCCCTGCGCTGTGCTGCTTCTTTGCTCTCCTGGGAAGCAGAGCCATCCACTTTGGTGCTCTGCTCTTTGCTGGAGAACTCGTTGTTTGACTCACTCTCAGAACCAGCTTTTGAGGGTGAACTACCAGAAGCTGTTTTATATTCCACCTCAGCCTCATCTTCAGAGGAGGAGAACCTGGCCAACACCTCGTCATCATCAAGATCTTCGCAGAGTTTCTTCCGTGATGGAGAATAAGACTCCTCATAATCAGAGGCCCTGTCCCTTTTGGACCCCTTGGTTGTGGCTTTGCCCAACAGCCTGGCAGAGTAATTGGAAAGGGGGTCGTACTCCAAGTCCGTGGAAGGCTTGGAGTCATCAATCACATACTTATTGTTAGTGACAGTGCTGCTGTATTTTTTATTCTGTACTACAGCCTTGGGGACATACTCCAGTGAGCTCCCTTTGGAGCGGGAGGAATCCAAAGTGTATTTACTGGACCGGCCAGCAGCAGCCAGAGGAGTGGGGTTGTAGCCCGAGTTATTATTGAAGTTGTAGCTCCCTGGATTATACTCCAAGGAGGCAAAGGAATCATTCTGAGGCCCAGCAGCCGACACGGGTGAGTTTGAAATGAGTGAGGAGCCCTCTGAAGCACCCAACTCCTTTGTGGTTTCCAGCAGCTCCTCGTACTTCTTCTGCTCCCTCTCCACTTCGTTCTTCACCGCCTCAATGGCCTTGTTGACCAGCTCCAGCTCCAGAATTCCGGGTGTGACATCTGTAATGTCAGCCAGAGCGCCATCCTCTGCCTCCAGCGAGGGCCTGGGAAGCTCTGGGTTGTAGGGATCATAGCCTCGCTCTGGAAAGAGAAAAAAAAATCATTTACTGCCAACAATTCAAGTAAAATTTAAAAGAGGCATTTTTAAGGTCTGCTCTGATCAAACCCCAACACTGAATGACACAACCAAAAGCCACACTCTTGCACCACAGAATAAATAAATGTTGGATACCAAAAGCCACCAGTGATGTTCTCTGGCCTAGACTAGACCAGATTGTACAAACTGCTCCCAGGACTAAAGATTTCTTAACAAAGTGTTTTTAATACTCATGGAAAAGCTGTATAAATGAAATATTCTTCGGGGCACCAAAGAATAATCACTGTATTAGGCCCAAGGGGAGCTGACTGTTCACAGAATTATCTGCTTAATTCAGTGAAGCCACCAAGGAGGAAAGAGGATTCCAGCAAGAAACTGTGGATTAGATTCTCATTTCTCAATGCCAACACCTAAAGCCCATCAATAGCCTCCAATACTCCTCAAGGCTCAGTGTTTCTCATGGCAGCTGCAGGAAAACCAGTCTGACCTGGCCTGACAAACTGAGAGCTGCTGGTAAAGAAAAATTACAACAGGCAACACAACTCAGCCACTCAGAGCAACCACCAAGACAAGAACACTGAACACCCAAAACACTTCCCTTTTCAGAAAAGTCCCTTCAGTTGTCTCTCTTCCACATCCAGCCTGGAGAAGAGAAGGCTCCAGAGAGAGCTCAGAGCCCCTTGCAGGGGCTAAAGGGGCTCCAGGAGAGCTGGAGAGGGACTGGGGACAAGGGATGGAGGGACAGGACACAGGGAATGGCTTCCACTGCCAGAGGGCAGGGCTGGATGGGATATTGGGAAGGAATTGTTCCCTGGGAGGGTGGGAGGCCCTGGCACAGGGTGCCCAGAGCAGCTGTGGCTGCCCCTGGATCCCTGGCAGTGCCCAAGGCCAGGCTGGATGGGGCTTGGAGGAGCCTGGGATAGTGAAGTGTCCCTGCCCATGGTGAGGGGTGAGACTGGATGATTTTTAAAGTCCCTGCCAGCCCAAACCATTCCAGGACTCCAACAAAGACAGCTGCATTTAGCAAACCCACAGAAGCTACAGGAACATTAACGGCTGCTTTTTGACTCTGAACTGTTTTCAATCCTTGTTTTACCACAGCATCTCTGGATGCTGGCATTCCAGAGGAACTTCTTGTTCTCTGCTACAAGGACAGTACTAAAACTGGCTCTCCAACATGGATATGCAGAAGACCCAAACAATAAGCAAAGAGACAGAAGACAGAAAATAAAAAACCCCTCAGGTCTAAGAAGGATGAGAGAATTTCTTTTAACAGTCAGAAACAAACAGTGTTAAAAGAGCCGTTTCCACCATTCTCGTAAGACCGGGGTTCGGGGTTTTTTGGGGGGGCGGCGGTAGGTTTGGGGTTTCTTAGAGAGGATGCATGAGTGCACAGCTTCCTTTGGCAACAGGAAAAGGATCTCTCTAGCAGTTGGCAGAACTGGCCCCCAAGGAAGCAGAATGAAAGAGGCTGGGTTAAAATAAAGGCAGCGGTTTCAGAAAATACTTTTTATCCCTTTGGGTTTGCAAGGTTTTTTCCAAACCAATTAGCTCCTGATTGAACAGGGACTCTGGGCAATGGCAGCATGATGTCACCACCTTCCACAGGCCTGTCTGAGCCCTGTTCAGAGCCAGAAATGTGGGGGAAGAAGAACAAGGTGCTATTTCTATAAGCAGTTCCCCTCCAGCTATTGCAGAGAGCTGTAATGATGACACAAAGAGCACTTCCAAACCCAGGGTGTGCTCCTCCCTTGGACACCCAGCACAGCCGGGGACAGAGGGAAGGAGCAGGTGACAAACCAGGACAGTGGGCACTGGACAGGCCAATTCCTGGTTAGAAACCTTGAAGAAAAGCAGGCAACAAGGAAAAAACATGAACAAACGCATATGCAAACAGCAGCAGCATCAAGGCAAGGATATGTACAGATTATCAAAATGATTAGGGATAGGATGAGCCTAAGAAGTGATAAGGAGCAGACAGCCCTCCATGCCCACCACTCATCTCTGACCACGGTGTGAAACAGCAGCTCCACACTGGCAGAAAGCACCAGTGCACTGAAGCCTGGAAGAGTCAGACACTACACTTTAGTCTAGAGACCCCAAATTCAGGACGAGTATTTTAAGGGAACAGCTGAAAGCCTGATAATTCATGCAGGGCTAAATATCAGATGGCCTGCAGAGAACACAGAGTCTGGATCTAGAGAGTTGCCAAAATAAAACAACAAACCCTAATCAAACAAAAGCCATCCTGCCCATGCAGAAAACCAAACTATTTCAAATGTATCAGGATCAGGGAAAGCAGAGGGCAACCCCACCCAGCACAGACCTGGTGTCTGGGCCTCTGCTGTTCCTCTCCAGCATAAAACTCCTGGCACATTTTCTGTGGCTGGAATGGCCAGATGAAAACACACAATATAACTTCAGGACATGCCCCAGGCTTTGAGCCAGGGCAGGGGAAGAGCTCTTGTGGAAGTGTGGGGAAGGCCTGATGGATTCTCCAGCACTGCTGATCAAAGGCTGCCTGGCCATGGAAGATTTGTGTAAGTGGCTCCACGATGGCCATCAGCACCATTCCCTCTGCCCACGAGGCATCTGCAGATAATGCAGCAGAAACACAGAAGGAGGGGGGTTTATTTACATGAAAACACACACACAAACATATATCTATATATAGATGATGAGGCATAAACAAACAAGTCTCCAAATCAGAGATCTTCAATCTATCTGAAATCAGAGCAGCTTTTCAGCTGCCAAACTACACTCCCAGGAACCAGGAGAGGGAAGGATCTTCCTACCACTGGGATCTGACACTCAGAGGAGTCTGCTTCACCTTTTCCTTTATTCCTCCTTCTCTCACTAACCTGGCTACTCGGGGTGTACAGGATGAGCTGCACTGGGGTTGCTGTTCTGAGGTACCAATGGCTGCAGGTCCTGAGGAAGCAAAAGGAGTGAGAGGCACTGGGAATGAAGTAACTCTTTTTGGAGGGATGGGAAACAGATGCTGCTCTGACCCTTGGGAATCACGAGATAATGAGACTTGAGATGCCAACTCCTAGCAGGATTGTGAACTCAACACTTTTAAAAGCACAAACTATTTTAATAAATTAATGTACCTCAGACATAAGAAATAACCCTCCTGAGACACAAAAGGTGAGGTTACCATCAATATTACAGAAAACAAGTCATTAATATTTTCCACAGAACCTCAGTGAACATTTTATTTAACCCAGAACTGCTTTAGATCACGCCCAACTGAGCTGTGCTTAAATCAGCCATTGCAGCACAGAAAACATGGAAGCATAAAACAAGATTCTGCCTAAAAAAAACCCAGGCTGATGGGTTTTTTCCTGATTAATGTCACGTTGGTTGTGGGACACGAGGCCTCAGTTCCAAGGCGGAGCTGGATTATTACAAAGCTTCCCTGAACCAGAGACTCCTCACTGGTCCTTCTAGTTTGGGCAACAGGCAAGGCAGTAAACAAAGCTGACATTAAAGAAGAGTGGGAGGACAAGGTTGCCTGGGTGAAGGTAAAACTTATTTTACAGTGAATCATTCCAGAGAAAAGTCTCTGGTTTTTTTTGTCCAGCCCTACCACAGCACATACCTGAGATGCTTTAAATACAGAAAAGCCCAAATGTGTGACAGGTGCTGGTCAACGCAAATCTGCAGGTTTTGGAAAAGGAGTCCAGCTCTTGAATGCATGTGTGGGAGAGAAACCCAGGATGGTTTGGGTTGGAAGGGACCTTAAATCTCATCCAGTCCCACCCCTGCCATGGTCAGGGACACCTTCCACTGTCCCAGGCTGCTCCAAGCCCTGTCCAAGCTTGGACACTTCCAGGGATGCAGCAGCCACAGCTGCTCGGAGCAACTGGATGACAACTGCTTCTTCCAGATCCAACAGAGCTGCTCAGCTGCTGCTACTGCCAGAAAAAAGGCAGCAAAAATTAGAAACTTTCAAATTTACAGCAATTAGGAATTCAAAATTAAAGGCTTTGCTGGCCAAGCTGCAGAGGGAGCAGCACAGGTCAAAAGGCACCGAACACTTCTTGTAGTGAACCCACAAGAAGAACACGGAGGGGCTGGAATGTGTCTGGAGAAGGGAACGGAGCTGGGAAAGGGCTGGAGCCGCAGGAGGGGCTGAGGGAGCTGGGAAAGGGGCTCAGCCTGGAGAAAAGGAGGCTCAGGGGGGCCCTTGTGGCTCTGCACAACTCCCTGACAGGAGGGGGCAGCTGGGGGGTCGGGCTCTGCTCCCAGGGAACAGGGACAGGAGCAGAGGGAACGGCCTCAGGCTGGGCCAGGGGAGGTTTGGGTTGGATATTGGGGAAATTTCTTCACAGAAAGGGTTGTCAGGCAATGGCACAGGCTGCCAGGGCAGGGATGGAGTCGCTGGCCCTCCAAGTGTTCCAAAATGCATGGGCATGTGGCACCTGGGGACTTGGTTTAGTGCTGACCATGGTGGCTGGGCCAACTGTTGGACTCAATGATCTTACAGCTCTTTTTGATTTTCAAGCCCTGCTGCTGCTGAAGTCACCCATTCCCCTGGGTCACCTGCAGCTGGCAACAAAAGGTGCATTCATGGTGAGGTGGGGAAGGTGAAAGCTGTTTGGAGACTCTTTGGAAAAGGAAAAAATAAAGGCATTTTTATTTCACGTCATCGGAACAGCTTTGTTGGCTTAAGAGCTCGCTGTGTTTACAGTGCCAGCACTCAGCAAAGGGACAACCTCTGTGATTGCAGGAAAATTATCACCGCTGGAAAATCATTCTGAGCTTTTCATTTAACACTTCACAGAAGAGACAGCGGTTCCTCAAGAACAAAATGTTTCAGAGAGGCTTTACCAGCAGCCTGAGTTCTGCTGCTCTTCAGAATTAAAGAGCACACAAGAAATGGCAGGTTTTGGCACAGAGCTCATTTGCTGGGACCCGAAGCAAATTTCCAACAATTAATTTAACAAGAATATGCAGCCGCTTGGAAATAATTAACACTGAGATTTAAAATAGTACATTTCAAATAATCATCCAGAGGAAATGGGTTAGGAGGGCAAGGAAGGGGAGCTAAGAGAAATGTTTCTTCAACTTTAAACTCAACCCTAGTCCAAGGATTTGTTTTGCTCCTTTTTTGTGTTTTTTGAGAAGTAAATTTAATTATAAAATTAAGTTTTAAAAGCAGAGATAACCTTGTGCTGGTCAAGGAACATCAGGAAGCAAGGTTTGAGAGGTATTAGAGGCAGAAGAATCCCTGTGCACCCCACTCCTTGGATTTGTTCCTCCAGGGGAGGTATTTAATGCCACAGCCTCAAAGTACATCATGAACCTCCACCGTCATTTCTTTAGTGGAAAAAGGGATGCAAATATGAGAAAAGAAAGTCTGATATTAGCAAGGCTGAAAAAAAGCCTGAACAGTCATTTCTCACTCCGAGGTATTTTTAGCCCTGCTGGGACCCAGCCTGGGCAGCGCTGGTTTCTCCAGGTGTTGTGGCCAATGGGGTCACCTGTCCCCGAGGGCTGAACCCAGGGGTGACACAGCACAGGGTCACCCCGAGGGACAAAGCAGCCAGACACCACCTCTGTATTGCACTCTGAGCTGTTTCCTCAGCTCAGCCGTCCCAGACTGAGGACAGGCAGTGGCCAGGCAGAGCTCATGGAATGGTTTGGGTTGCAAGGGACCTTGAAGCCCATCTTGTTCCTGGACACCTTCCACCATCCCAGGCTGCTCCAAGCCCCAGTGTCCAGCCTGGCCTTGGGCACTGCCAGGGATCCAGGGGCAGCCACAGCTGCTCTGGGCACCCTGTGCCAGGGCCTGCCCACTCTCACAGGGAACAATTCTTTCCCAAAATCCCATCCAGCCCTGCCCTCTGGCAGTGGAAGCCATTCCCTGTGTCCTGTCCCTCCATCCCTTGTCCCCAGTCCTGCTCTCCTGAGACAGGGACCTGCAGAGTGGGTCCCAGAGTGTCCTTCCCGAGCTGGAAGTGTTGTCAGGGAACGACTCACTCAATAGGAAACTCATGAGAGCACATCCCACAAAGCAGCTCAGACAGAAACACCCCAGGATGCAGCACCCACCTCCTCAATTTATTCAAGAAAAGACAGCTTTGGGCAGTTTTGTCTCTGGTGCAGCAAAACAAGAATCTGAAAGGTCCTCAAGCCACTGAATGTGGCAGCTTCACCCTCTTGGTGGCCTCACAGGGAGTCCGCAAGGACACCTGGGACTGTCACTGCCTCCCACAGCAACACCAGTTAAATCCAGAGAAGCAAAGGCAGGACACGATGGCCTGGCCCACACAAACCCATCACTCCCATCCCTCTATCCCCAGAGTCACTGACCGTCCCACCCACGCTGGTGGGAAACTAGCAAAGAGCATCAAGGTCTCTGATACATTTTCCTAAGAGGAAACCACACCATTGGCACATTTCTCCCATAACTTAGGAAAGAATGTAATAATCCCAACTGGTGGACTGGCGAGGACAGGCAGAGGACAAAGACTGGCACCCAAAATACACCCTGACCCCATGGCCTGTCACGAACAGGCTGGAAGGAGTCTCATCATTTGAAAATCTGGATATTAATATCTGGGTTCTTTGGAGATCTTTCCATTCCCCCTCTCATTGTAGCTATAAAGTTACTCCTCAAAATACAAGAAAAGTTGAAATTCTGTTTGGGAAAAAAAATAAAACTAATTTAACGGAGACTTGTTTTTTCTGAGAAAAAGACCAGAAAACACTTCCACATCTCCAGTGTAAAGTGCTGGATAAAACTAAGGATCTACTTCAAAATGTAATTAGCAGAGCAAGTCTTCTTTTCAAAGGGGAAAAAAAAAGTATTTAAATATTTCAAATATTCTGGTGTCTTCTTTTCTCTCCATTCAACTCCACCTTGAAAACCTACTCCAACCAGCACAGTCACAGGCAGCAACACCCACCAGTCCTTTAATTTTCCAGCCTTTCTCTGGCGTGCTCAAGATAACTTATCTTCTCCACACCTGTCTTACTTCTTTAACTAGTGTGGGTGAAAAATACCCGCTTAAGACAAGAAAAAAAAAAACAAACCACCCAACCAAATCCCAACTATTTCAACTTAGTCACAACTGGACACTTTGAAAACGCAGTCAAAAGCTAAAGAAAATCACCTTTCAAGCTGTACTACATTAAAACACTTCAGCTGCGATGTATGAAAGGCTAAAAGCAAAACTGAGGCTGTTTTTAAAACCTGTCTGGCTTTAAACAATTCAAAAGCTGGAATTAAAACTCTGCAGCTCCTTTAGGACTCAGACACCTGCAGCTCCTTGGCCACTTTTAACCACAGAACCCCCAGCACAATCCTCACTTCAATAAAAATCCAAAATCCCGAAGGGAAATGAAAACCCTCATAAACCAAACCCTCCAAAGCCAAGCCGAGCTTTTTGCACAGTCCACAGGTTCCAGAGGCAGATGCCCAAGGACTCGGGTGTCCTGCTAAATGAATGGCGACCACGTGAAAGCCTCCCTGGAGAAGTCGCTTCTCTCCAGCTGCTCCTTCCCAGCCGCACCCCCCAAACCACGACCTCACCCCGCAGGAAGCCAAAAACTTCACGAAGAGTTACCTGAGCCGGCGGGGGTCAATAAACACTGCAGGTATTTGTTCATGCCGGAGCTGCGCGGTGCTGCGGAGACGCCCCGGCAGGGGCTGCGGGCAGCACGCGGTGCCCCGGTGCTGACACAGCACTCGGGAACTGGGGCAGGACCCGCCCGAGTCCCGCCTTCGCCCTCCTGTGCTCCCCGCCCGGGCGGGCTCCGAGTGCCTGCGGGGGCTTTCCAACCCCGCTCCTCTTTCCTAGCGCTGCTCCCCTCACCTTGGGGGGGATTCTGACCTGCTCCTCCTCTCCCCGCTCCCCAGCTGCAGCTGCTTTTGGCTCGGTTTGCGCTGCGCACGGCGGTGCGGGCGGCGGCCACAGGGATCTCCATCCCCGGCCGTGCCGTGCCGTGCCCCCGGCCCGACCCCGGCAGCCCCCGGCTCCGCGGCCCAGGCTGTGCCAGCCCCGGGGGAGGTGGCAGCGCCGGGACACGGCCCGGCCCTGCCTGTCGGTGCCTGCCCGAGCCCACGTGAGGCAGCCCGGCGCCTCCGCCGCGCCCAGCACGGGCAACGCGCTCCGGGGAGCCTGGATTAGTGAGGGAACTGGGCTGCCCGCTTAGCGCGGCGGGGCTCGGCTGGAGATGAGAAACATAAACCGGAGGAAGTGTTCGAATGTCAGGGAAGACATCCCAGAGGGGAGAGGGAGGTCCCGGGAGCGCAGACAGAGGGTTCCTGGGCGGGCGGAGAGGAGCCGGGTACTCACCAGCACTGGCACAACTCCAGCTGTGCCGAACCCAAAATCCTGCTGGCCTGATGGAGATCTGCTCCCACCTCCTGCTTTTCACACACCTGGAACTGACCCACGTGGGGAGGCTCGGACTCGGGGCGGAATCTCCCCACAGCCACAGAAAGACCAAAAATGGGAAGTGTCCTGTGAGCCCACACTGAAATCCCGGCACAAAGGGCACCTGCACTGCCCACCCACAGGAAACTGCCCCAGCCGACAGCGCAGGGAAATCACCACAAACCCCAAACTGCTGAAATGACACATCCCGACCTCACCATCAATTGATTTTTCACTCTTCATTTCAAAACTTGGTTAAAAATAAAATCCACTGGTGGCATTTTGGTAATTACTGTCCTAAACACAAATTGGCGGGGGTGGGGGTGGGAAGCAGAATTGATGCCCCCTCCCAGTTCACGGACTGGAGCATCCAACAGTGAACACCTGCTTTGCTCTGTCAGTGCAATGATACTGAAAACACTTCATGAGTTTCCACTTCTGCTGCAGCAAATACAGTAATAAAAGCTCTTTGCTGAGATGATCCTGCACAACATCAATCCCAGGAAGGAGAACGCACTGGGAAAGACCTTTTTTTTCATCCTTTCTACACACGGTGTGAACATGCCCTGCAATGTGAGTCACACCAAGGCTCTACATCCCAGCCTGTGCCGGGGCTGCTCCCACCAAACAGGCACAGCCCCCAGCAAAGCGCTGTGAGGCACCTGACAACGGCCCTGATCCTGTGGGGACATGTGGGGCGATGAAAGCTGGGTTTTAGCTTTTAAAGAGCCTCTTTAGGTTTTACCAAGTACGACAGAACCATAGAATGTCCTGAGCTGGAAAGGACCCACAGGGATCATCATTCCAGCCCCTGTCCCTGCCCAGACACCCCAACAGCCCCACCCTGGGCACCTCTGGGAGCGGTGTCCAAACGCTCCTGGAGCTCTGGCAGCCTCGGGGCCGGGCCCATTCCCTGGGGAGCCTGGGCAGTGCCAGCACCCCCGGGGGGACCATCCTGCTCACAGCCATCCTAGGTGGCTGCTTTTGGGCAGAAGGGAGAGGTGAAGTGCCTCCCTGCACCAGTGACAGGATCCAGAGTTCAAGCTGGGGAGGAGAGAAGCCCAAGGATTTCTCCACACTTGACCTGAGCCCAACAGTGTTGCAGCAGCTCACTGTGTGTCAATGACACGCAGGGGCAGAACTCTGGCCCTGACACCTTCCACAGATTTGATCCAGGTCTAACCTGCAAAGTGTTGTACATCCAGATAGAAAATCCACACAGCAAGAAAACTGCTCCACAAGCTTTGGACCACATCAGAAAACTGCTGAGCAGCTCAGTACACTCCACTGCTGAATAAAGTACTTCAGGCAGGTGCTGAAAGCCTGGCTGGCTCTTCCCATCTCACACGAACACAAGGATCAGGACCTGAGGGAGTGGCTGGAGCTGTGTCAGGCCTTGGGATGGAGCTCAGGGAAAGGTTCTTCCCCCCGAGGGGGCTGGCACTGCCCAGGCTCCCCAGGGAATGGGCCCGGCCCCGAGGCTGCCAGAGCTCCAGGAGCGTTTGGACACCGCTCCCAGGGGTGCCCAGGGTGGGGCTGTTGGGGTGTCTGGGCAGGGCCAGGGGCTGGACTGATGATCCCTGAGGGTCCCTTCCCACTCTGGACATTCCAGGATTCCGTGATCAGAGCAGACTAAAGAGCTCAGAGCTCCAGACCTGGAAGCAGCTTTCTGCTCTGGGTTCACAAACATCCACCTCCGAAACACCCCCTTGACAGCATCAAACCAGCAAACCAGGGCTGCCTACCTTAAGATATTTATGAAGAGCTGTATTATGCCTCTTTTATGTCTTTCAGCATACTCAGGACCTCGACTTTAAAGAGAGACCTATTTTTCCCCTCTACAGCTCTTGAAAAGATGCTTTTAGGACTGAAGGCAGCTCTTCCCTCCTCCTTACAGCGCACGCTTTCAAAGCACTTCACACACATTCAATAATCTTTTCATCCTGTTCTGAAGCAGGTGGGTTTTAGTCGTCTCAGAGATGGAAAAAGCACTTCAGCCAAGTCAGGATGAGAATTTGCAATCTCCAGATTCCCAGTCCTGGACAGAAAACACCCCATCAGCCCCAGCCCTTTCCTCAGTGCTCAGCCAGCACTGAATCTTCACAAACCTCCAAGGCAGCCACATTCTGGTACCACACAGGCAGATCCCTGCAGTAAAACAAGGGAATAGATTTCCCACACCAAGCATTCCACGTTTCAGACCCCAGTTCAAACATGCCCCTCACTCAACACGTTTGTATTTATGGAGCTGCTTCCAGACAGGAAGGAAAGGGAATGCCTGACACATCCAGACAGCAGCAGTCAGGGAAAACTCAGTCCTGCTGCTCCTGCAGATCTCCAAGGGCATGGACAGCTCTTCACCACTGTCCCCCAGAGCTTGGGAGCACACGAGCACTGTACGAAAAACAGGGATCATGTTATGAACACCTGAACCTTGGGAAGTCTGGAACGGTGAGGGTGGGCAAAAAAAGGAGGGGAACAGTGCTACATCCCACTAATTCCTCTTTTCACATCCTCTCTGCTCCATCTGGCACGTGTCCACAGCCCTCCCCCTCCCACAACCTGCCAGGACCAGCTCCACTCTCAGTTTTCAAAAGCTCCTTTCAAAGCTATGAAATTGCACCAAGAGTTTTGGGGTTCCTGCCAATCCTCCGGTGATCCTCAAACATCAAAGCCAGCCCCAGCCTCGAATCAATATGCTTAGCAGGCCGCTCCTTTAGATGTTATCCTTTTTTTCTAGGCACCATCCCAGAAAACACCAATCTGTGCTGCAACTCTTGGTGTAGAAACCCACCTGCCTTGGCAAAAAAGTGACACTTTTAAAGCTTCTTTATCGAGTGATGTGATTAAATAGGTCAGATCTGCCCAAGTGCACAGTTAGGAGGCTACTTCAAAACAAGACAGGCCGTTCCCCTGGCAGGGAGCAAGTCCTGGGGGATGGAGAACCTGCTCCCAGAAGATGGTTGCCTGGTTCTGGCTGAGCTACTACACCCTCTAGTGTAAATCCTACAGATCCTTCCAGGCGGCAGCAGCCCCAGGCAGGCAGGGAAGTGACAGGAGTACTTCAACCGGAATTCTTCCCAGGAAGCTGAGCCAAGCACTGCTTGCAAAATAACTGCAAAAGTGCTCCTACAGAAATCAGGAACATTTTGTGACCCGCTGGAGCCCGTTCTAAAAGCCAGAGATTGCAGCAGGTCCATCGCTCACCTCCCATTTCTCAATGGGAATCACAGAATCCCGGACTGGTTTGGGTTGGAGGGGACCTTGAAGCCCATCCACTCCCACCCCTGCCATGAGCAGGGACACCTCCCACTGTCCCAGGCTGCTCCCAGCCCCAGTGTCCAGCCTGGCCTTGGGCACTGCCAGGGATCCAGGGGCAGCCACAGCTGCTCTGGGCACCCTGTGCCAGGGCCTGCCCACCCTCCCAGGGAACAATTCCTTCCCAATATCCCATCCAGCCCTGCCCTCTGGCAGTGGAAGCCATTCCCTGTGTCCTGTCCCTCCATCCCTTGTCCCCAGTCCCTCTCCAGCTCTCCTGGAGCCCCTTTAGGCCCTGCAAGGGGCTCTGAGCTCTCCCTGGAGCCTTCTCCTCTCCAGGTGAGCACCCCCAGCTCTCCCAGCCTGGCTCCAGACCTTGGAGCATCTCCGTGCCCCCTCTGGGCTTGTTCCAACAGCCCTCCCTTCTCATGTTCAAAGCCCCAGACCTGGAGGCAGCTCTGCAGGTGGGAGTCAACACAGAATCAACATTAAAAATTGGCTGGAGGCAAACCCTGAGCTGAGACAGAACCCACAGATCCCTGTTACGCCAGCCGTGCCCTGTGCTAGGTGCCAAGAGTTTGGGAGAGAGGCAGGAACAGGCTCTGAGCCGGCTGCGGGGAGCAGGAGGCAGCGGCTGGAGCTCAGCCTCGTGATCCTGCTTCTTTCACAAGTGGCAGAAACTTCCCCTTGGGAAACCAGGCCCACACTATGGGTTCTATTTGCTAAAAAAACTCCTCTCTAAGTGCTGTAGATTATGTTGGATATGAGGAAAAATTCCTTCATAGAAAAAGTTGTCCAGCATTGGAAGAGGCTGCCTGGGGCAGGGTGGAGTCCCCATCCCTGGAGGTGTTCAAAGAACCTGTGCAAGTGGCTCTTGAGGACAGGGGTTAGTGGTGACCACGATGGGGCAGGTTGAAGGTTGGATCTGATGAACTTGGAGGGCTTTTCCAACCTTAACAATTCCATGATTGCATGTAAACTCTTGCTCCCCAAAACTCAGGCTGCTTCTCCTGCACCTCTGACATGGTCATAGCAAGGCATTGGGGTATTTTTCTTGCCCTTCACACTCAGCTTCCACCAACACTTCCAGCCAGCTCTGGGAGCCTCACACACTTTCCAGAGGCACACAGAGGTTCTCCCTTCCCCACTTCAAACCCCAAAGCCAGCCCCAGCTGTTATCAAGCACAGTAGCACCTGGTGCACGCCAAAATGAGCAACTCCAGTTCCAAAACTGACATTCCACAGATATTTAAAGACATGCAAGAACAGCACACTGAAACATAATTATAACATCATCTAAAGAACCATCCTAAAGCATCCTAGGGAGCTTATAAAATTCAAGAGAGCGCTGAAATCAGCAAAACTTTTTGTCTTTTTTACGATTATCTGCCTGTGACAGCCCTGAGAATGCTTCTTTTATTTTAAACTAAACTAGTAGTGGTGGTAAGTTGTCCTGGTAACCAGGAAGCATCAAGAATTAATCCTCTTCCAAACCTGAGAGCAACCCAAAGTTAAGCAAGCACACAAAAAACGCAAGCTGGGCTTTGTTTTGGCAATTTCTGCTTCAGATTATTAGAGACCGTCCACAGCAGCACTATTATTCCATTATACCTAACAGAAATAACAAAGCTTTGACAAAAAGAAACCAGCAGGGTTCTTCTAAGGAAAAGAATGAAGGCTCTTTTCTCCCAATAAATCAGCAGAACAGCAAATAATGTGTATAAATAAAACGACAAGAGTTGCTGGAAGAACGGACAACAATAGCTCACTATTGATCCTTGTGGGTCCCTTCCAACTCAGGATATTCCATGACTGTCTGATTCACTGGGTTTTTTGTGCCAGGCTGCCTTTGAGAAGCCTGGCAGTGCTCTGTGCCCCACCAACCCCTCCCGGGGGGGGTCTGGCTGGCCACAGCCCCCCGAGGCCGCAGCGCGGGCCCTGCTCCCCGATATTGGGGACACTGAGCCTGCTCAGGCGGCTCCTGACGGGATCTCACGGCCCGGGAGCTGCCAGCAGGTTTGGAATTCGGCGCTGACACCTCAGCGCCACGTGAGCCGAGCGCCCGGAGCGACAAAGAACGGGACCGGGGCGGCGCTGCCCTGCTGGGGCTGGGGCTGTCCCGGACCCGCGGGAAGCTGCTCCCCACCGCCCTGGGCCCAGCAGGATCCCACCGACCCCACCGCCCTCTGCCCCGCTGGGGCTGCAAAGCTCCTTCAAACCCTCCCTTGGCCGAAGGAGGAGCGGACAGCCCAGGGCCCGGGCAGGGCCGGGCACACGCAGCCAGAGCCGAGGGACGGGCGGGCGGCACCGACAGAGCCCCGGGGGTCACTGAGGGGCGACCCCGCGGCCATGGGGGGCTCAGGGGAGGCAGATTCGGGCCCTGCAGGGTGGGCAGGCGGGAGAGGAGGAGGCCAGGCACGGGCCTGCCCTTGCCGGGGGGAAACACACGGGGCGGGGGTGAAGCACGACCGGGCCGGGGGCGGCGGGGACGGGAACAGCCGCAGCCCGGGCAAGGTGAGGGGGAAGGTGAGGGACAAGGTGAGGGGGTACCGCGGCCGGGCCGGGCCGGGCCGTACCTGCGCCGTGTCCGAGCGGGAGCCCCACGCTGGGGTCGCCCGAGGCTCCGGAGACTCCGCACGGCGCCGGGGCCACCGGGGGGTGCCGAAAGTGGCAGTAGGGCCTGCGGCATCCCCGGCCCGGCCCCGACCCCCCGGCGTTGAGGAACGGGCAGTCGATGCCGCGGAAGTAGCCGGTGGATCTGAGCATCCNTCCTGGGATAGCCTGAGGTGGCTCGGTCCAGCCCCTGTCCCTGCCCGGACACCCCAACAGCCCCACCCTGGGCACCCCTGGGAGCGGTGTCCAAACGCTCCTGGAGCTCTGGCAGCCTCGGGGCCGGGCCCATTCCCTGGGGAGCCTGGGCAGTGCCAGCACCCTCGGGGGGAAGAACCTTTCCCTGAGCTCCATCCCAAGCCCTGACACAGCTCCAGCCGTTCCTGGGCTCCTGTCCCTGTCCCAGAGCAGAGCTCAGCCCCTGCCCCTCCCCTCAGCCTCCTCTGCCTCAGCTGAATTCCAGCGTTCCCGCTCCCTCGGGGCATGGCCGGGCTGCAGGAGCCGCCGTCCAGAATCAACGCTCTGAGGGGAGCCCGGGGTGGGGTTGTTGGGGTGTCTGTGCAGGGCCGGGAGTTGGACTCGATGATCCCTGTGGGTCCCTCGCAGCTCAGGATATTCCAGGATTCTGTAATCCCAGCTCGGCCGGGTTTGGCACATCCCCGCGGCGAGGGGAGACTTAGGGGTTGGGGTAGAGCCCCGGGGCTGCAGCCACCTCACGCTGCTGCATGGAGTGCTGCTGGGCTGCCGAGCACCCCCAGAGTCCCCCGGCACCCCCAGAACGAGTCCCCCGGCTGTGGGCACAGTGATGGTCACGGGTTCCTTGCTCCGTGGCCCATCAGCCCAGCAGCACAGACCACGGTGGAGCACCACTGACCACCACACCAGCACAGCCTGCAGATCCCAGCATGGACCACAGCCCCAGCACATTCCAGTATTCCCAGCGTGGACCACTGCCCCAGCACATTCCAGTATTCCCAGCATGGACCACAGCCCCAGCACATTCCAGTATTCCCAGCGTGGACCACTGCCCCAGCACATTCCAGTATTCCCAGCATGGACCACAGCCCCAGCACATTCCAGTATTCCCAGCGTGGACCACTGCCCCAGCACATTCCAGTATTCCCAGCATGGACCACAGCCCCAGCACATTCCAGTATTCCCAGCGTGGACCACTGCCCCAGCACATTCCAGTATTCCCAGCATGGACCACAGCCCCAGCACATTCCAGTATTCCCAGCGTGGACCACTGCCCCAGCACATTCCAGTATTCCCAGCATGGACCACAGCCCCAGCACATTCCAGTATTCCCAGCGTGGACCACTGCCCCAGCACATTCCAGTATTCCCAGCATGGACCACAGCCCCAGCACATTCCAGTATTCCCAGCGTGGACCACTGCCCCAGCACATTCCAGTATTCCCAGCATGGACCACAGCCCCAGCACATTCCAGTATTCCCAGCGTGGACCGCCATGGACCACTGGCCCAGCACGGATCATCCCTAGCATGGACCACCATGGGCCACTGACCCCAGTACAGACCCCAGCCCCAGCCCCAGTACAGCCTGCTGCCTCCGGCACAGACCACCATGGACCACTGCCCCAGCACGGATCACCCCTAGCATGGAGCACCATGAACCACCTCCCCAGCACAGACCTGCCCTGGTCTCAGCACACCCCACTGCCCCAGTGTGTCCCAGCATGGGCTGCCGTGGACCAGCAGCCCCAGCACAGCCCCTCCACCCCGGCACGGACCACCTCAAACCTCCTCCCTGAGCCCCAGCACAGCTTGGGCCTCCTGGAGAGCAGCAGGACGCTGGACAGGCCTGGGCAGTGGCGCCGAGGCTGAGGCCAGGCCAAGAACGGGTTCCACATCCCATGGGGGCCCAGCCCCCTCCTTGCCCCAGGTAGCCACCACACCTGCATTTACCAGTGGGGAAACTGAGGCACGCGGTGACAGCGCTTTGGCTGAGCTGAGCCTGTGCCAGAGCAGGGACTCAGAGCCTGGATTTGGAGCTGGCCCTGGGGGGATCAGCCTGGGGAGGGGCATCCACAGCTCCTGGAATCACCTGGCACTGGCACTGCCAGGTGTTCAGAGCAGGGACACTCCACCTCCAGCAGGTGAGGCCTTTCTGGGATATCCGCAAGGACCAAGCCCCCCGAGGAGAAATCCCATGGAGTGGAGCCAGACACCCCAGCCTGGAGAGATGGGATGATCCAAGAGAGCCTCATGACTTGTGCAAGGAGACTTGGGAAGGTCGAGGGCAGTGCCAGGAACAGTTGGGTGATGCAGAGAAAGGTGCACGAGGAGAAGTCGGCCTTGGCCAAAGGGAGGGACAAGGGAAAGATTGCAAAAGTTGTGTTTTGTAATAGTCTTCAGTGAAAAAAAACCCACTTTGTTTTCCAAATTTGGCACATGCTGCTCTCATGGCATCCCAGCAGAGTCCAGGAGAGGAGGATGCTGGAGAGGAACCCAACACTGAGCAGAACCAGCAGCTGCTGACCTCGGGAAACCTGAATAATCCATAAAAACTTCTGAACAGCAGGAAACTCCAGGAGATGAGCTGCCTTCCCTCTGGCAGAAACCTGGCCCTGGCACAAGGTGCTTTACAGGTACTGGGGGAGGGCTGTGCTGAGATCCCCACCCACACCTCCCCAGCCAGTTTCCTTCTCCCACCAGTCCTGGGACAGCAAACTCATCTTTCCCCCATAAAAACAGAGTGGTTTTATTTTTATGGTATGGATAAATCTTTTTTATGGAACTTCAAATGCAACAGAGAAGCCTCAAGAAAGACACACACATAAACAAAGCACAGGAACACGGGGTATTTCCCTGCCTTATAATTCTCATCCTGTGCTTCCTCAGCTCACAAACCAGCAAAATAAAATAAAATAAAATATTTGTTTCTGCCCAGGCCTGGAGGACCTGACATGGAAAAGCTTCCCAAACTCGAGGCTGGTCTTGGCTATGCTTTTGCCTCCCCAGCTAAGCTCCGTTGACTGGGATGCCCACTCAGCTCCCAGTCCACAGCACTGGAAAGGTCCCGAGGGTCCCTCTGCACACCAAGGCAGCTCCTCTGAAAGCAACAACCCCAAATTCCCCCATCCTGCTCAGCACTCCACAGGCATCCCTCCAACCCTGCTCAGGACCTAAAACTGCCCCCAGCCTCCTTGACTGACCAAGGGACCCCCAAAACTGACCTCAACACCTCAAAGCTCCTGACCCTCTGCAGGGAAATGAGGGGTCCCCAACCCTGCTGCCCCCCCATGTCCCACAGCCAAAGCCCCTGATGTCAGTTAAGGAGAGGGACAAGATGGGGTGGGGGTGGGCACAGGGTGGGGCTGTCACCGACCTCAGTCCCTACAGGGACAAGGGGGACGGGGCTTTGCCCCTCGCCTCCCCAGGAGAGCCAGGCAGGGGGATGTCACTGCACCGGGGCCAGTGCCACCCCTGGCACAGCCCCTTCTGCTGCTGGGGGACACAGGGACCTGTCCCCATGACAGGGAGACACCGCACTGTGCTGGGTGACAGTGACACAGGGCCCTGTCTGCAGTGACAGGGAGACACCACACTGTGCTGGGTGACAGTGACACAGGGCCCTGTCTGCAGTGACAGGGAGACACCACACTGTGCTGGGTGACAGTGACACAGGGCCCTGTCTGCAGTGACAGGGAGACACCACACTGTGCTGGGTGACAGTGACACAGGGCCCTGTCTGCAGTGACAGGGAGACACCACACTGTGCTGGGTGACAGTGACACAGGGCCCTGTCTGCAGTGACAGGGAGACACCACACTGTGCTGGGTGACAGTGACACAGGGCCCTGTCTGCAGTGACAGGGAGACACCACACTGTGCTGGGTGACAGTGACACAGGGCCCTGTCTGCAGTGACAGGGAGACACCACACTGTGCTGGGTGACAGTGACACAGGGCCCTGTCCCCGTGACAGGGAGACACTGCAGTGTGCTGGGTGACAGAGGGTGACAGGGAGACAGCACACTGTTACTGCTGCTGGGTGACACAGGGGCCTGTTCCCGTGACAGGGAGACACCGCACTGTGCTGTGCTGGGTGACACAGGGACCTGCCCTGGTGCCAGGGTGACCCCACGCCCTGCTGGGTGTCCCCCACCCATCAGGGACCACGCGAGGGTGTGACCCAGGAGCGTGGCTGGGGACGCTCCTGGTTCCCTCCCTGCGGCAGAGCTCAGATCCAGCCCTGGGGCTCAGGGGTCTCCCTGGAATCTCATCCCCGCCCCCAGCCCTGCCCCCCCGGCTGCTCCCTGCCCTGCTGTGAACCCCAGCTGGGTGAGCAGGGTTGAGTGTTGGGAGAAGAACCCAAAAACATGGAAACCAGCTGGAGATGCTGGTGTGACCAGAGCCTCCCCCCACAGACCCCCGCTCCCTGCTCCTTGTTCTGCATCAGCACAACCGAGCACCCCTGGGCGAGTTCCTGCTCCCCATGGTGGGGATTTTCTCTGCTTCCACGTGGGAACTTTTCCATTGTCCCGGCACAGCCTCGGCACGAGGTGCCGGGTGGGGTTTGTGAAGCTGGAGAAGGAAACAGAGCTGGGAGAGCAGCTGGGAGAACCCTGCAGCTGCCAGAACATCCTCCCATGGGGCCGTCTCTTCGCAGGGATGGGCTGATCGGGGTGGTGACATCGCTCCCAGTGCTCCCAGTAATCCCAGTACCCCATCCGGGTACCACCCTACCTGTAACCCCCCCATGTCCATGTCCCCCTCGGGAGTTCCTCCCCAGACAGGGGTTCTCTGTGACACCCCATAGTCCCCTCCACGTCCTGGGGCAATGGCCTGGCATCCCACCCTGGCCAGCCCCAGCCCACGGGGTACCGGCCACCCTGGGGGCTGCTGCAGCTCCCCACGGGTGTTTCCAGCGCCCCAGGGTGCTCCTGGCACCCCAAGGGGATGCTCCAGGTCTCCACAGCTGCTTCTGGCACATAAAGAGGATGCATCCCAGCCTCTCCTCTAAGATTTTTCCGGTCCCTCAATGGGATTTTTCATCCCCCCAGGATGTTCCTGGTGTCCTAAGGGGATGCTCTGGCCCCTACAAGGCAATCCTTTTCCCCACCAAGGGGCTGCTCCCAGCTCCCCACGGGGATGCCCTGGCCCTCCAAGGGGACATTGAAGTCCCGCAGGGTGGTCCCATCCCCCCGAGGACTCGTGTCCCAGCCCCGGTGCGTGTCCCACGTGTGCTGTCCAGGCGCTGTCACCGCGGGGCTGTGGCAGCCCGTGGGCCTCCCTTGGCCGTCCCAGCCTCCAGGCATCGCTCAGGCATAGGATGACAAAGGGAAGCTCACAGGGGGCAGCGGGCCCGGCCCCGCACTCCTCCGGGAGCTCCTGCGGACAGAGGAGAGATGTGAGGGGAGAGCCTGGGGAGCTGAGGGATCCGAGGGAGCTGGGGGATCCTGGGGAGTTGGGAGATCCCCGGGAGTCGAAGGACCCCGGGGAGCTGAGGGATCCGAGGGAGCTGGAGGGTCCTGGGGAGCTGGGAGATCCCAAGGAGTTGAGGGATCTCGGGGATCTGGGGTATCCCAGGGAGCTGGCGGATCCTGTGGCAGCTGGGGCATCCTGGAGGGTCCCGTGGAGCCAGGGGAGCTGCGGGATCAGAGGGAGCTGGAGGTTCTCAGCCTGCCCCACGTCTCCAGGAGGTGCAAACCAGCCCGTGCCCGGTGCAACCCAGAGCCCCGGCAGCGCTGCGGTCCCTGGGGGTGGTTCGGGACGTGCCAGGTGTGAGGTGCCAGTGGGGCCAGCGCTGCCAATGGGTGCAGGGGCTGCGTGTGGGACCCGAGGGGTGAGGAGAGGGGCCAGGGGGGTGTGTGCACATCTCAGTGTGTCTGTGCACAGCTGTGTGTGTGCAGGTCTCTGCAGGGCTGTGCACACACACACGTGCAAAGGTCCCTGTGTGCAGGGCTGTGTGTGCTCACCCACCCGTGTGCACACGCGTGTGCAGGTACACGTGTGTGCTGTGAGCACACGGATGTGCACAGGCAGAGCTGGGTGGGGCCATCCCATAGTTTCCCACCCAGGCCCAGGGTCCCAGCCCAGCTCAGGGACCCTCAGGGACCACCACCTGCCACCCCTGTCCCCAGCCCCAGCCAGCAGTGCAGTGCCCCCGGGGTTCTGGGAGCCGCTCATGGGTTCTGGAGGCCCCCCCAAGGTTGTGGGGGCCCCCTCAGGGTGGTGGGTG
>VZRO01004195.1:0-47059 GCA_013397915.1 Daphoenositta chrysoptera
TTCCTAGAGCAGAGCAAGCACAACAGACTGTTTTGCATAGATCCTTAAAAATTTGAAAGAGTTTGGAGCAGATTGAACACAGCTGAACACCGGAACAAGAGTCTCGTCACTGCTTGATGTCATTTATGATTGCTACTAATATAGCTGTTTGCATTTTTATACCCATCTTTAGTATGAACTTCAATGCATTTTTCTCCAACATTTAAAAAAACCTGACAACCCAGCCTGATGAAAGTAGGAAAATTTGACTTTGCTTACAGTCATCCTGTAGAGTATAGTCCATATCTGCTATAGAAGTTTTAACTGTTAGTAAAACATCTCTACTAACACGCTGACTAGAAGTAAATCAGGAAATAAAAGCAAGAATCCTGAAAATTTTAGAAACATTAAGCATTAGGTTTTAAGTCAGACTAACTTTTTCCCCCATGTATTTAGTGTCTCAATGGGATTGAAGGAAGACTAAACCCCATCAGCAGAATATGTTTGACAGGACTGGGTTTTGCTCAGGGATCAATCTATGTAAAAACAAGGATTTCTTTTTCAGAACAGTCTCTTTTCATGTTGACAGAGAAAACCTTCTTCTGATTGATTTAGGACAGTGAATTGGCTGTACTTTATTACTTGTCTTGTGCCTTTAGCACTTAAAAGCTGCAGGCAAGCAGGCAGTTAGGGTTGTATAATCCTAGTCAAGGGTCAAAATCACATAAATGTTTCATCTCCACCCTTGCAAACCTTTTTCCTGATTCTCCCAATGGTTGGTTTTTTAAGTGTTGCCAGTAGCTTTCCTAAATGTCAAATGGTGCCACGGTGAGGGAAGACTCCTGTTTCCTGGGAAGGGCACAAACCAGAAGAGGAGCAAGCAGTGTCTCAGCAGAGGCTCCCTGGGAGGGCAAGCGGGTGGGTTTGCCAGGGCAGTGTGGGCACAGCACACCTCCTCATTGCCACGGGTGTCAGGGGTCTGTTCCCATGGATGCCGAGTTGTCACTGTGCAGCAAGAGAGGAGAGGGAGAGTTTCAGAGCTTACTGACATCTTGGTGAGAGGATGGCTACGCCCTGTGCCGGGCAAGAGAACACGCTCCATTGGCACCTCCTTAGCAGATGAATCTGCATCTTCTAAACAGACAGCCAGGGGTTTGCATGTCTTGGCCACTTACGGGTAGTCTTAGAAGGAGGGCTTTTTAATGAAATAGGTGATATTTCAAAGGCCTTCCTGTTGGCTGAAAACCAAGAAATGCATAGCCAGCATTTGAAATACTAAGAAATATTTTAATGAAATTTTGATAATCTCACCTGTTGAACAACTGAAGGAAGGGAATATATTAAATGTATACTGGTTAGCTTCAGGTTTCAAAGTCAGTATTTAAATTGAGACTTGACTCTAAAGACATAAAAACTCTACCAAGTATCTTGGAAAGTAAAGTACTTACTCTTTCACAGATTCATCTGTAGTAGCCTGTAGATCTCAAAATACAAGGTTTTATGTTTTGTTGTCTCTTATGATGGTGAAAATTACCATCAAATGATAATTCCACGGATATATCCAGTGAGGATGGTCTCAGTCTTATCCCATCCTTCTAACTTTTATAACAAAAACAACTAATGCAAATAATCTTGGGAGCTAGCCATCTATTACTTCTCACTTACCTCAGTTTCTCACTGTTTTAATGGTGTCAGAACTTTCAGAGAACCTAATGTTTTTTCTGCTACCTTCCATCTTGTAAAGTCAGTTGTATTTGTAGGGAGTGAATGGCGGGTGCTGGGAGAAAAGACTTCCTGTGTGCTGCACATGGGCATCAATGATTGACAAAGGGGAAGGCTGTGAAGCACCCAGCCAACAACCTTGGTTTGTCACTATGGCTCATACTAGTTGTGTTTTGGTAGTTGTTAGACATCCTGTTTCTCTGTAAAGTTTCCAGACAGGTAGGATTCAGGTTCTAGTGGTTCATGTCGGGTTATAAACAGCTGTATTCCCCACAGAAGAGATTTCTGTTGATCTAGTCATAGTTTAAACTAATTTTGCCCAGGGCCATGCATAAAACAGTGCCAGAATAGAGAGAGAAAGAAAGTGGGGTGGGGGAAAAACACCAATACCACTTCACTTTGCTTTAGGAAGCCAACCAAAATATCCCAGCTAGTGTAGGTTGGCTTATTATCAGCATAGTCATGTTAAGTATTAAAATATACAAAAAAGAGGGGAAAATTGTTTCAGTCCAGGAAATTTCATTTTTAGATTGTAATGTAACAAGGGCTAGACTGACTTCATCCTTCAGTTTGGCAAGCCTTCTTCCAGGGTGAAACTTTTCATTCAAGCTTTTAGACTAAGGCAAGTAAGTACATAGAAGGCATGTTGTTTGTATGTATATATAAGAATATATAGAAATGAGATGTTAAAAATGATAATTTTCTAAATATCCTCCTACAATTACTTTGCTAACATAAACAAATGGAAACTGGCACTGAGATAGAGCTGAGAGATAGGAAACAATTTGTTTAACATTGTTCTATATCAGTTTTTAAACAAGGGCTGAGTTGCTTACTTTCTGGAACAGTCTAAGAAAGAATTAGTAATTAAAAGGAAAGCAAAACAGTGCCTGCAGTGTTAGAAACATACAGTAAGAACATACTTGGCAGATGTAAAATATACTGCTACATAGAGACGTGGATAATCAGTATATTTCAGAAATGCTGCTGCTTTAGAGTGGAAAAATCAAAATTCTCCAATCACTTCTGCCTGGAAGAGTTAGTGAATTTGGTCAAGTTTTTTGTGATGGGATTGAAACAGATCTTTTGTAACTGCAGTCTTTGTTCATGTGTGTGTTAGTATAAATGTTTCCTTCTTTAAGGAAGCAATTCAGATTGCCCTTTTTCAGTGCAATTACTGCTGTGTTAAGTTCAAGTAATATAGCATCTAAAAACATTTATGGAGCAAAGAAAAGAAGCCTTTTATTCTAACCTTGCCAAGAGCAGAAATAAAATGAGCTGTTGTGCTGGAAGTGTAGAACTGCATGAGGATTTGTAACGTCCTATTTCTCGTGGTTTAGTCTTGTGTGCAGCCTGAGATTTGTGTGATTTAATGAGACTGTGATTCGTTTATCCTGTCAAGCTTTAAATAAAAACCCTCAAAGCACTTCCTTCCTTTTTTGAATTATGTGTTTTTGCAAGTACGGTATCAAAAGCTGTCCCTTAAAGAGAGGGAGGGGAACCAAATACAGTTATGTATGTTGGCTGGATTTTTTTTCTTCTGTTTTATTAGACACTGAGTGGTATTATCCATTTCTCTGTGTCTCTCTGTCTTGTTTTGGGACATTAAGAGGTTCCTGCCATCCTCTTCAGTTACACATGAAAACAGAACATAAGCACAGGCTGCTCCTGAACTCTGCTTTTGCAGGGGGGAATGGGATTAAAATCTCATTCTGTGGGTGGGGAATAATAAGGCCCACAGAAAGCCAGGCTGTGCCGAAGATGTGCATCAACTCCTTGTGTTGTGTGTCCTCAGGCACCACCCGTGCCTGTATTGTGGAGCATCCCTGCATGGGGTGTGAAGTAACATTCACAGGGGAAAATACGTGTGACTCTTTTGGGTGCCGATCCATTGCAAAGCTCAGTCTAAAAGTGCCCTGGTGCAAGGGCTGTGCTCCACCTGCAAGGACCAGGGTCAGTGCTCCAGGGTCCCCTTTCCCAATCACAGGGGTGGCAGGAAGCAGCACATTGACCTGGGAGAGAATAAGGGGGACAGACACAGTGTGGGTCCTGCCGCTCGCCCAGGCTTCCCATCTGCTGAAGGAAAAGGGTGGCCTCTTTCCCATCTTGGGAGGAATAGGATGGGATGTTCAGGTTCAGCCTCCCCTCAACAGTACCAAGACTCTCACGGTGCTTCCCCAAAGGGAAGGATGTGATCATTCTGGTGGGAGGAAGTTTTCTCTTCCAGTTCTCATCCCTGTGGTGCTGAGGTGTCGCTGCCTCTGGCAGGTGTTGTTTTGCTCCTCCACTAGCACTATGGGCATAGTTTATTTTCAGTCTCTCTGCCTTCCTGCCCTCCGTGCTGCCCTTAAGTCAGGCTTCCTTCTCTCCTGGCCCAGTGCCCCAACCTCCCCCAGCCCCTGCTTCTTCCTCCCTGTGTTGGTGTACAACTCACTTCCTCCTCACTGACCTCACTGCAGCAATAAAACTAAATACCTTAATAATGTGGTTATGTATGAGTGGAGGATGTGCATGTAAGTGATGGCCATTAGTCTGGTCACCTTGTTTCTACACCTGGCTTTTATCTCCAGCCAGCTTGATGTTTCAGTCTGCACAGCATTCAGCTTCCTAGGACCTTCATGGTGGTCAGATCCCCTGGGAACAAATGCTGCTCCTCTGCAACCTGCAGTTTGTGAGAGGGAGGAGAGCTGCACAAAGGTAGCACAGAAAAACCACATGCAGCTGTGTGGTTTCATCTGCAGAGGAAATACTGAGGTGTAAGAGTGGAGCCTGCTGGGATGGTGTTTGTGCAAACCTAGATCCCTCCATGACTATGCAGTGGCATACTGAATTTCACTTTGGAAAAGTGACTTGCACTGTCTTTGGATATCTGCAGTGGTTTTATACTGATGTAGATATGAGTGGGGGTTTTTTTCCCTGCTGTTTGGATCAAGAGACAGTGCTGTGGGAGCTGAAATACGACCAAAACCTATCCGAAACACCCAGCTGGTAGATCTGCAAGGGTAGTAAAGATAGTTCATGTGCTTTACTGTGTGTGAGAGCATGCTAGGGACTGTGGCCCAAATGGTGGTTTCTGCACCCCTGTCCCATGGTGAAACCAAGCTCTGCTAGCATTTGCAGCAATTTGAAGCAGCCTTGAACTTTTGCAACTTGCTGTGAACAGGGCCAGGACACAGCAAAGGTGTGGCAAGAGCAAATGGCAGAAAAAGGGGTCAGGAGTAGATAAGGCCGAGTGCAGGTAGTCTGTGCCTCTGTGAGGGGCTCCTTGAGAAACTGTGGGGGGTGATTTATGTTGTGAAAATTGCTTGGCTTCACACAACTGTGTGGCACTTTTGCCCCTTTTGTAGTTTTGATTAAGGAGCCTGGAAGTGATTTACACTGAGATTGTACTGAATTTCATATAAAGTGGTATGTAGTGCATCTCTGTAGAAACCCTCAGTTAGAATAACAAGACTGTGGTCAGCTCACCACCAGTCTGGAAAAGCCAGAGAGGTTCAGTTGTCTCCCCTGACCTTTCCTCTCCTGAAATTTGTGAGGAAATCCTGGCTGGAGTAGTGAATCTCAGGGCATGTCAGAGTGGGAGCTGCTCTCATGGCTCCTGAGGAAAGCTGCTGCAGGTCGGGTAGGTGGAGGTTGACCTGTGAGGTGCAGTCAGTCACTGGGAAACCAGGTTCTCCCTGACCATTGTGGCTGTGTTAAACATTTCCACTGCTGGTGGGAAAGTCTGCATGTGAAGGCTAAGAGCTGGTAGGGCTATTTTTACTTCCCTCCTGTCAGCCCACACTCGGACAACCTGTATGTGGTCTGTGGGCTGTGGGAAAGTGATAGCTGCAATCAATGCCAGGAAGCTTGAAGTTGGTGATAGAGCATGGAGACGAGATATCAGATGCACAGAAGATAACTTTGACCTTCCACTAAGCCCCAGAGATTGATGCATCTGAGCCCCCATGCTCCTACAGCATAATCTAGGACATGTTCCTTGGCAGAAACCCCACTGAGCATTTCTCCAGCTGCCGGGTTGCCAGCTTGAGTGAGTTTTACTGCAAGTTTCACTATATTTGGCAATTTTCTTACAGCCTAAGCTCCTGGAAATGGGTCATTAGTAAAAATAAATTAAAGGAAAAAAAAAGTTGCTTCACTCCCACCCCCTTTGACTTGAAATCCTAGGTTTTATCAGAGGACCTAAGAACAGGCACGCTGTCTGCCTGCATCCTCAGAAGCAAGAACCTGAGACTGCTCTTTCCAAATGCTCTGACTTGGGACACCTGGCTCACATTTAGGGGGTGATTCAGGTTATCAATAGCATTACTTGAATACCTCCCAAGGAAATTTCTCTAAGAACATAATTAAATGTAGGTTTAAAAAGCAATATTGGAAAAAAGAAATAATCCTACTTCAGACTTCTTTGGGTGTTTTTTCTTTATTTCAGAAGACAGTTTCTTAGGTTGTCACAAAAAATACTGAATGCAGCTTGACTCCTCTGAAGGAAAGAGCCAGATTTATCGGGACTAACAAGGAAGTTGTCCAAAAGAGATTCATTAATTAGGAGGCCTAATTACAGCCAATAAGACAAATGCCCAGGCCATCTACAGACTAATATACATCTTTTGGCAGTCACCACTCCCCACAGGCTTGCCTGTCTGTTGCTGCCTACTGTATGGCTTCCACCGCAGAAATGATGTGATAACACTAAAACCAATTTGGTACTTTCCACATGAGAGAACGAGTGTGCTCCCCACCCTGGAAATGCAGCCTCCAGCTGTCTTGCCCTATGCCAGAGGTTTCTTAATATTCTGGAATTAGCTGACTAAGAGATGAAGCAAACTAACGGAGCATTTGCGATCTGTTCAGGCTGCCTAAGCTTTCCATCAAATAAACCTTGGTCTGATTCTCAGCCCTTTGGGAATGGTTGCCCACAGCTAACATTTGCTACTCCAAATAACCCTGTGGTGACCTTTGCTGCAAAGCTGCAGCCAAGAAAAACCCTGTTTAACATAACAGTGCACATCTTAGCACATCAACTTGAACCATCCTGACCTCTGAGCTGCCAGGGTCTGTACAAATTAATTTTAACAATAGACAGTGTTGAAAGGAAGGAATGTTTCAAAGGAATTAAAAAAATCTCCCTTATCCATCTCTTCTCATTTAAGAAATAGTCAGGAGGCCTACTTTAGAAAAATGAAAAGTGCTCCTTGTTGCAAAACAATGGGCTCTATAAAGGGAGGGGAAGCTCTTTGGTTTCTTGCATCTTAGCATGGCAAAATGAAATTTCCCACAACTGGGTGCTGCTTCTGGAAAATCGGCCTTTAATTTCCACTGGGGAATTGCCTTTATTTCCTGGGATGCCTCAAAGATACCATTGGGGTTTGCCTTGCTTTTTCATAACTGCTGCTAATACTTCTATTAAGCAAATAAGTCTTCCCACTTTGCTGGTTTGTACCTCGCCTCATGTTTTCCAGGGCTTTAGTGTGAATGACCAGACTGGGAAAGGAATAAAGCCATTCTCCATATGGTAGTTGGAACTTAAATCAGTTAATGATTGAAGGAGCCCATCAGAAAGGAGATACGTAGGGAAATGAGGTCCTCAGCCTCTGGGGCAGACAGGCTTATCACTTCTGCTGAAGAGGAAGCTGGCTTGGGTTAAGTCTCGGGTGTTTCCCCCAGGGGTAGACTTATTCCTCTGCTCCTCCTCTGCAGCAGCTTTGACTCCAGCAGTCTGTAAGTAGGGAGGATTATTTACAGCAGGGGGGTGAAGTTGGAGACAATGAGAAATGCTGATGATAATTTAAAAACTTCTGTAGAATTGCTTTAACAGTTTGAAAGCTGTATGTTGAGCATAGATAAAAGAGATGGAAGCTTATTCCTGAAGCATCCAGTGGACTTCAGTAATTACAGTCATGAAGCCACCTGGTTTTGTTTATTTAGCCAGTGTAATTCGTTGCAATTGTCCTTTCTGGTTTCCTGCACAAATGCTTTTCTCTTTGCAATTGAGATGTGCTGCTGAAGGCAGCACAGGGCGTGAATCCAAGTGCATCCCCAGATGGTACAGAGGAATATACCCCATGAGCAGTGGAGGGGTCTGCTGCCAGCAGGAGGGTGGTGGGGAGCATGTGAAAGGGCTGCCCTCACCTCCCAAACATTTTCAAAGCCAGGGACTGCAAAGTGTGAGAAGCTGCAAGGGCTGAGGGGGAGAGGACTGGATGTTTAGTGTAGAGGGAGATAAGATAAACTGATATTTCTCTGAACTTAGTGCAACTTTCCACACACAGCCTTCAAGATCCTGTGAGGTTGTAGAGGTCCTCTTGCAACTAATACAGTAATGACCTTGAATTTGCTTTCAGCTCAGCTGTACTGCTGGAGGACAAGGCATTTCTTGTGAGCAAAAAACATTAAAGCAGCACAGAGATTTGCCTGCATAGCTCCGGTCTTCAAGAGATTTGGGTATCCTTTTTGAGGCCCCACTCCTAATGAGGAATTGCAGATAAGCTTCTGAAGTAGTTAATGTGTAAAGTTTTTGGATTTATTCTCACTGGTGCCTCTCCTTTTGCTTGCAGTGTTGACAAATATACTGTTGGATGCTGTTTTGTGTTTTACATGGGTATTTTTTTGCTGCACAAGGAAGGTAATCATATGCATGCTTATATGTGCATGCTGAGAAAGATGAGTGTGCTTTCATGGCATAAGTGCTGTGGGGGATAGGGGGGACAGATATTAGTTTGACGTAATTTGAAAATAATTAATAATGTGTCTCAGTCCTTTTTCAGATTGTAACCTGAATACTGAGTCTTGACTAATTTTTTATGCTGAGGCAGTCTGCTATGCCAAACACGTGTGATCACAGACAATTAGAAATTTTTGTAGTCTCACACATGAATTAAGGCTAAACCTTTCTATTTCTTATGAACTTCTGATTATAGGATACAACAAAACTGTGGGGGGGGGATGGGGGAAATGAGCAAATTGTAAGATTTTGTTACAGATTATCTTTAAATTGTGTCTGGACTTGCTACGTGACTCAGTGGAAAAGATTAGTGACCTCTTCCTTTGTAACTTTGACTTCCTGCAAGCTTATCTGTTAAAAAGATCATGTGAGATGCTTCCATTGCAGATCCTGTAAGAAATGTATATTCAGCAGGAGAAACATCTGATTGAGCAAAGAGTAACTTACACAGTGGTTTGGAAGCCACGTGTTGAAAAGTGCTGGGGGAAACACATCAGGGAAAATGATAAAAAGAGATGAAAGCAGTTCAGATGGGTGAAGAATGCTGATTTAAAAATGCGAACCATCTGAACACTGATGAGTGGGCAGGTTGCAATAACTTCAGGGCAGACCTAACTTGCACAACAGCCATATACTGTAAGGCAACTCCCACAGGACATCACCTGCAGTGATTTAAAATTGGAAGGTGTGGGAGTGTCGAGGTACTGCAGAGAGCAATCTTGCAGCAGCAGAGTGCAAGTAGGAAATGGGTCAGTTGGAGTAATAGCTTTCTTCCATGTGGTTTGTGTGAGCAAAGCCAAACAAATGTGGAGCACTGGGTTATCACAGTCACGATTTTTTTTTTCAATGTATTAGAAATTGCAATGAAATTTGGTCATCCAAGCGTAACTTTATGAATCCTCTCTTTGTTTGGACACTGCGTTGAGCCCCAAAGTCAGCTGTCTTTGTCTAATGTTCTAGGCTTTGTCTAGATCATTAAAATAGACTGTGTTTGGAAATGTAATAGTGCAGTCTCACATTCTCAGGAGGTCAGCAGAAATGCAGCCTGAAGTATCTCTGCTAATACCACCTGCGGTTTGTTCTCGCCTCTGCATTGTGGTAGGCGATTTCCTCATTTGTGCTGAAACAACTGGATGTGTGACCACACTGAAGTGGATAAAGGGGCTGACCCAGTTAAAAAAAACCCAACAAAACTAAAAAGAAACCTCTAGCATGTATTTCCCCTGCTGTTGGTTCTGTACACAGGGCTGTTGGCAGCAGCAGAGGCTCAGTGCAGGAATGAGGGACAGAGAAGAGAATGTCTTGTACTGGTGTTACTGCTAGGTTCTTTTTCGTGTGAAAACACAGTCTTAGTTACAGCTTCGGTTTAAGCTTTGCACTCAGCTTTGATGTACTTTAACAGCTTGCAGAAAAGTGATAGCATGTGGTGACTGTGGTTTTGGTCCCTCCTGACGGCCAGTGTGAGCAGCCAGTGTGTTATCAGAGGCGTGTGAGCTGTGTGTGCTGTTCGGATGTGATGAGGTGGTGGCTCCTGAGGCACAGGCTGGTAATGAAATCCAAGTTTGCCCCTGCTCCCATTCCCCTTTGCTGAACACAGCTGGCTGGTACAAGTGGCTCTTAAGTCTCGCCATTAAGTGGCCATTGAAACAAACGGGTTAGAAAGAAAACTTCAGAAGAAGGGGCTTGGGTTATTTTTAATTCAGATCAGGTAAGTGATCTGTCACTAATTAGTACACTGCTGCAGTGTAGCAACTGAGGCTGACATGACTGTGGTGCAGGGAGGTGGATGGTAAGGCTTGTGGTGGGGAGGGCTGGATTTGCTTCAGTCAGGCTTGTAACTGATAGTCACACCACTTGATTAAGCAAGTGGGTTCGTGTAAGGGCATGGTGTGCTCGATGGTCTAGCAATGTGTTATGTATTTTCCTTGGAACACAGCCCCCTCAGTCAGACTTTGTTTCATTTGGACCATGCATCCCTCCACTAATGCACAAGCTGTCCAAAACCCCCAGGTATTAGTAGGGCACATATTTCCAGGTCTAGGTCTGACATTCTCTACCCACTCCCTTTATGTAAATCTCTATCTTATCCTAAAAGAATGTATTTAGATAGCTGTGCCACCCATTCTCCTTTTTTGGAAAATACAAAACCCCTGTATTTGGGGCACAAATTCAACCCCTGTATAAGGACACAACTGTGAAGTGCAGAACTCCTTCATGCCACTTCAGTGTGCGTGCAGCATCCATAGCAGAGGTACAGGAGTTGTTCTTACTTGGGTCTGGTGCTGGGCAACAAATGATGTAGCCACTGCTGCGGTGCCAGTTCCTACCAGCTGAGGAGGAGGTTCCCCTCTGACCCACTTGTGTGATGCTCTCCCCTTCACCCCGTGATGCACAGAGCACCATCCTCTCCAGGCTGTGGGCAGAGGAGAGCTGCAGCTTAGAGCTTGTGCTCCCTGCCTGGTCCCTTTGGGGACAGGCTTGCTCACAGCTCCCCTGCGCAAGGACGTGCAGCGGTAAAGAGAAGCCAGCTTGTATTGTACCCACTGTGCATGCAGCCAGACATGGGTTTTGCTTTTGCTCTCTTAATGCTGTGCTCGGTATAGCAGAAGCAGGCAGGCACACGATCTCCCTGAGGGCAGGATCCAGTGTTACTGTAGAAACTGGCCACCAGCTTCTTTTGTAGCTAGCAGCTGTCACGGTGTGGTTACAGCCAAAGCACGTCACTCGTACAGTGTCTGCAGGCTCCGGAGTTCTGTTCCTGCTACTGAATCCTTTGTGCTACTGCTTGGAGATTATTTCTGCACGGTCTATCAATATGTGTTAAGATATTTCTGAATTTTATTTATTTTTAGAACAATTTTTAATAGTATTTGATGTTCTTTACAGGTTTCATTTTCCTTCACCAAAAATTCAAGGCACAGAGGAGCTGGTAAAGGCATTGCCATGAAACCTAACTTGAAGCAATGGAAACAACTCATGCTCTTTGGTATCTTTGCATGGGGTCTGCTTTTCCTGGTGATATTCATCTATTTTACAGATAGCAACACTGCTGATCCAGTTCCAAGTTCCTTTTCTTATATTGAAACTAAGAGACTTCTGCCCCTTCAGGGCAAGCAGAGAGTCATCATGGGAGCCATTCATGACCCATCATTCTCTGAAACCATTGATGGGAATGAGGTACTTCTTAATGAAGATCTCCTAGGTACTTTTAAATCGGGGAATGGAAATTCTAAGAAATGGACTGTGTTGGAAGAGGCATTTAGAAATGAAGACGAGTTTTTTCCATCCCAGTTAGGACGAAAATCAAAAAGTGCTTTCTACCAAGTGAGTGATGATTATTTATTTGCTGCTGGTCAGCCTCAGTCACACAACCACCTTCAAGAGATAGAAAAATTCATTTCGGCCGATGTGAATAATCCAAAAGGAAATATTTTACAGAACAACTGGAGCCATCAGAGAAGAATGAGGAGAAGGAGCACAAAGCATAGGAGAGGCCAGATGCTTGATGAATCTGATGACTGGGATGGGCTGTATTCCACAATGTCGAAATCCTTTCTTTACAAGCTTTGGAAAGGGGATGTCTCTTCCAAGATGCTAAACCCTCGACTGCAGAAGGCGATGAAAGATTATTTGAGTACCAATAAGCATGGGGTGCGGTTCAAGGGGAAACGAAACTCCAAGTTGACAGGAGACCAGCTATTCTGTGAGCTAAAAGAAAGAGTGAATGTGAAAACAATAGATGGCAAGGAGGCTCCCTTCTCCACTCTTGGATGGGAAAAGCACGTTCCCCAAATTCCACTGGGCAAATTATATACACATGGCTTTGGGAGCTGTGCAGTAGTTATGTCTGCTGGTGCAATACTGAACTCCTCTCTAGGGGATGAAATAGGTGGGTGAAATGCATCTGTTCATGTGTGTACATATATGTATATGCCTGTGTTCATGATTATCTTTCAAAAGGTTCATGTTTCTCCAGCACAGATCTGTAAAGTCTGGTTGTTCTCTCTCACCAGAGTTGCATGAATGTAAGCTAATGGACTTGAGTGAAGCTGTTCCCTTTCAGAATAATATAACTGAAAGGAAAATCAGTTCTGAAGTCATGATCTAATTTAAAGAAAACAATGATGCCTTCTTATCATATTAGAGCTTGTAGTATGAAGGAGGCACTGGTTTCATCAGATCTGCCATATTCAACATTTGTCTGCAACATGCATTTATTTCTCCAGCAGATTAGAGCCACGTTCAGGTTTTATTCTGCAAAGCTGTGTTATACTGGTCTTTATTTTGCAGTGGCTCATGAGACACTGCTGTTGTATGGCTGTCCCAGACATTTGTCTCCATGTCAAGGCGCAGTAGAGTGCCCTCTTCATCTCTTTCATAGAGTTAACAGACATAGAGGATTCAGACCCCTGAGTAGCTTTATTCATTGAGATCAAGTCCCCTGGCCTCTTTTCTGAGACTGAATTTAAATGAGTTCAAGTATCTTCACCCATTGTTTTCCCATTGCTGCAGTGAATCAGTGGGGTTACAGGTGTGCTGAGATGTCAGTGTCACTCAGAATTCCCCACCTCAAGGTGGGAGCTTTGTGGTAGCTATCCAGAAAAGGATGGTGGGGCCATAAAACGAATCCAGGTCAGTTTTATCTTTTCTTTTCAAAAATGAGTGCTATTACTTGTGTTAACATCTCAGTAGTTTTTCCTTTTAGTAGTACCTGTGCAGTATTCTAAGAGTGTTGAAAGAAGGATGAAATGCATGTCTCAAACTTGTTTCTGGAACAAGAAGAGTTATCTCCTTCAGCTCTCTATAAAAACCTTTTGATGTTCACTTATTAATCCTCCCCATCTTCCAGGACTTCACATCCCAATACTTGCTTCATCACACTGTATCATCTCTTTGACACAGATAGGTTTCCTTTAAATCTCTGGGATATGTTGGAGCTGCTAGGATTACTGAACTACTATAATAGGCTTCCAGCACAGCAGAGGTGCCCAGCCAGCCTGCAGCTAAAATCACACTAGGGTAACCCCCAGTTTTACAGGAAGCCTCACTGACTGGGAAATATTTGGGGTGAAAAAGTTTAGCAGTTCCTACCTTCTCCAACATGTTATCTTTGACCGAAACAGAATCTTCTTGTCAGTGTTCCCCAGCACACCCAGTTTACACCAGTATTGGATTAGTGCTGTACTGTAGAATCCATAGCACATTGTGACATATTTACATAATTACGTATTACAGCACACTTCAAGTCATATTTGCACACTCAGGTGCAGCCCAGGTATGGACTTGGGTGCTTGACATGGTACCTGGGGCCTGCTTGCTCCTTTGTGTACTCATTTTCTTAGGAAGCTTCTGGGCACAGAAGCTTATGCCAGTTTCTAAGGAAGAGCTTTGGATTTAAATAGGAAATTTTCATCTGATGCTGCCTAAAGGGAGGAAAATGGGGTTTGAAAAAGCCTACATAGAACTTTCAGATCTCATCCATGTTGTGCAAGGAAATTTTGGGGTACCAGGCATCACAGAAGGTTTTTTCTAAGTGTCTCAGGCTGTGGGAAGATACCTATGACTGAGGAGAAGATTTGGCCCAGACTGTGGGGGGCCAAATGACTGCTTACAGCAGTGGTAGACAAGGGAGAGCGATTTTAACCTAAAAGAGAGGAGACTTAGATTAGATGCTAGGATGAAATTCTTTACTGTCAGGGTAGTGAGGCACTGGAACAGATAATCCAGTGAAATATTGGATGCCCCATCCCTAGAAATGTTCAAGGCCAGGTTGGATGGAGCTCTGAGCAACCTGGTGTAGTGGAATTGTCCCTGCCCGTGGCAGGGTGGTTGGAACCAGATGGTCTTTAAGGTCCCTACCCACCCAAACCATTCTGTGATTCAATGGTTTATGCTCCCAAGAGAAAAAACAATGCTTGTGAAAGAAGCAGCAAAGGACATTTCCCTTCATAGGCCTCTAGCTCCCTCTTCTGTGTTCCTATTAGAAACACAGGCAAAAATGTTAATTTGTGTTCTGCCTTTTGCCCTCCTCTTCCCCCTCCCCTCTGACTGTTTTTAAGTGAAAGTAGGCATGGAAATACTGTGCAAGTATTGCAAACACTTCCATTGTGATCATGCTATTGATTGAGAGAACCAATTATTTTGGCATCACTGGAAGGAACAGGGATCTGAGATGAAACTCCAAACTTTTTTAGATCTTTAAAATGCTGATCTACAAATATGTACTAACATTAAAATCAGTTTTATCAGTGTTAAGATGTGTCCTGGTCATACATTTTTGGCGAAGGGGGAGTTTTTCATCTGTATATGAAGAACTAGCATGAGTGATGTTGGAAATGCATCGCACTGTCTCTCAATCAAGCTGCACACCATACAATTCCCATTTCATAATCCAGTTCCCAGTTCTCAGTCAACAGATTGTCTAAAAGTTGTCAATCACAGGTCCAAATTTGTGTTCCTAAATTCATTACCACAAACTTTTGTTTTTCTTTTCCTTCTCCAAATATGTGGAGTACCTACAGCTTCAATTAATTTCTTCTAGCTCCTGCACAATCAAGATGCTTGGCAGGTGAAATCTAGGTGTTGAGGCTAGGGTTGTCCCTGCACGGGAACCCAGAAAAAACTTCCCCTCGGTAGGTGCTGAGGAGTTGGGCTTGGTGGGTATCTGGCAAAAATCCCTCTTTTCAGACATGACATGTTAATGCAAACATGTATGTCTAAGATCAGGCTGCTGGCTGCGTGCCACATAGTGTTTCCTGGTATGGAGTACAAGAAGTGCAGAGGAAAAGAGGGAAAAGATGAAAGATCCCAGTTTGATAGGATCAAGCCAAGGCTCCATGGAGGCATGTTGGTTACCTTTGTAGATTTTTGCCTCCTCCAGTTTTTGAGCAACAGACAACACATTTTAAGTGACTAGAGATGAACAGCTGTACAAACTACCTGTGGGTTAAGGCATTTCATGCCCGTTTTGCCCTGAATCATATTCTCAGCTTCCATCGATAGAAGGCATAAAAACAGAACAAATAGAAGGCTATCAACAGGGGCTGTGCGTTTCTGGACAGTGGATGAAATGTCTTGCTCTCCTTCACACCTTTTGGGCTTTGAGATCCTCTTAAAGAGGCACTGGGAGGGTGATTATCTCTTATCCAACGGAGGCTTGCACATGTTGTCTACCCTTGACCCATACTTGACCTAGAGCTGCTTCCTGTTCTCCACGACTTCACGGTCAACAGCTTGTGGAGAAACGTTGACAGTTCAACTCTGTAAGATCTTTGCTACCAAGGGATCCTCAGGTTTCTTTGTGTGAGCAGATGTGTGGGCTGGCTTCCATACAGAGGCTCTTTAAGATTTGTACTGAGCTTGAGAATAAGAACACAGTATGATTAGTAGATTTGGGGTAGTCTGGGATTTTCAGGTATTATAAAATACTGTGAAACACAAGCTTATAGTTAAGCATTGTTATTCATTCAAATGTGCAATTAGATATCCCTGCAGTTTACATGCTTTTGCATGGAATAATTCTCTGTAAATTTTGTGATAGAAGGATTGAGCATTTGTGTGTACTGGCTGTACTAATAATCTTCCCACACTAAGTCTATCCAATTAAGAGAAGTATTTAAGCATTGCAGGCTAAATTGATAGATGATTCTGAACTTTTTTCCCAGTGGGCTTTTGTGTTAATAACATATGGCAGATGCAAGAGGATTTTTGTTTGTGCGTAGTAGAAAGTCCATCATCCTTAAAATATCCAGATTAGGACAAATGTGTAAGTTTTGTATTAGTTTGGATAACTAGTTTTATTTTACTGTTCTGTATGCTAAGAAAAAAGAGTTACCCCTCATTTATGCTCCTAGATTCTCATGATGCCGTTTTAAGATTTAATTCTGCTCCAACACGTGGCTATGAAAAAGATGTTGGAAATAAAACAACCATGCGGATCATTAACTCTCAGGTAAGATCTTCCTTTTCTGAGTTCAAGAAAATGTCTCTTCTGTACAATAAGACATTAAGTTAATAACCTCTGAAGTGTTGGTAATACGGGGAGCAGGTAGTGATTCAACACTCATGATGCAGAGAAGGTGAAAGTTTTCCCTTACAGGGATGTTTGCACTGCTCTCTGTGTAGGTTGTAGTAGTTACTCGATAGCCTTGTTTCAGAGAACTGGTTTGTAAAGTTTCTCTTGTGAACTGATCTGTAAAGACTCTGCAGGATGCCAGAGCTGTCAGTACGGAAGACCTTGACTGCACTGCCTCCAGGATCTTCACAAAGTTCAGGCTGTGGCGATCCCAAAGCTGTTTTCTCATATTTTCCAGTTCCCCAATTATTTCCTTGCTGGAAGGCAAAAGAAATGGGAACTGAGTTGTGTAACTTTAGGCAAGTCATGATAGCTTCAAAATTTGGAAAGAACTAGTAAAAGACTCCAATGTGCATTGGATATTACACATCAGGTGAGTTTGTTCATCTGAATGGAAACAAGAGAAAATGGGATTTCTGTGTATGCGTGTAAATAAATAATTGTGACTTGAGCTACAGTGACACCTTATGGTTGAGATTAGTTTTTCAATTTCAAAAATGCTATTGCCTGAGTTCTGGTCTTGGGCAAGCCAAACCTCTTTTCTCTTTATGAAATACAGACAAAAAATCAGCAACAGAATTTCTGTAAAATTTTATGACCTACTGAAATGGTGGGTTTACCTAGTCAACACCAAGAGTATGGTTGACCATATAGCATGCTCTACACATACTGATTCTTGTTGAAAGAGAGCAAAATTTTTGGTTACTGTAATTTTTAAGTGTTCATTTTTTTTCTTCTTTGAGTGAGCATCTGTTCTTGGTGGGTGTGTTTTTTATGTGTATAAGGTCATGTTCTTTGCCCTCAAATAGAAAACCGTTCACTGTCGTTCCCTTCACACTCATTTTGAAGGTCTTTGTGAGGCTGCAGAACAGACTAGGTCTTTGAAGTGAGCTGGGTTAGATATGCCCCCTTTCTTTTGTTCGTGAGAAGAAAGCAGAAATATCTTATTCTGCCTTTAGTGCCAAAATCAGTGTATCAGGGAACATGGATTTTCATGTATTTTATTTTACTTTTTTTTGTTTTGATGGGTTTTTTTCCTTTTCTTTGATGGTTCTTTATTTTACTGTTAGCAAAAATGTCCTGACATTGACCATGCCTGAACTCCTGAGCTGGGCCAGGAGAAAAGTTTAGAAACTCTTTATAGTTTACTAGACTCAGTAGGCTCCCTGTAGAAGAGAAAAATGTTCTCAGGGAGTGATCTGAGCTCTTTTAGCACCCCAGCAAATTCAGAGAGATTAAATGGCTAAATTAGCTGCTCTCCATGCAGGGCAGACAGGGGTCTCCTGGCTCCCAGAGCTGCTGGAGTATGTTCCCACTGGGATGGTAATGGAGGCTCCCGTGGTCTTCTCCTCTGTGCTGTGTAAGGCTTGCTCCCCATACGGCCTCTCAAGAAAACAGAGGGCATGGCTGAAGTTCTGGCCGGGTCAGCTCACATGGCTTCCTCACGAGTGCTTGTATTCCCACCTCCTTTGTGCTCCTTCAAAGAGGTCAGAAGCCATCCATGATAGTCTGGACACCTGCTGAGAAATCAGCCTTGCCCTCTCTGAGAGTGAAATCTGCACAGGCCGCTTGATGGAAGTGGCTTTCCCTACCAGTGCTGTAGCTGGGTTACCTCTGCAGGTTTACTGACCCTCCTGCCCTCCTCACTGTTGGAAACTCCTGCGTTCACTTCATTAAAAGGCTGCTGTGGCCCCTTCTTCCTTCATATTCTCTGCTGTAAAAGCCCAAAAGACATGAAGGAAGCCTGTGCAGTGGCAAAAGATGCTGTTATTGCAGAAAAAACTCATCTCATACATATGAATGCAGGCTGACTGAGAGCAAAATTTGTGTGGACAACACCTCCAGAGGAGTCTTGCTTGCTGAAAGGCAAGTAAGAGCTCCTTTGTGTGGTAAGTGTGGAAGCAAGCTTTTAAAATCTTGACCTTTTGGTCAATTTACTCTGTAAACTCAAAAAAGGAGTTTACATTCTGAGGTGAAAATTGCTCTCAGAAATGAAGTTGGGGATGCTGATAGCAGCATGACTAATTCTGTTCTTACTGTAGAAGGCTGATGGAAATCATTAAACTCAAAGTTTATGGTAGGAAGAATATTGCTATGGCAACAATATTATTTTTCTGAAGAAAAATATGCATAATCAAATATGGCTCATTGGATCCTAAAGGGAAATGAAAATTATTATGAATTTATTTGTCTGGAATGTTGATTATTTTAACAGCTGGAACAAAATTCATGCTGTTTTGACCTATGCTGAACCAGCCTGACATTGGATGCACCAGGAATCAAAGAGATCTGGTTAGACATGGAGGGTCCCAGTGTGGTGGGATGATCAGGCAGAGTTCTGGGAGATGCAGGAAGGAGTTATATGAGAGAAGTAGATTAGATCAAAATGGCAGTTACTTCAAAAATAGCCCTATTAAGTGCCTGTTGTTGGAATTGTTTTTCTAGGTATACCAATTTGTACAGTCATGGTCTAATTTGCATTTTTGGATTGCAATGAGACTGACTTGCTGTTGAAATGAGAAAGCCATGAAAAAGGTGGTTGGGGATGGGTGGCAGGGAAAGACATTACCCTTGGGGGCTGTAGCCCTTCAAAGAAAGCTGCTCTGTGTCCAAGAGGATCCCACAGGCGATCTGAAACACTGTAGCTTTCGTTTTCACGTTCCAGAATACATGGTAATGTTGATACACGATTACGCTGCATCTCAAGTGGTCCCATCACATCCCTCACAGATGGAGAGTAATTCAGCATACTGCTACTTCAAACTGTCATGAGTGCTGTTTATGGCTAAGCTTTTTTTTGTATATTTTTTTAACAAAACAAGGTGCTTAAAATCAACCAGAACTGAAGCATAACAAACAGCAGCGTGGGTAGGACTGTTCACTTGAGAGAAGGATTTTGCCATTTTTCTAGATCCCACTTGCTTTTAATGCTGTGCAATTCTTTGCATCTGTGTTTGCAGATTCTCACCAATCCAAACCATCACTTTGTCGACAGCTCCTTGTATAAAGATGTTATCTTAGTAGCCTGGGATCCTGCTCCTTACTCTGCAAATCTGAATGTGGTAAGATATCCACTCAGACCTTTCTTCTTCCCAATTAGTTGAAAGTACTGGAGAAAATTAATTTACTGCTTTAGTCTCCTGGTTCTCCCTTTTCACCACGAACCCCAGGTTTTGTCTTTATCTGAGTGGAGAATGCTATGTTTATAGCAATTGGTGAAAATTGGTTTATTGGCCCAAAACTTTTTAGTACCCAGCAATTATACTGGAATGGACTGTCTGAGATGCTAGGATAGATGAATGATGGTGTTTGTTTTAGAAAACATTGCTGTTTTCACATAACAGCGAGTTTTCTGTGTGCTTGCCAAGGAGGGAACATCGCTATATTTCAGAAGGAGGTTTTATCAGCAAAGGTGAAAAATTGCATCCATTTCCCCCCATCTTCCCCTCTGCCTTCCCAAACAAAATACAACATCCTAGTGAAAATCTCTCTGGGTGCCTTCCCCATTTCTCAGGCCTCCTCCCCACCAGTCTTGCCTTTATGCCCACTGTCCCAGATGCATCTGTGCCCCGCCATCCACCCCCTCCCTGAGAGCAGCAGATGTCCATCTGGTTGTCACTGGGGGAGTCTCTACTTTGGCTGTTGCTGCAGCTCTGGTAGACAAGTTGATCTGATGGCTTTTGGCACAGGGAGCTTGGAGCTGAGCAGGCTGCAAAGTAGAAAGTGAGCCTTCATCTGCTGAACTCCCTTAGCAACAGATGCCAGAGGCTGCCTGCTTCCTACGCAGGCTGCCATCAGCCTGCCTCACGCGCGGCTGCTGCCTCCGTCAGGGACACGGATGCTCTCAGAGCAAGGTTCACCCCCAGGCCCAGAGATCATGTCAAAGCTCTTTGAACCTCTTTTTGATGTGGATCTGTGAGGGCAAAATGGTCGTGGCTCATCCCACAGCAGTCAATTACTTGTTGGGAGTCTCTGTATGAAGAAATGAAACAAAATAGCCCAGAGTGAGGAATGCCTTTCTAGCAGAAGCATCCACCAGAGCAGGCTGCTTTGGTACCTTTGCTTCTGTTCTGCAGAACCCAAATGAAGCTAGTTTATGCATTGTACATGTAGTGTTCAAAACACATTTAATACTATTATAAAACATCTGACTTTTTTCCTCCCAGTGGTATAAGAAACCAGACTACAATCTGTTCACTCCCTACGTACAGCATCGCAGGAAGAATCCAACCCAGCCGTTCTACATCCTCCATCCAAAGTTTATATGGCAGCTCTGGGACATCATTCAGGAGAACACTAAAGAGAAGATACAGCCCAACCCTCCTTCTTCAGGGTTTATTGGTAGGTGTATCAAAGATGGTCCCAGTAGACATCTTAGATTAAAAAAAAAAAAAAAAAATTAAATGTATACACTGCATGAGGATCGAATCCATACATGTGTACTGTTTCTTCTTGGTGCTCTGTACAGAAACAATGACTAGCAGAAACACACAGTATGAGAACTAGAAAATAGTTGAGTGAATTTGATGTTCTGCTTTCTTGGCCTTCACATCCATAGTATGCATACCATATAGATGAAGTATATATATATCTATGAGAAATTTGTATTATTCCATAATAATTTATATGTTGAGGACCTACTTAATTTTGAAGTTTCTCGTTGAGGTCATAGAGCAGAGAGTCCTCAAACAAGTGAAAGCAGATGGCAGGTCATAAAGACAGGATGAAATCAGTGGCAGGCTGAGCTGTATTCCCTACATAGGCCAAGGACTTCCAGTGCTCAGATTGAACACTTCTTCACTGGAAGCAAGAGTGTTTCACTCTCTTTTTAGGTCCTTCCTTAGTATTTCTTAGGGGATAATTTGGCACTGTGCCCACAATTCATGCAGCAGAACAACTTATCTGATGTACAACGGGTCCTGACTGTGGATGTCTAAAGGATGTAAGTAGTCAGAGTGGCAAGGCTGAGGCAGGGTCATCCTTGCTTATGCTTCTAGACTCAGAGGGCTGGAGACCTTCAAATACCATCTTCTGCTTCGGAAACTCCATCCTTTTCTCACTGACACTGTGATATTGATCTAGGTGTTTGCTACAGTCAGAAAATGGTTTGGTTTTTTCCTTTGTGTCTGAATCTGAAAGCAAAGGCACCTGAGATCGCCTCTGATATGGGAAAACCAGTTTTGAGCATTTGTCTTGGGTTCTATCTGCAGTAGTGGCATCCTGGGATACTGTGGAGCACACCAAAGGTCTGAGAGAGGGTGCAGAAGCTCCCAGAGGGACACATGAAGGTGTCTGGGAGGTGTCCATCTATGCCTTGAGTGGGTTGTGCATACCTGGAACGAGTGGAAAGTAAAGGAGGCCTTGTGTGTTGTTTGAGGGGGGCTTGGCAGTTGGCTACTTCTTGAAATGAGATTTTTTTGGAACCTGCTTGTAAAAATTCACAGGGAGAAGACAGCTCATGTGGAATGATCTCACCAGCTGCATTCACATTTTGCAAAAGTGTTTCTTGTAGCAATGAAGTTGTTGATAAAAATAGGTTAACAGCTGCTGATTGTAAGAGTAGTGAAGAGGATCATTGTGCTGTCAATCTGTACTTTCACCATACATAAAAAACACTTCAAAAGCTTTCTTTGAAGAAATGGAATTAATTTCACTATGAGAATAGAACAGCAATCTTCAACCCCAAATCTAAATGTTAGTGACAAAAAAATATCCTTCAAGCAGAAAAAGCTTTGAAAATATCAACCATTAAACAAGCAAAATTTTAACAACAAAAGCTGTACAGATAAATATACTCTGTATACAGACGCAAATTTGCCGCCTTCTCCTCTAGCGGGAATTTTATTTATATTGTTCTTTTCCAAGGAGCAGTGCTTTTTGGTATGCTGTTACTAATTTAAAAAAAAAAAAAGGTAGTAAGACAGGCTTATTGGATGTCATGTACACTTCATTTCATAACTAGCTGCTGTTCTGATAGATGTATTTTAAATATTTTACTAGGGAGAGTCTTCCTGTTTTGGTAACCTTATTGAATTAATGTCTATACATCGCACATGTAACATAATCTAAATACAGAGGTAGCACAGAAACAGCAACTACATGTTGTCAGGGACATAAAGGGCAAGATAAAGCGTAAAAAATATAATGCAGCTTGGCAGAAATCTGAAAAGTCATGTTGGTCTTCAGGTCAGGTATCTCTCAATCACTCATGCAGCAAATAATCCTGTTGGAACTGAAGCTGACAGACAGAACTGAGTGCACCTGTAGGAAAGTGTATCCTGATTATTGAGCTTCTACCTGATTCTTATAAAATCTATAAAATTCTTTCCTATAGAATTAGTAGAAAGATTGAGTAAGTGATGGCCATCATAAAATATGAGTATCTTGATTTTAAGAAGAGAAAATAATTTATTAAATTACTTTAATGACACTACTAAATGTCATTGTGCTTAAAACAGCTGTATGAAGGAAAATAGGCTGTTGTTAAATACAAGGTATGAATTTTCACAGAGATATATATTCCTGAATCTAAGCAATTTCTGGCATGGACCATGATGATTCTAATCATATAAAAAACATTCAAAAATGATTCGGAGTCAAGTGAGACACTTTTATTTTGAGCTTTTTAGCCTTCAGTAGGCCCAGTTTACAAAATTGGACAAATGTATAAATTACAACATGGAAGCATCAGAATGTTGCCTTTCACAAATGTCAAGAATGTTTTAGCATGGTCTTACACTGTTTCTTCAGTAATTACATTTTTCACCTGGCAATTGTATCTATTTCTGCTTCTTATCACTATTTATAAGAAACAGAATCTTCACAAAGGGAGGATGTTGGTGGAATGTGTCCTCCCGGTGTTCTTCTGCAGCAATGAGTCAGCATCCTTCCACAGTGACTGATGGCAGGGGAAACTTTTAACATCGTTAATAACTGTATTACAGTACTTAAGTCACAATATTATTAAATCTCTCATAAAAGGGTCCATTGGGGAAGAGGTAGTCTCACACGCTTTGATTTTAGAGGAATGAGAGAGAGACAAGAGGTAGAACTTTTCCCGTTTTTTTCACTGCATGGGAGCTAGGGAAAATAATGGGTTTTGCACTTGCTTTGGGGTATGGGGTATATCTGCATAAATTCTGCCTGGACACCTTGCCTCCTTAAAGCCCTGCTCCATCAGCTCTGCACCAGCTCAGTGCTGCTGAGGAGAGGCAGTAACATTTGGCAGCTGGTGGCTGGGGAGAGGGAAGCACAGTGCATATCCCAGCTGCAGAGGGGAGAGGAGAGATGGGAAGAGCAGGATTGGTTCAGGGGATGGTTTGTGGGTAAAGGTCCAACAGGGCAAACCAATCTTTTGATTTTAATCTGGGGGTCTTTTTTGGTTTGTTTCCTGAGACACCAGCATGGACTTTCGCTGGCTTGTAGCTTTGCCTTATGTGGCATGTCTTAGCTTAGCTAATGTCCCTCCTTGTTATAAATCATTTACTCTTTGTCTTCCTAGTCTAATCCTTATAAGAGCTTTGAGAAGCCATTCCTTCATATTTTTGCATCATTTTTGCAGCTGCTGCCTTCATGCTTCTAAACAAATCTCTGCACAGTGTTCTCATCATCTTGCATTAGCATTAGGCAATTGCCATGGTAGCTTTTCACAGTTAAAGTTGTTGGTTCACATTTGGCTGAAAAATAAGTTTGCTAAATGAGTATTGATATGTTTACATCTCGTCTTGGGCTTGGATCTACACCATTTTTCTCAAAAGAGATATAAGCATCCAACCACCAAACCTCAGATTTGGATTCCACTGGCAAATCCTAAATTAGCACTGTTACTAGGGAAGGATTTGCCCTACCTTTTGGCAACAGAAGTAAGTCATCTCTCACTTCCTGTTAATAAGTCTTTCGCTGTGAAATATGAATTCAGTCTTCCTCTCCTCTTTCTGTGCGTATCAAAGTACAGTTTTTAATTGCATCTGACAGTATAAAAAGTGTCAGTCTCTACTGTTACCATTTTGCTGTAAGAAAAGACAGTTCCTGTACCGTCTTTGGTAGCCAATGTGAACAGCTTATTCTGACTTTAAATTTTAGTCATCTGAAGATCAAGAGTAAAACTGCTGAGTATCCCAAGGCAGCATTCTGTGTTCATTGGATGGGATGGTACATTAGCATTCCGAAAGTTGGGGGGCTTTTTAATAATTTTGAGATTATATAAAGGCTTTTCTGTGGAGATTTTGCTCCTGTCCACTGTTTACTTAGTGGATTTTCTATAAATTCCTACTTACCATAGTCCATCAGCTCACTTTGCTAATTTACATCTTCAGAGGTGACTTTAATTGAAATTCACATTTATATGCTCTTATAGAGCAGTGACTTTTATCTTTTAAAAGCTAGCTGAAAGCTGTGACTGCAGTATTTTGGGTTGTTTTGGGTTGTTTTTACTCCCAAATCAAAACATGAACAGTGTAGATTCTTACATTTTAGGTTGTCTGTGTAGGTGCTGGCTTTGCTATGTGCTAGAAGTTTTAGCATAACATCCACTGAACACAAAATAACTAAGCCCAGATTACTTTATTGTTGGGAGAAGGGAAATGTTGTTTGAGGCTTTACAGTTGACATTACAGTTGTAACAGTTATGCATCATTAATAGTTGGTAGCATTATTTTAATCTTCATTTGCATGCATCAAGACAACAGTACAAGCAAGGCTATCATTACACTGCAACATTAGCAGGTCGTTGTGTGACTAAGAACTCAAATTTAAAATGGCTTAGGAGAGCATGTTGCATAGAAGTATACAGCTGATCTCCAGCTCTGCTTAGAAAAAAATGCACTTTCATGAACTGAAAAAACAATTAGACATATTAAGAGTTGCCTTTATTGCTGTTATTCAGCTGTTTTGCCAGCGATTAGTGCAGGAACAGAATAATGCTCACTCTTTCCAGCTTAGTGTTGTTCAATTACTAGCACATAAATAAATAATACCTCCAATACATAAGCTTCAAATTATTCCTACTCTAATAAAAAGCACACTGAAATTTGAGTATCTCCCACTTCCCAAAATGCAGACATAAAAGACCAAACTCTCCTCTTAAATCACATAAAAAAAAATCTTTATTATTCTAATGTATCACCCAAAATTAAATAATACATTTAGAATTACATTATATTTCTGGTCAGTATTTTCCAGTCTGTGCTCATATTATAGAATATATTATTGTGATTAATGTACAGCTTTTTGCATTCACCAAGTTATAAATATGTAATTTTCTAGGTCTACTATGTAATGCTACTATCTATACATCAAAGATGACAAGTATTGCACAAATTATTAAGCTTAGGCACCGGGCCATTTGGTGACAATTCTTTGATAAATAATTTGGTTTTCTCGTGGTTAGTATTTTTCAAATAGTTCATGACCTAAACAGAGGTAAAAGAACACCTTTTTAGAAATGAAGTGCTTTAAAAAGCCAGAGCTACTTTTACTGCATATTCCAAAGAATAACTGAGGCACACTTGGCCCAGTTTCAAGGAGCTTCCCATGGTATCTGCAATCCAGTCAAGAGAGACTGTAGAAGTAGACTATCATATTGAAAACTAAACATTCTAAATTCTTTATGCTTACTTGTAATACTTTCAAGTACACAGATTATCAAACACAAACTTACTGGTATATCTTGCTAAATTATTTTCTGTAACTGAATTTACTATGTGTGTGAAATGAGACATTATGAGTATAATAATCAGATTATGTGTATTTAAATGTTTTCAGCATCTCTTACATTATGTTAAAATGATTCTGTGTTCTTGATGAATGTTTGAGTTACATTTATAATTCTAGATGCTTTCATACAGCATCTGTTGATTCAGGTATATTAAACTATATTTTGTTTATTTCTAAACTAGAAAACATTCTTTTTAAAATTAGACTGCTAACCACAAAGCTTAATTGTACCATTCAGTATTCATGTTGGAAAATTGAAACCTTTGGAATTACTCCAATTGCCAAGAACAAATGGAAAAAACATTTTCTCCTTTTGATTAGAATCCATAGTACATGTTCATTTGTAAAAACTATCCATGCAAGGAATTTAATCTTCATATAATTCTGGCTTAAATGTTCTCAGTGCAGATTGTAAAAGCTAGGTTTGTTTGTGCCAATTGGACTGAGTTTAAACTATACCCAACACTTCCTAACACCATAGATATTTGCCAAATAGGAAAAAAAAAAGTACTACACTACACTTGATCTTAACTAAATGGCCAAGAAGAGATAGCACACTCTTATATATACTAATATATAATATTTCAAAATACGTATACTGTTTTAGCATCTACTGTTGTACTGTTATAACAAAGTTGTATTTGACTGTTTCTCTGACAACCACATCATTTCTTTGGAATAATATATTTTATAGTATTTTTAAAAGAGTATTCTATGCTTGCAATTCTTTTTTTTTGTTCTTTTTTTTTTTTAATGTCCAGTTGGGTGTTCATGAACATCGCCATTCAATTATAAAACATTCACAAAGCACACCTTTGAATGTTCTACCATATTACAGGCAGAATTATTTTGCATTTTTATATTTTTACAGTTGTAATCCAAATGTGATTTTGGAAAATCCAGCAAGGGTGGTAGAGTGGCCTATGCAGAATTAGAGTGGCCTATGCAGAATTATATTCATTTGTGATTTGGAATGGTAGCACCAGTTATGTTTGTCAAAGCTAAAATCAGGTTGGATACCCTGACCTTTTCCTTAATGTGAAATATGGATTGGATATTTAAGATCTTAAAAGCTTTTTGGTGTTTAGATACTATAGAAAGCCTATAGGCTTTCCCTTTCAGGTTTTACATTTTATTAAGTTGTGCATATCTACTGGCATTCCCTAAACACTTTGCAATTCTCTGCTTTTACTCTGATTCCCATACCTTAATACTTACGAATGCTGGGGAAAAAAAACCCTAACATCTCCCTTCAGCTTAATCTTTGCACATAAAATTACCCTATGTTTATGGTCCATGTCTGGGTCAGTCAGAGAGCAGGACCTGTGTATCCTAACTTTAGCTGTTTCCAGTGCAGGTTTGTATTCGTGTTAGTCACCATCAGAATTATTAGTGCAAAAAATAGGTACCTTTAAAATATTACTGTGAGCCCTATATTCCCCTCAAAATGTGAAATTTTCATCTCATACTGTGAGTGCAGCTATCCATGCTGCTGCTCAGGCTTCCCCTATAGCCAACAGAAAAAGCCAAGGAACTTCTGGGGAATGGCTTCTGTGATCCATTAGACATGCACTGCTTCCTAAAAGTGCCCATTTTCTTCTGCTGACGGCAAAGGAGCCTGTGATGACTATCTCAGGTGTGGGTAACTGCACCAGGGGCACATTTGGTCATGTCTTGTTTTTATTTCTTCTCACAGTGCTTCTGGAAAAGCCAATTATTTTTATTATGAAGCTTCAAAAGCTACGTATATAGGAGAGTGGAGGAGAAGGTTCTTGATAGCCAAGTGCCAGACTCTTGTTTTTGGTTTCTGTCTAGTCAGTGGAGAGGAACAACACTTAAAGGAAAGTTCTCTGTAACTGAACAATTCAACACATCCTAAAGGAGACATCTGAAATAAGTCAGATGAGTTTTGCCCTAGAAATACCTGTCTCCTGCATTGTCTGTAAAGAATGCTTTAAACCAGAAAGGTCAGAGATGGGCACGAACATCTCAGTGAGATTAATTCTGTCCAGACAATGTATTGTGTTGGGACAATGACTGTCTCATCCTGTTTATTAATAGGTCCTTAGGTCATGTGTAAGACCATCTGTTCTGTTTTATATGTAATAATTGGGCATTGACTGAAAATTATTGTAAAGACTGTTAGCAAAGAGAAATATTGATGTGTATCATATGGAAATTCTTCACCCTACAGGCTATCAAACAATGAGGTTTTCATTCATACTGATAATCCTGGAGGAGTGTTGAGATACGGAACAAAGTTGATGCAGATGATGCTGAATTGGGCAGTGATGTGAAAAGACACAGATGAAAGAAATAAGTATATAACATCCTCTGAGGACAGTACAGGGAGAAAATAAACAAGTCACACTTGGACATTACAGGTGTGGGAGAAAATGCCTAGAAATTCAGCCACAGAAGAGAAACCTAGGAAGCAATAACAGAAAGAAATGTGTAAAAATAACAAATGGGAAGCAACATGGGACTTCTCAGAATAGACAGGCAAGCAAAATGAGTTAATGGAACCAAGATTAAGTCAGAAAGCAGTCAGGAACATACCTCTTCTTTATCTTTGAGACTGCATCCAAAACATAAAAGTTCAAATATAATGTAAAAAGTATTTTAGGGGTCATGTAAGTGGCAAAAACCTATTGGTGATTTAAAAAAAATTATAAAATCACTGAAGCTAGGTGGAGGAGAGAAGGGAAGATGGGAAAACTGAGTTGTAAGGTAGATGAAAATATAGACAGCTTGGCACACATAGACCTGCTGGATACAGATGTCAGTAACTCCCTGCAATGTTGTTAAAACTAAGCAAAGAGAGAAACTGAGTTAAAGAGTGGTATGGAAAAACATGGGATGGAATATTAGACCTGTAGTCCAGAGAGCTCTGTTGGCAGCCCTGTTTTAGGGACATAGGCCAAACGACCTAGACACATGGCATTAGAAAAAAAATAGAATAAAACCTGAATATATCCTAGTATGTGGAGTGATGTAAATGTCCCAGCGGTCTAAACTGCTGCTATTCTTTTAAAGATGCTCAATTACCATTTTTCGTAAACTGAGTTTGCAGTGATGTCTCTACAACACTAGGGCTGTCACCTGTGGAGGGATTTCACATCCTCCAAGGCATGAGACAGAAATGAAACCATTCCTTCTCTATTTTTAGAGATGGCTGTATTTGTACAAAAAAGATGTCTTCCTTTCTAAAAAGAAGCTTTGTTTTTGTTGTTGTTTTTATTCCTTCTCAGTCCCCTTGTTTTCTTGGTTTTTTTGGGTTTTTTTAATGTAGGGCAGAACAGCAGGAGCAGATCATTTCAAGGGGGAATCAGGGGTGTCAGCTAAGTGGAGGAACCCACCTCCTCAGGTTCCTGAGTAATCCTGCATCTCACCCTCAGGTGGCTTGGATGGAAGTCCTGGTTGTACCACGCTGCTGGTGCCATGGGCTGGAGGTCTGTAGTGTTAGAGGTGCTAAAGGAGGAACAGCCTGGCACTGACCATCTTTCCCCAGAGCAGGGTTTGAGTGTTTGACATGTACACAAGGTCTGGAAGTATCAGGGGTGCTCCTGATTCCACCAGGACAGATAAACCTCTAGCACAGGGACAGTTCTGTACATGGTAAGCTCTACTTGTTGTTGTAGCTCATCTTTCAGACTTCAACACAAGAATGTGCTATAAATTAGCTGTTACTACTCAAAAAATAGTCTGCCAAGTTACTGTCTTTTGTCCTACCAAACATCATTGTCCAGCATGAACAAAACTGTGAGCAGAAGTTATGTTTATTTATGAGAAACCTAGACTGAAATCCCAAGACATGGCCTGGATGGCCAGGAAAGGTAAGGAGCTAAACTAGATAGCCCAGTGTGCCTTTTAGATTGATTCTGGAGGACATTGAACCACCGATAATTAAAAACTAATATTTGCCACTTCTAAGTCCTCTATTAACTAATTTACAGGAAAGTCAATGATATTGCTTAAAATTTTGTCACGGTTGAACCATACCTGGCAGTTAATTGGCTATTTTTCTGTTATTAAGGGTCACAATTTTTGTTCTGGACAGTTTTCCTATCCCACAAATGGCAACTTCTTTTATTACTTTAAAAGTTAGCTTGGTAATGTGGCAGTGAAATAAAACACACTTTGGTTAAGGCTTGTACTTTCCATCAGAGCCAGTTTTCCTAAGATGTTGGTGGTATAGCTTTTGAAATTAGCTCCAGGCTTGGCTCTGAGCACAGGAGAGAAGTGATTTTACTGTCTGTTTCTGGATGTGGTTCATTATTGCACAGGTTTCCACCGTCCGCCCTCTGATCCAGCTGGATAACGGTTACCTTGGAATGGCAGGTGGGCTCTCCATCAGTGGAGGAAGGAGGTTGGCAGTGGAAAAGCTGACGAAAGCATTTGTAAAACTAAAACAACAAAAAACCAAACAATTCTAGACATAGCTGCTTGGCAGATTACAATTCAGAGCATCTCTATAACATATTCAAGGCAAGGAAACTTGGTTTATTAAGCTTGTACTTTTTGTCCAAATAGGGATTAAATATTTTTTTGCCATGGATATGTGTTTCTGGCTGCTTAAGGATAAAGTTCACTCAAATTTGTTGACTTCAGAATTGATATGCTTAGTTTTTTTAAGACTATAGATTCTGTAGAGTGTGAAGCTGTAGAACAATTATAAAATATTTTCAGAACCTTGAATTTATGATAAAAGAAGATTTAATCAAAGAAGTAATTGGTTTTCAGTTACTTCATACATCAGGCAGGGAAGAGTCATTTTGATAATCTAATGATACACAGCAGGGAGAACATAGGGTTCTTTTCATTAGCAAGCCATTGAAATCCTTGCATTCCCAAACTGTAAACTAAACTTCAGAAAATGGCTTTGCTAATTAACAAACCAAAATAATTTTTCATGTTAATTCATTTCACTTCTGAGATCTACCCAAAACACCCTTGATGATGCCAAAGCTGTTGTGCTGGAAAAAAAACCCAAGCAACAGTTACATCAGTTCTCATCTGTGAGTGCCAAGTGAGCAGAGTTACACAGATACCTCCTCTGAGAGCTGACAGTCCTATTCAGCAGGTAGGGGTACCAGTAGTGCTACAAGTGCCTCAATGCATTTTCTACAAAAATCTATTTTTTAAAGGAAATCTTTAAAAAGATAAATGCCGTCCAAAACTTACTTCATGTCACTTTCCTTTTGCCTGGCTTTGTGAAGCAGAAAAGGCTTCCAGGAGGTGTGATTGATCTGAAAGTGTCGTAGTTAAGGCAATGTTGTTGATCATTATCTGGTATTAGTCCATCTAAAAATGTGCAGTTGCAACAGGAATATTTCTCTTGTTTCAAGGCTATAAAGACTGCAATTAACGGTGCTGATGATAGTGTGCCGTTGGCACATGGCAGAAAAAAATGGGTTGGCATTTTGTAGATTTCTCCTTGCTGAGCAGGAGGTGGTCAGGGGCTTTTCCTTATTACAACACTGCTCTAGGAATTCATCTTTGGTATCTCTCCATGAGACTCTTCACAGAATTGTCTGAAGTTGTGGGCTTCTGTGCCACCACTACATGGGTGATGTTTCTTTATATGCCCTTCCACATGTTTTTGGCCAGGTCTTCCTGCTTACAGAGAAGCAAGTGGATGGGAAAAGTGGAATTGGTTCAATTTCAGACTAAGAAAGACCAACACTGCAATAAGGTGGAGATGTCTCAAGGATTTTTGTGGGGGTTGTTTTGTGGACAGTCCAGAGTAAGTGGGGGGAAGTGGGAAAGAGCAGTCTTCTCAGGAGGCTGATGGTGATACGCAAGCCCTTGATCGGCTTTTCACACTTTCTTTGTGACTGTTGTCCTACCCTGCTGACTCTACAGGGATTGCAATCTTTATGTATCAGGGACAAGTGAAAGCTGCCCTAATAAAAGGATCAATTGCTTCACTTAATGGTTTTACAGAATACTTAAGGTGTGCACAGCAAAGAAAAGCAGGAAAGAAAAAATAGATTGGATGACTGCAGGGAAATTTCTGCAAGAAAAGCGAAAGCTGGTGTTCACTTTTGTTTTGACTTCCTGCTGCAGGTATCCTCATCATGATGTCCATGTGTAACGAGGTGCACGTGTACGAGTACATCCCTTCAGTGCGACAGACCGACCTGTGTCACTACCACGAGCTCTACTACGACGCAGCCTGTACCCTGGGGGCCTACCATCCACTGCTCTACGAAAAGCTCCTGGTGCAGAGGATGAACAAAGGTTTGCAGGATGATCTCTACCGGAAGGGGAAAGTCATTTTGCCAGGGTTCAAGGCTGTCAAGTGCCCCAAACGAAATAATTTCACACACTTGTAGAAGAAAGTCTTTCAGAAACAATGTGCAATAAGGTACTACTGTCGTACTATAAACAAGAAGAGAATACTTGAAAAACTGTATCTTAGACCAATCTAGTCTTGAGTCTATAAATTGTAATTAAGTAGCAGGCATGAGAAATACTTCTTTTCTGAGCCTGAGTATTTATTATTGCTTTTCAAATAGTTACAGGAAAAAAAAGCAAAGGCTTAGCTCATGAAGGTTCAAAGGACATACTTAGGCAGAAATATAATGTATTGTTGTTGGTGTGACTGTCAGAATTTGTCGGTGGTCTCATGCCACATATGCTAGACTGTAATTTTTTTAATGAATTTATTTAATTGTCAAACCTGGCATTGTGAAACACTCTCTATTGTTCATGTATGTGCAGAGCGGCCAGTTGAACAATGCAGCATTTCCCGTGGCTTCATGGGATTTTCACACTCTCCCAGAATGAAATAATTGCTACTCCAAGCTTTGCATTCACTCATTCACCAGAGCAGATTTCAGTGCCTGTTCCTAGGCAGGCTCAGTTGCAGGCCTCCAGCTGAACAGGGGCTCAGGGATGGCTGTACACAGCTAAACCAGTTAAACTGCTGGATGTATTTCTGACGCCAGCCTCCCATGCTCACACTGACTGAAGAGGCAAGAGAGAAACATCTCATTTCTTTAGAGAAAAAAGAACATATTTGTAACCCAATTAGGAAGAAAAGCTCTTCCTGAAAGGACCCTCAGGAAGGTGTGAGATGGAAATGCTGCCTTCCACCAGCCTGCACAGATACAAAAGATCCAGAGAAGGCCAAGGGAGGCTGTGCAGCATTCATCCATCACACTGAAGGCAAGCACAGAGGGGGCTCATCTCTTGTCATCAAAGATAGCATTCAGGAATACAGACAGTATTTGTTAGGTATTTCATTGGTATCTGAATCAAAGTCACTTGTTCACAAGTTCTTGCTGTTCAGAAAGGAGGAGTTTTCTGACAAAAGAAGATGATATCAGCATTTTTGACTTAATGTTTGAAAGACCATAACCCAGAAAAGCTGTCATGCCTGCAAAAAAAACCTGACTACGGATTGCATTTGGAGATAATTTGATATTTTCATTCATAACACACAAGGACAATATTCTTTAAGGCACCTACTTGTAAAAGTCTGCCGAATTGCTAATATATTTAAAACATTATTTTCCATATTTTCCAAGACTTCAGATTTTCCAGATGGTGGGAGGTTAATGGTTTGGAGTGGTTTTTTCAGTTTTTTGTTTTGATTTGTTTTTTTCCCACCTGAATACCCTTTCTTTTAGACGAAGTTCAGCAGGAATATGTGTACACAAAAGCACAGCTATATCCTGCTCATGTCCATCCAGCATAAAAGCAGACAGATCAAAGTGGCATTGAAAAGAATAGCTGACTGGTTGTGGTGGAAAGTATTTTTTGTGTTCTGACTTAAGCAAAAAGCCTTTTGCCAGAAAGGCAAAAAAAACCAAAAAAAAAAAAGGAAACAATATTAATGACTATTACATCTTCAATTGTAATTTAAGTAGAGTCACAAAATCCTATTTCTCTCACTCAGCTCTTTGGGAAGCATTATTGGAAGGATCTTTTGGAAGGATTATTTTCCTTCATCAAAATGAAGAATATGTGTCTTACATAGGACTTAGCCTTCTTTTTGGGCTTTGTGATGATCTTTAGATTCTTCTTGTTGACAGAAATTATGTGTAGATGATCTAATAACTGTACTTCTGTGTTGTATGGATAGTTATGTCCATAAGGCATTTTGGTACATATCAAAATTAATAGGTTTTACTCATACTAGCCTTGGACTCTGGATAGTACATACCAATTTCTTTTTAATGTTTTATATGGTGGCAACTTTTATTCTTGAAGTTAATAACGTTGTTATTTAAATGCATGGAGAATAGATAGCCTACATAGAACTAATCTATTTTTCCACATGCTTGGTACCCTGTTTGCAAAACATAAGCAGTCTGCACAGTGCAATCAAACGTCTCTCTCTGCTGTACCCTGGGTTACCTACAACATAACTGTAAAGGAAGAGAGTTTAGCTTTCTAAGACTAGTGAATATGCTACTTTTCAATAAGCAGGAAGTTCTAGAGTTCCAAAAAGAAAACAAAAATCACTTTGACTGGCCTGCAACCACTAACTTTTAACTTTGATTTTCACACAGAAGAAAAATACTAACTGCATTGCTCTAGCACCCACAGCTGGATTGTGTAGTACTATTTATTCCCTCAATAATTTGTCAGAACAATCAACATAGCTGTTGATTATACAGAACAAGGCAAATGATAAAGTTTCGTGTAACAAGTGCTAAGCATACCTACATAGTACATAATTTATATACCAATGTAGAACCAGGTCCGAGATGTTATAAAATGAACTGTATATTTTTAATTTACTGGACTGCTCATTCAAGCCCTTGCAACCAAAATTTTTTCTTTGCCATATCCTTATTTATATGGCAGTCAGTCCTCCTTCCACAAGTGCAAACGTGGGTGCTGTAGCACCATCACCTCAGAAAACGCTGCAGAGCTCTGCTGCAAACCCTTGCTCACAGAGGAGGAAGACCAACCTGTGACGCCACCTTTAAAAAATGAGCCTGGCATGGCTTTCTAACACTGGTTTCCACTGTGATATTTTACTGGTCTGCCTGCTCAAACACCTTGTGGTTGCTTAAAGAGCATTTTCTCTCCTACCTTGTCTTGTCCTCCTTCAGTTTCTGGCACAAGTGCAAGTGTGTTTGCTGATTGAGGGCTCCCTTCCACTCGCTCTAAGGGGGGAAGGGGCAGAAATAAAGGGGAAACAAAGGACCTGCAGAGGTGCTCCTCTCACCACTTCTTGCTCTCTGTGGCATTGGCATCGCTGGCTTTTGTAAGAGCCCTCTAAGTGTTTTTACATAAATAGGCATTTCCCCATCCCTTGTGAGGGCAGAGAAATGTTTGCAAAGAACCACATTCAGTAAATTTAAAACAGTCAATGTGTAATAACACTGAACCATGGATCTTCTAAAAATAATGGGTGAGAGTGCTGGTTTTAGATCCGTATGTTAAATGCAGCAATGTGAAAGGAAGTGCATTTTCTCACCCAGATCATGGGGCTTTTTGGGGAAAAGATATGTGTATACACATATCTTATACATGTGTATACAGCCATACAAGTGGCTGTCACACACTAAGAGAGTGGGACAGCACCTAGACAAGAGAGATTTGCACAAACCTGGTGCATCACGAGGTGCTTCATCAGCCAAGCAACTGCCTCTGCTGTTGGGCCCCTGAGCTCCCTTTGCACTTGTAGGCTTTAAATTTATGGAGTTTTACTGACAAGTAGGAACAAGTTGCCTTCAAACACTGTCGAGCCTCATTTCTGTGCCCTGGTGCTGTGGACAACAGTTAAAGTTAACTGAAACAAACCAGAAACGCAGCAGCAGCTTAAGGAAATGCACTGAGTTTATGCTGAATTCAATTATGCTCTTCTTTCCCCACTGTGAATTCTGTAACTTTTCTGACTTGTGGTGCTCTATCATTTTATGCATTCAGTTTTGGATAGTTAAATCAAGGTATTCTTTTGTTAATTCAAGAAAAAAAAGAAGAAATATTTTGCCTCATTTTGAGCCAAAATCTTTTTGCTAGGAAAAAAAAAATATTTGTTCCATTACTCTATAGTTCTAAAGGTTACCTCAGCATAAACTCATAGCTCAGTCCTTCCTTGGATTAAACTACTGCATCTTTTTTTAGTTTTTGTGCAGTTTTATGCTGTAGAAACTCTGGTAAATTCAGTGAAATTACCATGATGTACCTTTGGAGAGAGAGAGGGGTGATATAAACACTCTAATGTACACTCTCACTGTACAAATTTAATTTAAACATTGCTTGTCTTTGGTCAAGACACTTTCTTTGGTGAAGATATCCAAATTCTGAACTTGTTGCTGTAGATCTCTTGCCAAAGTCAGGAAAACCAAAAGAGTTGTTGGGGGTTTTTTTATATGAAGACAATTGTCTGACTCACTGGTTGCACAGACTGAACACAGTCGTTTTAGAGACTGATTGAATTAAGCAGGAGTTCAAAACACATGTGGAGCAATCCATAGTGGGGTTTTTAATTTCTTTTTTCTTCAAAAGGTTTTAAAGATGGAAAATGCCATTTGGACAGTGACACAAATGTACCATGAAAGGAGTATTAAATGCATTGACTGCAACAATAAATGGTTACTATTTTTCCCTTCATGCTTTCTAAAGTTTTGATGCATATTTAAATAAAATTCTGCTTTGAAGTAGGTAATTCAAAAGCCTGCTGTTAAAATGATTTGAATCTTTCCCAGCATCTATCCTCTCACACACAAGGAGGATACCTGATTTAACTGTTTGAAATTTAAAGTATCCCATGTCTGGGCATACCTGATTCACTTAATGAATTCTAACAATGCAGATGTCTTCTCTCTGGCTTAGCAATCAGATTCAGAATTTTGTTCTTGAAATAAGAGTTGTGTGTAAAAGCCTTACTTTTTTTCATATCATCTCATCACTCTTAAAATATGTAGTCATTGAATGATTCAAATATAGACTGTGTACTTTTTTAATAGCTTTGAGAATTATTTTGTATGATGATTTTTTTAAATGAATGTGTACTCTAATAACAAAGCTTAAGATTTTACAGGAGTCACATTTTTAAGCAGTGTTTGTATACATTTTAACACTTTTTATATTTTCTATTATGATTTTGTATATTTTTATGTATACACAGTGTACAGATTTTTTCCTGTAAATAAAACATTTGTTTTCATTTGTTCAGGAGTGCTGGTCTTTTCCAATTGCCTTAAATGAATCTCACTGAACTGCAGGTGGAACAAAAGAGGGAAGGTGCCTGTCAGTTCTGCCCACAATTTCACTGAAATCTCAAATGGAAATGGACAGCTAATCTGACAAGGAGGTATCACAGTAAACTACAGAAAAGAGGCAAATATTTTAAAGGCAGTTTTATTCTAAAGTGAACATGTGTACCTGAGCAGGTGTGCTAGGAATCCCTGGGAGAATATATTCACCATACTGCTCAGTAAATTTCTGAGCAGTAAATTTCTTGTGAGTGTCAAGCCTTCTATGGAGGTCGTGCTCTGATGAGTTGGTGCTGTACTTGAAATGCTGGTAGACTTCAGCTAAATGGCTGTGCCACCCATTCAAGGAATCCAGTGTCACGTATAAGGGAAAAGAACAGACTTCTTAATAATTTATTAATTAAAATAAAAAACAACTTACCGAAGGGAAAATGTAACTTGCCCTTCAGTCTGTGATGAAGTACTGTATGACTCTACCACTACAAGCCTGCTTACATCCATTAGGAGTTGGATTGCCATCGTGTACACTCCTGGCAGTAACCACGCAGCTCATCCTGCGTATTACACCAGCCCCTGACAGGCACTGTTGAGGGGCTATTTACTGTCATGATACACAAGTAACACCTCTCAGAAGACTCACATCAGTGGGATACACTAGAAGATAAACTGAATGCTGGGACCTACAAATGAAACAACTAATTGGTACTTTTCAAATCCGGCAACTTCACTTTTTTTATTTAAAAAACGAACAAGAAAATACGATCACTGTATTCCATCTATTAAATGCCCAGTCAGCTTCACTCTCTGTGACATCAGAGAGGACATTCTTGTCTCACTGCATTCAAATTGTACCTCAGTAGGAGGTGTAAATCCATGAACTATATTGTGTGGGGTACGGAGGACATCTTGCTGTACGCACTGTTCTTCAGCAGGGACAGCTATAGGAGGTGTGACATTTACTTTCTGATAGTATCTCAGGGAGCCTTGGAGGCAACTCATTTTCAGGTTTATTCCCAAAATTGCACTACATTTTTTTTGATCAACATGCCTTCTTTGGAGGTGCCTTTTATCGTTTTACTCATAGAAGCCAGCTGTGTTTCACTTGAGTAGTTCTTAGGAGCATAATTCTATTGACAGGTCAAACTTCATAGAGGCATTTTGGTCTGTTTATCTGCATTATTAGCTTGCCTGTTGTGATCTGGCTGAAAGACATATCTGAGGATGATTAATTCAACTTGCTATCTTGACTGCAGCATGAACTTGTTGAAGCAATTCTCCCCCTCTCCTCGGCTCAGGTGAGACCCCAGTTAAAGTACTGCATCCAGATCTGGGACCTCTGGCATTAGAAGGATGTGGACCTGTTAAGCAAATCCAGAGGAGGCCCACAAAGAAGTCAAAGGGTTTGAGCACCTCTCCTATGAGGAAAGGCTGAGAGAGTTAGGATTGTTCAGTCTGGAGAAGAGAAGGCTCTGGGGAGACCTTATTGCGGCCTTTCAGTATTTAAAGTGGACTTACAGGAACGATGGGACAGGCTTTTTGGTAGGGCCTGTAGCAATAGGTCAAGGAGTAATGGTTTTAATCTAAAATAGTGTAAATTTTGACTAGATATAGGAATAAATTTTTTATGATGAGTGTGGTGGAACACTGGAACAGGTTGCCCAGAGAGGTGGTAGGTGCCTCATCCCTGAAAATATTCAAGGTCAGATTGGATGGGACTTTGAACAACCTGGTCAAGTTGAAGAAGGTCCTGATCATTGCAGGGGGGTAGGACTAGATGAGCTTTAAAAGTGACCTTCCAATCCAAACTATTCTGTGATACTATGATAAGAACACCTAGACAAGCAAGGGAGGAGCCAGTCTTTTATTATAATCACATCCACCATCTCCCACAGGTAACTGCACCTGCAGCAGTGATTAAACAGTATCTTCCTGTGGGACTGCATCAATTACTGTGAACAGAGCACTTGTGGTTTGCTTGGAGTTCTGTTCTACCTTTCCTGGTATCTGATTTCCAGTGTGACAAATTCGATTGCTTCATCAGAATAGCATAGATTTATCTGCTGCACCCCAAAACTTGCCAATGTCTACTTCATATACACATCCTTCCTTTTTTTTTTGGATTCTACTTTCTTACACCAGTAAGTTACTGCAGAGAATACACTTCAAAGAAATGGCAGTACTGTTGTGGAAGTTAAGTATAGTCTGACCCTGGAGCTTTGTGCCTTGATAACCAAGGCAAGTAACAAGTGCATGGCCCATTATTTCTTTTTCCTAAAAATAAGCTAAGTAAATGCTTATTTAGTTTGATGAAAATATTAACTGATTATATTAAACTGACTGGGAAGTAACTATAATGCAGCAATATAGTGGGGATTTTTTACACTGGAGGCAGAATAGCTACCAGAAAACTGGCAGCACAAGTAGGTTGTGACAAATCACAGGGGGAATCATAGCTGGTGTGATTGCTGGAACCTTAAAAATTGTAAAAGTAAAAAGCAAGGTCCAGTGGAAGGAAGGGGGAGAGACAAGGAATTATGAAAGACACCACGAAAATAGAAACAGCTAGAAGATGTACCATAACAGATGAGCAGGACTGTTGCTTTTTCCTAATATTCGCTTACTTGGGCTGGGCATTTTCTTTTCTTATGTTTTTTTCTGCACATTTGGAGAGAAACCCAACTCATCTGTTGGTGCTCATAATGCTGCTGTCAGGTTTAGTGTGCTGGGATGTCATCTTAAAATGAAGAGCTATAGTAGTTAAGAACAGACTTCTGCTGGAGTTCAGCTTCTTTGTAAACAAACGAATGCCACAAATCTAACTGAGAAAAGACTAATGGGGTTACGCTGCCACACTCTGAACGACCTCCTCCATCTGCTTATAGTCATCTGTATGATAACTGAAATAAGAAAGTCAGTTTCCTCTGGTCACCTGTTTCTGCACATAGACAAATGCAAATCATATACTGTCTTTGTTCCAGGATGCTGACAGGTAGGGGATGATTACTGCAACAACAACTCCTTATATGCTTGTGAGAGGCTTCCAGAAACTCTGAGGGCTTATGGAGGGCAGGTAATAGGCATCACAGGTGTCTTGATTTTATGGAAGCAGCCAGAGGGGAAAATTACTGCCAGTGCTGACTCCAGGCTGTGTCAGCTGCTGCTAATTACCTTGCTCCCAGACAGTTGTCTGACTGCAACTGAGCTGCCTGATTAAAATATTTTGCTGCCCCACCTTCCAAACGGTAGGCTTTTTCCACCCTCAGTCCTCAAGTGCTGGTGGATGTGTTGTACTGGCTGCATCCTGCACTGCTGCTGCCATGTGCAGCAGGTATGTCTCCTGAGCAGGTGAGGCCCTGGGGGTGGGAGGGTTGCTAATGCAAGAGGTTTGGGTGATTCTGGATGCTTTTGATTTGCATAAATCTAGGAGGCTTTGTTTTATCTTTTAAGCATTGTTTAGTGATAGTAGTTCTAGGAAACAATATGAGCATGCCTCAAGAAGCTGGAGTTCATGACTTGTGAGTTGTCTGATATTTTGTAAACTAGGTGGCATTCTCAATCTAAAGTATCTACCCTTTGGACTAAGACAGGGGCATCATGAAAAAATTTTGGCAAGTTAAGGCAAGAAATATACAATATGTGCCTTGGGCAAGCTAAAAGTGCCAGAGGTCTACCCCTAGGCCCAGCCTTACTGCCTATGAGGCACATGAGGAGGTTTATATAAAGTGCTATATCCTGAGTATGAAGAAGGCAGATGACCAGAAAGGAAAAGCGGGGAAAGTTCTGTTCTGAACCTGTTTCTGAGCCTGCTTTTTCTGTAACGGGGATAGGAGTCTTAGCTGATGCTTCCAACTGGATCAAGCAACATTACTTTTTTCCCTTTGCAGTATTCCTCTTTGGAAGTGTTGGGTTGTTTTTCAGATATTTCCAGTGCTTGTTTTTGTCTGTACAAATGAAATTATAAGCTATCTGATGGACCTAATTTAGACTTTACAAATGCACAGGGCAGAATGTAGCTATCAGGACATTAGGCATTTTAATAAGCAGTTGTAGCATCCCAAGAAGTAGAGATGAGAAGAAAACATGTAAGCTATTACCAAAATAATATTAACAGAGTTGTTCCATTGTAGAAAAGCAAGGAAAGCAGAAACAACAGAGCATATACCATGTCTAAGAAATATTGCCTTATTTTCATGGTTATAGCATGCTATTGAGATAGTTATTTCAAAATATTCCTTTTAGATAAGTCCTGATGAAACATATGCTCTCATATAAAGCTAACAAAGTGAGAGATCAAAGCTGAAGGGATCATGAAGTGGGGATAGTTATTTTGTCAGAGGAAACAGGGAGAAACTTTTCTTTGCCCCTACTTCAATGGAATCAGCATGGTTGCTGAACTTCAAAGGGATTGATTATGCACATGAAAGCAAATATTAACAATGCTACTGTGTCTTCAATGCACATTGGTTTAAGAGAGCACATGGTCGTTTTCAATGGGTTTATCACTGCAGGAAAAGCAGACCAGTTGTCTTATTTATCTCACACATACTCTTCCCTGGCCTTAAAAAGAGCTACTAAACTCCATACAGTATACAATAGGAGTAGTATGTGAAGTTAATTCTTCCTACCTAAAAGAAACTTAAGAAGAGTTTCCTAAAGCAACATGAGGAGTAAGAACAGGCAAAGAACTTCAGTGAATAGCAACAAAACGAATGCTGCTTCTGTTTTCTATTCCCATTTCATAAGTTAGAATTGGTTAGGGTTTTGCAGTGTGATTGATGGACCCTGACTAACAGAGGCAGCAGCAAATTTACCAGTCCCTACAGTAACATTCTATTTCATGAGGAGAAATGAAGGGTCTATTACCACCATAATATGGGATGAGTGATTCCAGATCATTTTAAAATATCTCCCATTTTGCTGGAAGTTCAAAGCATAACAACAAGAATTATTTTGACACTTGCAAAAACTATGTGTTTATTTAGTTACAGTCAATATGCTGTTCTGCTGACCCAGTTTTTTCTTCTATTTTTCGTTCGTCAGCCATGGAATCTAGATCAACCCAAACTGATTAAAATAAAGACCCCAGCTGACTGTGATTGGTTTATGCTGGTATAGCCCTGCCCCAATCTTGCTATGAATATAGTACATTATTAAATGTTTGTAGAAATGTGATCTTATTTTGTTGGGGGGTTTGGTTGGTTTGGTTTGGGGTTTTTTTGGGGGGTAGGTTATGAACTGCCTATCTTTGGTTATGTGTGTAACACATGTTTAGGGAAAACATCTTCCAGATGTTCCTTACAGCTTTCCATTAAGGCTGAGACCCAGAAAACTGCACAAGGAAATCCAAAGGGTTGTTTCCATGAGTTTACTTTTGTAGTGGAATACCACTGGCTATCTTCCCTTGTGAATTTCTCAGGGTCTTTTTGCTTGAGGGTTGGTCACTTGCATTCTGCTAACAGTCACACACGCACAGAAATTTCAGCAACTCTTGGGCATTTTACCTACTGATTCTTCCTTGGCACTAATTAATTCCACCTCTGGCTAAAACATAGGCTCTTATAAGCCTCCTCCTCCCCCACATTTCCTTACCACCTGCCTTGTTGCTTCTATTGTCCAAAATTATATTTCCATCAATTGCTATGTCTGAGATACAGGAAGTTCTCTGAAATGGGATTGCTGGAAAAACCTTTTATTTGCCAGATAAGCATTCTACTGCTGGATGAGAGCACTTGTTACAGAGCTCACACTTTTTCAAGGAATGAGAGCTGCAGTGTGGGAAGTGGTGGGTGTAAAGGATGAGAACCAAGTCTTCCCTGGGTTTACTTTTATCTTGGTTTGCAGGCAATTAGGTATTGATTTTACCTAAGGCAGAATTAGAAATTACTGAGAGGGGTTTGATTTGTGACTGTGTTTTAGTAGCAGTCATTTGGTTTTATGTGAGTAATGCAGTAACAGAACCCATTGGGTTGAGAAATCAGAATTTCTGTTCTGACATAATTTTAAATTCTTCTATAATTTTTTTCTTATATTGAACAAAACAAAACAAAAAAAAAATCAAAAAATTCCAGACAAAACCCCGGACTGTCAAAATATCCAATTACAGGTAGATGTCTTTATGGAATTAGAGTTCAACTTTATTCTGACTGTTGCCCTATATGAATTAGATCCCTGGGCTGGACTACATTTCACTGCATTTCTTCCCCCTTGCTGAGCCACTGCTGTCCCTGCACATGGGGGGTGTAGTCTGGTACGAGAGCTTGATCTGCTGGGTGAAGGACAATGTTTTTCATTGAAGATACTTTTGACAGGAACCAAGGTGTAGAAGCTTTAAGCATGGAGATCTGGGCTGAAATGTCCTTTTATTTTCCCTGCTGAAAATAAAATTGGCAAAATTAACAGCTTCTAACAGAAGAAGCCACATTTTACACTGAGAAAATGCTTTACTGGGAAATTGACTAACAAGTGACAAAAGTGCCTGGTTTTTGTTTCCTTGATTTTGAAGATGGTGCTTGCTGTGAGAGAGATCAAGAGTGGTGAAGGTGAAAAGTGACATAAGTTTATGGTTAACCTTTGAATCCTACTTGTAGTATATTCCTATTGGCCAAAAGCCAGCAACCACAGAAGTCCTGTAAAGCCTTGGGTGAGTTGTAAGGTCTTGAGTAAGTATTTTCCCTAAAGGGTTAGAATGCTACATCTGAAGCAGGGTCATCCATAAAGTATTCAGTATACAATAGTTGTACTTTATGTAGCAGACCCCTGCATATATCTATACACCCATTTCTGAAAATCTGGTTCTAATTTAGATAAAGGGACTTAAGAAGTCACTGTAGAGCTGTTCTTGTTTTCAATTCAGATTTTGAAGATAATAATAAAGAGAGTTAAACACTGCAAACAAGACAGAAATAAGAAATAACTCCTACTACATTGAGGTGTTGGTTCTCTACCAACATCCAGTGAATGCCAAAAAGTTTCCCAAATGAAATACCCGGTTCCAAGCATGAGTACCAAAATTGAATAATTATTTTGAACATGAGATTATGAAAATAATTAAACTAATTCATGCTAGCAGTGTGGGGACAGAAAGGGATCTGTTTATGGTGTCCCAGCATGAGGAAAAGACAACTACCAAAGAAGAAGGGCTTTTTGAGGAATAAAGGTTTATAAACTGGCTACAAATAAATTTAGTTTGAGAGCAGTTATTATAATAAACATCAGAGGAACAAAGCTCTGTAATAGCTTCTACTTCAAAAGACAATGAACCTCAAATTTATTTTCATTTGGACACAGTCAGATTTCTGAATTGCATTAAATGATGCAGTTTAAAATGAAAAGGGGATTATTCTAATGAATTACAGGCCCAGTACAGTTTCATATTGTATTTTCCGTACTATGGCAATAATTATTTCTTTGAGTATAGCAGATTTTTTGCCCTGGAGGAAGAAGGACATCAGGATAAAATCATAAAATAAAGTTCTACAGATTTGATTTAGAAATGCCAAGCAAGTCCTTGAGGGTTTGAGCACTAATCTAACCCTTAATCCTCTAATTTCTCCTGTGGTAAGACTAGGATGATGACAATCATATGCTTTACAAGGATACCAAGGATTAACTCAATTAAAAATAATTATTTAGTGGAGGTTACATAAATGCTGAAAAATATTCTCTCTGTAGGAAAACTAATTTTGTTTTTTCTCCATCCATCTAATCTGAAATGATGGTTACTTCAATTTGTAGTAAGATACATGACTGCAAAGATATGCCTGGTACACACAGTAAAGCTCTGAGAAGTAATCTCAACAGACACAATATGTAGAAAAATGTCCTGCTCTGAATAAAATTTTAGTATTATGCCACTGCCACATGACAAAAGATTACTTAGTTATTGAACAGGAGAGGAAAATTAGATGCTCTATCACCGCCAGGGTAACACTTACTTTTTCAATTCTTTTTCATCTGTTGAATTTTATTGTCCTCATAAAGCCACTAAATTCTGTGTTTATCTAATATTTTGTATTGCATGGCATTACAGAATGTTGCATTCTGTTTTCTTCAGCTGACCTATGCTTGCATTCAGCTTTGAAATGGTAAGTTGTACCAAATACTTGACTGGAGTCCTACTTATAAAACTTGGACATATAGAAAAACAGAAACATTAGAATTGAAATGGGGAACTCTGAGGCTAAATTAATGCTCGACCTTAACCAAACCAAGGCATGGGCTAAAACTGAGTCTGATCCCTGACCTGCTATTGCAGCTGAGACCACTGCAACAGAAGATCCTGTGACATCCATTCAGTGTGGCTTGGCAATGCCATTTTGAAGAGCAGCTCAAGTTTAGACTACCTGTGGACCACATATGCCTTTGTAGGACTTTAACTGTCCACACCAAACTTGGAAATCAGTTCAGAAAAGAAAAACAAACTGCCAAGTGCTTTCACCCAGTTTCTAGATCACACTGAAGTAATGGGAAGTGAGAAACAGCACAATTGCTAATATTTCATCCTTTGTTTCCCCCTGTATTTCTCTTAGAACTGGCTGAGCTCTTGACAATGCAGACTCTCCCTTGAGGACAGATGTACCTGTGAAGCCAGCAAAGAAACACCACTTTGGTTGAGTTTCTTATGGTGTCTACTTGTAAGAGCAAACAAGCTACCAAGGGACCTTGCTTACAAAAGTCTTAACACCTTTTTTTTTTTTTTTTTTAGCTGTGACCATACCACATTTCTTACTCTACAGTAAGCTCTGAATACTGGAAAATTCCATTTATCTATCAATCTACCCTGCAGGTTTAATGCTACAGGTGGAAATGTAAGAAAAATAGCTGATTGTAAAGGAAGTTCTGAAACTGCCAGCACAACTGTAGGCTGATCCCAACAGGCAAGGGCAAACTATTTGACTGAAGTTTTCTCTGTACTGGAGAAAATTTGAGATGTGTAACCCTACAATTTCTCTGAATCCTTAAACAGTTTGTTGTTTTATTGCCTCTTGGGTAGTGAAAATGATTCCAGAGGTCAAATCTTCCCCTACAGCTATGGCCTTGGCTAGCCCTCAAACAGGCAGCAACGTAAATCTCCTGTCATTCAATCATTGCAGTTAATGCTGATTTCTTTCCCTGTCTCCCCTAGGATAAGTGTGGCTCTGACCCTTTCTATTGACCAGCACTGCCTACAAGGTTGTCAGGAAACAGTTGAGGCAATGTTCCCTCATCTCTAAGCTAATCACAATGAAGATGCACTACAGTGGACATGACCTCTTAAACCAAGATACAGCTATACTTGTTTTTGAAATTTGGCTGGTCCAAATATAACAAAATGTTTACCTGCATTATGCCTGGGAGCTTAATCTAAATTACACTTATCACTTAAATGTCTGAAGAAATAGGTTATTCCATCCAGGTTTAGACAATAAGTGGGTGAGATGAGAAAAGACCTATTACATATGTTATATGACAAGATTACTTCCTATATCATAGAATGTTATCATGGGTTGGGTTGGAAGGGACCTTTAAAGACCATCTAGTTCCAACCACCCTGCCATAGGCAGGGACATTTTTCACAGGACTGTGTTTCTCAAAGCTTTGTCCAACCTGGGCTTGAACAATTCAGGGTATCCACACTTCTCTGAACAACCCGTTCCAGTGTTTTATCATCCTCATTGTAAAAAAAAA
>VZRO01004195.1:47089-78286 GCA_013397915.1 Daphoenositta chrysoptera
AAAAAAATTATTCTTTATATCCAGTAAAACTCTGCCTTCTTTTGGTTTAAAACCATTGCTCCTTTTCCTGTCACTACAGATCCTGGTGAAAAGTGTTCATCTGTTTTCCTTATAAGGCCCCTCTAAGTATTGAAAGACCACCAACAAGATTTCCTCAGAGCCTTCTCTACTCAAGACTGAGCAACACAAACTCTCTCAAGCCTTTCTTCAGTGGAGAAGACTTCCAGCCCTCTGACCATGATCATGACCCTCTTCTGGATGTGCTGCAACAGCTTCATGTCTTTCCTGTGCTGGGACCCCAGAGCTGGATGCAGGACCCCAGAGCTGGATGCAGGACCCCAGGTGGAGTCTCAGCAGAGCAGAGGGGCCCTGCTGGCCGTGCTGCTTTGGATGCAGCCCAGGATACAATTGGCTTTCTGGGCTGCAGGCTCACATTGACAGGTCATGTCCCTCTTTTCACTCACCAGTACTGCCAAGTCCTTCTCAACAGAGCTGCTCTCAGTCCATTTATTCCCCTTTCTGTATGGATACTGGTGGTTGCCCTGACCCAGGTGCAGGACCTTGCACTTGACCTTGTTGAACTTCATAGCGTTTGCTCAGCCTCACTCCTCAAGCCTGTGGAGGTCCCTCTGAATGGCATCCCTCCCCTCAAGCATATAAAGGGCACCGCTTGGTTTGGTGTCATCTGAGGGTGCATGCAATCCTCCTATGTCTTCGATGAGGATGCCAAATTATATTGGACCCTCCTTGTCTCTTTTTGCCCTACTTGTCACTTCAAATTTGACACCTCAGCTTCACTCTCTTTGGAGTCTCCTCTCTTCTTTCAGAAATGCCTGTTTGCTTTTGCAGGGTGGATATGGACTACAAAAGGATCCCCTTGTCTTTGCTACAAACCCTGCTCACTGCATTTTCCCCATGGTTTCTGACCCATTAATTTCCCTCACATAATGAGGAGGTCTCTTCCCACTTCTGTGAAGCCTCACGTTTCTCTGGTGCTATGAAAAGAGCAATATAGGAAGAGCTGTTAACATCTTAGATGCTGTTTAAAATAAGATTTAAAGAGATATTGCTGCCCTTCACTTTCTGTGTTTTCCAGAAGGAGGCTCTTTTGACTGGATGTCATTTCCATTAGTGCATTCTCTAGCCATAAATTGAAAATCATTATATAGTTTAAAACATGTGTGCTTATCCTGTGTTTCTCTTCATTCACCTATATAAGTTTTCAACTTTATTCAGTATTTTGCTTGCATGAGAGGTAGTCTGTCTACCTGCTTCCTAGTTTTGCCCTGGGTCTAAAAGAAGAAAGTTCTAAGCCCTTTTGTGGTGTTGAAGCCGGTCCAGGACAGGCAGAACGTGTCAACATAGATAGGATGAATAAAAAGGATGTAGCCTGGGGCAGCATGAAGGCTGGCTTGGGCTGCTTGGGACCCTAGTTAAATGCCCAAGTTATTTACCTGAACTGATCTTTTTGTCATGAGCTGCAAGAGAAATTCCTAAAGTAATTTTAAACTTACTGTGTGAAATGCAATTATATCTTATGACAGCAGCAAAAGTGCCCTTGAGACCTTTCTTCTCTGTGCCCCTCTATTTTAAAAAGTCATAACACTACCTGTTGGCAGAGAAATAAAGTCAAAACATTTCTGAGGTGTACTACACTGGAGTATTCTGCAATAAGAGATCATTGTGACTTGACCTACTTTTAACTGAAGAGCTTGGGTGTGTCATTTTCTTTGGACTATTAATTTCTCAAAGACAGCTTAGCTACCAGTGAAGAGAGGAAAAAATCCAGATAATGGGTATTGAAATCTATGTGAATTTTAATGAAAAATTATAAAAAGATAAATCTTATGGTAAGTCCACAAACCTCTCAAAGGTTTGAACTAAGCAAACAAGGTCTCTTTGCAGGACTTAATAGGTGTGCCCCAATTTATGAAAAGAGGCTTGGCACAACTGTCCCTGAATTGCATACTGTCTTTCTGGATCTGTAGTTTTGTGTTCTCATGCAGCTAAAATATCTTAGCTTTCCAAATGTGAAAACGAGCAACTTAAAAAATACAGTGTTAACTTACCCGCATATTCCACCAGCTTTAAAAATGAGCCATTACCTTTCGTTGGAGATACTGAAAACTGCACAATACCCCATGACAAATGACTGAACATATAGCTGTTATAACAGCCAGTGGAGAAATGTTAAGGTTATTTATTTTTTTTATCACAATCATGTGCATCTCCCTTTCCCAAAGCTCATATGCATTTCTCCCTGTTCAGTGCAAAAGGTAAGATCAAGAAGGACTGAAAAGGTTTGCTGGAAAACTGCATATACAGAGAACAAATAGATTATCCTTAAGGACAGAAAGACTCTTGGTTATTCATCTGGGAAGTTCCACAGAGGCCTTGGAAAAGCAGGCTGGCAACAAGCCACTCATTGGTGGAGGTGGCATGGGGACGTGGAGGTGAACTGGGGACCATCAGAGCCACAGCAGAGGTGCCTGGGGGGTGTCTGATGTGTGATGTTGGGCCCAGGTCCCACTGAGGAACACTCTTTAAGTACATCATTGTCATTATTATTCAAGCCTCTTCAGAGAAAAAAAAAGTCTTTGTACTTGGCTTAGGTTTTTTCATTCTTTCTCCCTAATTTCTCCCTTACCCATCATGCCCCATTGCATGATAAATTTGGAAAGGTCACAGTAGTAATGACTTTCAAGTAAGTGTGTATATTCTTTTCAGCATAGCTTCTCAAGATCCTTAGGGAAAATGACATGGTCACCTATTTTTTAAAAGTGCAATGATTTTAATACAAGAAGACAGACACTAGAAATCAAATCACTAATCAGGGACTTACATTCACATTTAATACATCCCTTCCCTCCCACTGTCCCTCCTTATTTTGCTCAGAGGCACTTTCTGACAGCAGAAACAGCACATTACTAATCACATGGTTTGGGTGGACTTTTTCTCCAGCTGTAATTTGCAATAGAGTATTAGATATGCTAGCTTGGGTTTCAGTAGTTCAGGGAGACTTAGGTGCACTACCTGAGTGGCTAAAATTGTGAAAGAAATTAGTGTAATTTCTTTCTTTCTCGTGAGCTGCAGTGGAGCAAGGCTATATTGCATCAGCAAAGATTGTGACTTGCAATCTGATTGGTATTTTTCAAAGAATTTGTTCTCTAGATCGATAAGTGATACAGGTTTAAACTTGACTTAAATTTGGCTGTCAGTAGCAATGCAGCAAATTTCTATTTTCTCTGAGTGCCATCTTCAAATTATGTGAAATAGTGAGTGGAGATTCACTCAATCTCACTGTGATCTCACCCATAACCATACCTTCTTGAACACTTATTATTCACATCTTGACTTCTACATCCATAAAAACATGAATTTCTGGTGTGTAAAACAAGGTTAAGCTCTGAAGCTGCCACACCATTAGGTTATCCAGCTAACAATCCCTGGTTCTCAGTGCAGTATGTCCTCTTGCACAGTTATACCAGCCAGACAGCTCTTCCATGTTGTGCTGTTCTATAGAACACACAGAAGCAGGATGCTCCCAGTGATCACCTCCTCAGCAGTAAACCCATGGCTACAGGAAAACTCTGTATCTCCTGTTTGAATTCTTAATGCTTGCTTGCGTGTAGCACGTGAAAGAGCAGGTTTCTGTCAGCACCACCATGGTGAAAGGAAGGTAGGTGAAGCTGTCATTAAAAATCTGTTTGGGGTGGCTGCATGGGTGGAAGTTTGAACAATGGGAACTTGGCAGAGACGTGTGATGGAAATAAAAGACACTGAGAGAGGTAGCATAAGATGAAACAAAATCTGCACAACTACATTAAGTATATAATTATAAAGGACTGATGTGTAAACACACTGACCCTGCCCAACTACTTGGCTGTGTGCTGCCTTTTTTGGGACCTGACCTTTGGGGAAGTTATATTGCCAAGAGCCAAAAGAGCCTTCCATAGAGAACAGGGAAAATGGAATCTCCTCTACTCTCTCCTCCAGCTTCACCCCAGCATCATTTGGTTTCAGGCAGTTTAGTGCTTTGCAGTTTTGTCAATGGAGCTTGACATCTGCCTGGCATGTTATCAGCCCAGTAACAGTCCAGCTTAAACAGTGCATCTCTCTCCTTCTGGAGCACAGCACAGGAAGAAGGACAGCAGCACACCTCATGCCATCCCATCTGAGGGAGTTCCTGCAGCTGGAAAGAAATTCACCATTCTCCTAAGTGATTTATCACCTCAGGTCAGTGCAGTAGGCAATGCCAAAGACAAAACTCTTTCTCTGGATTTCCAGGCTCATGAAAGTGACTCAGGTACTGCTTGAGAGTTAATTTAAAGATTTGCTCTGCAGGATGAGTTTTAAAGCTGACTCAGAGGCTGATGGTTCCGTAATACTCTGCACAGATTTATGATAGCTGGAAGCTAACACCACAGCTGCAGTCAACCAACACCATTTTACAATCTTCAGGGCATTTCCCAGAGCAAGAAGACATGCATAGAGAGTTAAAATTATGCCATATGTTCGGTGTATTTATAAGGTGCAGGAGTAAATACCCTACTGTGGTACCTCACATCTGTAAAGAGAGGACTGTGAAAAATGCAGGCCAGAAAATTTCTGTGCTGGGAGGCACCAGCCTTCTGTGACAGTTCTCAGCTAAGCATGAAGACCAGGAAAGCTGAGTGCTGAGGAGATTAACATCTTCTTTTCTTGAGGTGTTAAATTTACAAGAAAGTGTGAGAACAACTACAGAGGTGCCAAGAACACCAGTGACGCATTGAATGGGGGTGTTACTATTGTTCCTGTTCTGAAAGGAGGAGGGACAGACAAAGGGATGGGTTTCATCTTCTTGAATGAAGCACATTTCTCAGTGTCAGTTAAAATCAATTATTTTCACTGCTAATACACAGAGGCACAGCAGAGGAGAGCTGCTCATTAGGTATCGTTTCAGTTTCACTGGTAAAAAAAAATCTGACAAAGCTCCTCCCCTTCAGGGTGGCTCATCACAATGTATCTGCTACCAATATTATATAACCTGCTCCAGTGATCACAGCACAATCAGATTCTCTCTCAGTCAAGGATCTCAGTCAAAGTGATTGGAGAATAAAGAAGCAAGACAGATGCTGCTGTTGAGAATTTTTCATAGGAATCGTAAAAGGTAAGGGGGAAAAGTTAGTGGTTTTCTTCAGCATTAACATTTCTCAAAAGGAGTGTTCTATTTGTTTCAAAGTCAGCTCAAACTAGACTTTGGAAATGAAGCCCCAGTCTTGGGGAAGGCAATAGAACTTTTTCCTTCTGATTTCAGGGAGGTTTCACAGCTTGCTTGAATTTTTTTCCTCAAACTCCAAGAATAGACTCTTTTGTTGTTTAAGAATTTTAGGTTAGATGAAGCAGGCCAGCAATGATCTCAGGCTGTGGCAAAACTTGAATATATTTGGCTGTTACATTGTCTCAGCTCCATAATATAATGCTGCTGTTGATAAATACTAAGGGCATACACTCCAGCATACACTGAGCAAGAGAAGATAAAAGGGTTTCTCTTTGCTTTGTAATAATGTAATGGATCAAATGAGGAAAGAAAACTGAGAACAACCTTGAACACATAATCTAATAATAAAAAGTTTTCATAAACTCTGTGTATTATTCAGATTTCCTAATACAAAACACTTTTAAAACTTCCAGAACCACAATTATCAAACTTTAGAGTCAGAATTGTCAATACAGAAACATTAGGAAGCTCACTTTTGAGTACTGAAAATGTCATTTACAGGGATGAGGGACCTGAACTGGATGTAGGCATTTTAGAATATGCCTTGGTGCTCATGAGACCAAATTTATTATCTATTTTGGTATGTAAGCTGAACTGTGAATTTAACAGTAAAGATGTAGATGTCTACACAAAGAGTAACTGCAATGATATTTGGATTCAAGGGGATCTATAATGAAAATGGTATTTACAAATGGTCTCCTTTACCTTATTTTCAAGGTCATGAAGTCCCTTTGTCTTCTTGTCCATTTTTCCTCCCACTCCTCAACCTCACCAAATATTTCAGTATTGTTCTTGTAAATACCTTTGGCAACTAACTCTGAAGGATACAAATTAATACCCAGTGTGCCCTCAGAAGAACACAAGCAATTTCAGTAAGTAAACATTTTTCCTTTCCTCCTATCTAGTGATATGCTGCTGTTTGCAAACACTTCCACCCCAAGACTCCAGCAGTATTGTTTGCACAAGCTTTCAATGTCCTTAAAGATACATCTATAGGACTGGTAGTCACAATGGTCAGAAATGTCTGATGGACCCTGAAGAAAATACGATTTAAAAATAATGTATGTCTTACCTGCTTATTCATAAGTATGTAGATAATGGGATTGCAAACAGTGCTGCTTTTTGCCAGGATGGAAGGTATGATGCTTGTAACTGGAGTCACAACACCTGGCTTACCAAATGTTGCAAGTAATGCTATAACCCCATATGGAATCCAGCACACCAGATAACAGATAACTGTAGTGATCACCATGAACAGGACGTGGTATTCTCTTTTGCGAGCAGCATTCTTGTGGATTTTTCCAACCTAGGGAAAGGTGAAAAAAAGGTAAAATTTAACAAGCAGAGCTGTTGGATTGGCTGCGTTAACAACCTGGGACTGTTGGTCTTGGATCAGCAATGACAATCAACACTGTAGTTCCAGAAGCAAGACAAATGCAAACCCAAAATTGATCGAATGCAGTGAATAGACTTTCATCATCTCCCATAGGCACTAGGGGAAGCTCTGCAGAGACCACACTGCATGCTGGCACAAACCAGAGTCCCAGTGCAGGTTGGAGCAAATGCAGAAAGGTGACGAAGTCAGCATCTAGTCCTTAACAGATGTTAGGTCATCTGCACTTGCTTTTAAGGTATGGAACTTTGTGTAAATGTCTTCACTCAAGTTATCCCAGTACACAGAACTTGCTTGAGATGAAGAAGCTTTACATAGCTCATCTGAACCACCAGAAGTATTTTCTGTTAAGGGTGTGGAAATAGCAGAGCAACACTAGGACTGTGCTTAGTATCTCTGTCCTTGGATCTTTTCAAGACTAGATAAAGCCTCAGCTGGCCTGGCATAGTGTTAGTCACGGTCATTCTTAAAGTGGGACACTAGAGAAGCCTTGCTGACTCACGTGATGAAGTTTTAAGTGGTAGGATTCATTTCTTCTAGATTATTTCTTCCAGGTACTTAACCATTTTGATAAAAGGTCTTCACTCCTGCTAATGATCAGAAACAGGTTTTTTCTGCTCTTAAAAAAGTGTGCTGAATGCAGATATTGTTCATTGTTTTTTTTGGGGAAATGGAGTAGAATTGGTTAAACAGGAGAAGCAGATGTAAATGAGCAGTTTCAAAGTGATGGTACAAGAGTCTATCCTTTTACCCTGAATTTGCCAGTATTTACAGTGTGTGGGCAAATCCAACTCTGCTGTGGAAGTATTTATAATTTGTGCTTCAAAATGTACTCTCCTTTAATCTGTTCTGGACTGAAGCCCTTTGGGAGTCTAGAGCTCTAAGATAAAGCTTTAAAATTAAAATAACAGCCAACTTTTATTTTTAAGCCTTGGTGTGAATACATGTTTCTGTAGACAGCTACAGAATGCTCTTGTAGTGTTTGGGCAGCTGAGTGCATTGGTGGTAACGGTGAGGAACAAGCTCATTCCCTAAAAATCAAAAACAAGCTCTGCAAGGAGGTTAATTTTGGAGACTCTCTCTCTGCTGACTTTAGATGGAGCCTCAGCACACTTGTCTCCTGAGGTTATGGTTGATTCCCCAGCTTTACCCCAGTGTGTGTTTAGCAAACCCAGATGCTCCAGCAGGACTTCAGGAACTATTCAAATGTTTAAACTACATTGATTGAGCCTTGCACTCAGCCGGATCTAATTTATGTCCACTTTAAGGTCTTTTTGCCTCTTGAATGCAGCACTTGAGAGTAAACTGCACCCAAGGGAATTAAGCCCATGTAAAACTACAAACATAAATAAGCAAAAAAGCAGCTCTGTGTAATGGAACACATCCAAACTTTACCTAATCAAAAAAAAAAAAAAAAAACCCCAAAAAAACTCAATAGGTTTAAACTGATGCAGGTAAATGAATACAGCACAGTTAAAGCTGGAAGCCACCAACCATCCCAGTCAAATGTCATTTGTCATTTGTCATTATGCCTGACACATACCTTCCACATGCCAAGGAAATAGTAGGGCTTTTCTTACCTCTTTGTAGTGTGAGTCTTTTTGCATAACATATGTGCTTATGTATCAGATTGTGAGTTAAACACCTATATAGTGACTGTAAAAAGTACATATGAAGGCAAAGTAATATGGTTACAGTTTCTTTTAAGTTCACTATGACTCTAGGCTTCTGGAGTGCTTGGTTCTATCTGGAGTTTCAGTGGAAATGTTCCTGTAAATATAACACACACAAACTTAGTCTGCCCAAAACTAATAAGGATCTTTCCTGTCTAGTTTTTTAATGATCTTCTGCAAAAAGGCAATTACAAAATAAACTCTATAATTTCTGAAAAGGCTCGGGGCTATTTTTTTTTTATAAGAACGCAACCTGTTTATTCCATAATCACTTTAAGCTTGAAAAAAAGGATTAATAATAGATAATGGTACAATCCTGTATTGCTTATTTGAACTAAATTTTTCATTACTAATGGGAAATTTCTCTCACTGATGAATCCAGGATCCCATGTGAACTGCAGCTGTGCTACAAATTAAATATTAACCAAGGATGCAAAGCCCCGGTTAGCCATGGCATCCATAGATGAAGATCTTCAACAAACACAGAAGGATCAGGCAACACATTTTTGCTCTGTGTTTAGATACGTGTCTTGAAAAGTTTACAAGAATTTACCCTCAGCACAGACAAAATAGAGACGATAAACAGAGGAAGGAAAGATGTCTAAAACTAGAGTGACTATGGACATGATTTTGGCATGTGTCCTTCCACTTTCACATCCTTAGCTCATTTCCTTAGGAAGGGAAGTTTTGAAATAATGTACTATATTTATCCTCACATTCTTGGTTTCATTTCTTTTGCAGTTTTGCAGCCTACCTTTAGAAGGTATTGTCTTTAAAAAATTGTCTGTTTATAGGTGCTGGAAGGCCTTCAGTGAAGTATTACTCAGGTTCATGTAACCTACAGAAAGATTACACTTCTGCAGGTGAAAAAGCAGTAGCCATTTTAACATTAAAATAATTTTATTTGTTATTTTAAAACTACTGGAAAATTTAACGCAATTGCTACATTGTACTTTCAGTAGTCAAATAAAAATGCCTCCCTGGATATCCAGCTGATAGAAGAGCATCAGATAGTGATGTGAAAAAATACATTCAAATAATATTCTAGAATAGCTGAGCTTGTAAATCTCTGTCTAAATGTGAAAATACAGGGTATATATAATATAAAGTTAAAATAATTAGAAGATCTAAACCACATTTTAAAATGGCATAATAAATACTGGCCAATTGGGATCAGTTTATACTTATGTAGAATGGCTTGAAAAAACTTGTTTGCTGTAAACTCATCTGTTTTCTCTGGCACAAAGAGCATCTCCTGCCAAATTTGGCAATATAAATGTTGGGAAACCACTATATTTAAAGAAAAGAAGGTTGGGGGATTGGTTGTTGAGGGGTTTTTAATGAGAAAATGGTGTTTCTCCCCTACTTTCATCCTGGGAAGTAGCAGAAATGTTTTGATTTTTCAGAACTCAGCTGGAGGCAGCGACAGGCAAGCTTGTCTAATCTCAGGCACTGAGCGTAACAGTGGCACAATTAACTCTGGTCTGGCTTTGCCCTGTAGCTGTACTGCATCCCACATATATCCCCAACACTTTTTTCCAGTCAATCTGACACACAAGACACCACTACTTAGATGGCTAGGCAGCATGCTGGGCACACACATTACATGTGACAGGACACAGAGTGTGGGAGAAGCCACGGTGGCATTCAGTGAAGAGGCTGGCACGGTACAAGTGTCCTCAGAAGGAGCCCAAGTGACACATTGATTGGTTGACCTCCAAAGCTGCATCCCCAGCTGACAAGATGTAGCAGATACATCGCTCACCAAGTGATGGGCTGCATTGCTATTCCATGTTTTGGAAAAGACGAAACTAGGGAGCTCTGAGCAGAGCATGTAAAATTTCAACAGCACTGGTCAAAATCTGGAGTGGCCACAAATCAAAGAAAAGAGGAACTTACAATATGGTATGGAGAGGATCAGTAAAAACAGATGCAAGGCGTTTTGCTGTAACTGTGGAGATTGTTAGGTTGGAGATTAAAGGAAAGGATTCAAAATATCTGCTGTGACAGGTACTCTACAAGGAGAGAGAACAGCCTCAACTGGATGCAGGCAAACGTGTGGGCCTGTCACAACAAGGACCCAGAGAAAAGGCATGACCTAGAGGAAGCTTGACTTCCTCTAAGGAGAAGTCTGTTCTTTCCTTGAAGAGAAAAGAGAATGGGTCTGCCCTTGCAGAAGACAAGTAAACCTTCCAAACACAATAACACTGTTGTACAATAGTAGGGGAGATGATACTAGGACTATGTGCCATAGGAAATTATTTTAAGGTAACAGGTTCTGGTTACCCAATTTGGGCATTGTAGGTGTCAGTCCAGACCTCATCTCTGTCCAAGTCAACTGGTGCAGTCAGCCTGTTCCTGGAGGGAGCAGCCAGATGGCAACCACAGCTGAGTCCACGGGTTTTTGTCAGGCTGAACACTGGAGCTTTCCAGTCCAGACAAAAGAAGACAGCAGCTACCTGCCTCTGGGCAGAGATTTATGGCTTTAAATATTTTTCTTAGCCATCACACAACTTCATATGGAGAAGAGCCCTAAGCAGTGCCTTGCCCAAGGGAACAGCCTGTCCTTTCCTGTGCTCCAGAGCCAAAATTTTGACCTACTGCAGCCCCTTGCTGGCTCTCCCTGGATTTATCTGGGTGTGACTTACGGGATCAAGGGAATACTGGGGGCATTTCATCTACTTAGAAGAAGGCACAGGTGACAGGAAGGACCTGAAGATTGGTTGTGCATAGATATTGTGAAGCAACTGTGAGGACCACAGTGCCAGAGGCACATATCCAGTCAGTCCAAAATATTCCCATCATCCATGGGCAAGCTGGGTTTGTATATATGTGAGACAAGGGAGGTGGGCCAAAGTTAGCTGTTAAGAAAGGGAAGCTTCAATGATGAAGATCTATCCTGACTGTTTTGAATTCCCCTGTGTTTTCTTTTTCACGTTTACCCTAGTCTCTCCTCCTTTCTTGATGTACCTATGTGCTTTTTCTCATAAAGCATTTCCTTCCTATTTTAACCACACTTATTTTCAGCCGTGAACATCTTGAAAGGTTATGAAGAATCTGTGGCATCCCATCCATCTAACCACTAGAAGGAGAGACTATACACTGTCCAGAGCCACTTCAAGCAGGGGACATGTACATCATAACATCTTAGAAATCAGGGATCCTGTTTGTATGTTTTGTCCTTCAAGTCACTTTCTCTTTCTCCAGCTATTTATTGAGATGGAAGGTAGTATCAGTTACTATACTCCGTGCTCCTAAATAGTGGATGCTGTAAACATCCTTTATGTAGCTCACTCTAAACAAGCAATATGGAAACAGAGCACAAAGTGCTTTTTTCATCATGGCTAATACATTATTCCTGGATCTGTATTTGTGCATCTTACACTCATATAACCATGTTTGCTTCACTACTTCAGAACAACACAGTGAAGAAAAGGCTATTTATGAGCAGCAGTGTTTGTTGCCACCAGCATCTTTCAGCATCAGCTGTAAGTGCTTGTTTTGACATGATCAAGTATTCGACAGTACTGCCAAAACCAGACACAAATAAAATATTCATAATCATCTGAGGGAAATCTGCCAATCTTTGAACATTTAGTCTACTACCACTTCTTGAAATGAACAGAAGGGATCTAGACTTTTTATGCAAAAGCTGCAGTAGGAGAAAAAGCTGGAAAAAGATCATTCTTCTTCCATCATGCATCAGTCAAGTAAGACAGTCCTCTCTGTTGCATTTGTAAGAAAGAAAATCAGATATGGTCTCCATTTATCAGTGTTAATAAACCTCTGCTAAACCTTGCAGTCAGACTAAGCAGTGACTGAAATGTCAGTCATGAGCTTTCTCTTCTCCCATCTCTGTGGATTCAGTCCTCAAGCGAAAACAGGGGAAAAAGGAGAAAGAAAAACACCCCACACCTCCAAAGCATGTAAAGCTCTAAAAAGCTGTAGGAAACAGACACTCCAAGTAATCTATTTCTCCACGTGAGCTACCCCAGAACCAGTACTGTACAGATTAATAATAAGGGGTATGAAATTCTTTGTTGTTTAAAATAGGCAATCCTGGAAAAGGAGAGCTCACTGGCTTAAAAAATAAATGCCTCCTTTGTTAGCAGTTCATTGGCTAAGCTCAAAACAAATGAACACTGAAGAGATGTATTGTCCTCTGGAAATGGAGAGTGAACAGAAACATCTGTTTTGGGTCATCTTAGAATCCAATGGACCTTGCCTCTACAAAGCATTTACACTTATATGTTCAGTGAGCAAACTGAGATTTAAGCATGCACATGAGCATTTTGCGCAGCTGGGGCCACATAATGAGTTAATAGCAACAAATACAGAAGGCAGAAGCCATAAAATTACACAAGGGGCCACATAGCTAATTATTTTAATGTCACTGTTAAATGTAGGAATTCAGGTCCACAGGAGGGATATTTTATCAGCTGAAGACTAGTTTTATTGTAAATTTTTGTTATTGAAATGGGAATTACCTGCCTTAATGCCTCAAGGTGAAGCGATGCTTTAAATACAAAATTCATGGCTTAGTACATTGCCCTTAAAGCATAACTGCTATTGCTGCTAAAAGCAGCAGAGTTCTATTGTGGACTTAAGGAACACTATAATCCTTTTAGATGCAGATTTTTTTTTTTCCACTGCTAAAGGGCTTTTAGCAGCAATTTGACTAACAGAGTGAACATATTCCCATACATTAAACAAGGAGCTTATGGTGTCACTCCTGTCATTGATAATTCATGTTTTACCCTGACCTTCTTTACTCACCGTGTATTTTCTAACATCAGTGCACATGAGAAGATTAAAGGTGTATATGCCAGTTATCATTTGGTTTGCATTAACAGTTTGGTTTTAGAAAGAGAAGTCCATTAAATACTCCTACAAGAATCATCAAAGTCCAACTCCTGCCCTTGCACAGGACAGCCCCAATAATCACACTGGGTGACTGACAGCATTATCCAAACACTAAGTTTTGGATGTTGAACAAGTCCAAGTGCCAGGTGCTGCACATGGGCTGGGGAAATCCCCAAAATTATTGCAGAATGGGAAAAGTCATTGATCCCATCCCTGCAGAAAAGGAATTCAGAGTTCTCGTGGATGAAAAGCTGGATGTGAGCTGGCAATGTGTGCTCGCAGCCCAGAAGCCCCAAATGCTTCCTGGACTGCATGGAAAGAGGACTGGACTGCAGGTTGAGGGAGGTGACTTTCCTCCTCTACGCTGCCCTCATGAGAGCCCGCCTGGAGTGCTGCATCCAGCTCTGGAGTCCTTAACACAAGGAAGATGTAAACCTGTATTATAGTATTGTTGCATGTGTTGCTGCTCTGCAACACAACTTGCTATTACAGAGGTGGAAGGCGCTGAGATTGCTTTCAGAAAATCAAGCCAGTAATTTAGTTTAACTTTTCTTCTTCTTGAAAAGCTTGCCAACAAATGATATTTTTAACTAGTAACTTAAGAACCAACTTCTGGTTTGGGTTAGCTTTTTGTTGTTGTTGTTTTAAGTCCTTTTGCAATGGGTTTGACTGACTGAACAGCCCATCTGACAATCAGGGAAAGGAAAAATGAAAAAAAAAACCCATCAAAGCTGACTTTGATGTATTTTGAGTTGAAGAATTTCTGAAGCAGGAAAGGAAAATGTCAGACCTTAATTCCTCCTTGGTTTCTGTGTTCTTTCTTCCATAGACAATAAAGTGTAGAATGTGTATATGCAACATCACTAATAAAGTTGAACTCTTCAAATACAGATGAACTGACAGTTGTAAAATTTCTTTCCAGATTTCTTTCTCGGCTACTTTATGCTGAACAACAATATGCTACCATCTGCATAGAAAATGGACTGCATGCTTTCCTGAACCTAAAGGAAAAAATTTTTCAATCAAAGGTGACAAAAAGTAACATTTTGAAACATATATATGTATATATGTTAGTATTTATGCAAAGATGTATACACACCACACACTATATATGTTAAAAATATACATATACACATTATACACACACACACGCACACATATTCCCATTATTATGTGAAAATTTTTACACCAGAGGCATCCAGTTTGGAGAAGAAAGTTAGGAAAGACCAAGTTATAATGCAAGTATTGCTCACCACCCACTTTACCTCATTAATTAAATTAACCATGAGCTTTTCTACTCTAAATATCAAGACTTCCTCTGAATCTGGGGTGTGTATTAAAGAAAAAAGGTGTTGGGGTAATGTTTTCCCTGGAAAAGGAGCTTGGCTATTCCTCTAGGTCCATTTTTGCAGGTATGTAAGCTCTCACTCACATTTAATGCTACTTTTCACCAGGCTAGCATATGTGTATGAGAACTCGAGCTTTGCTTTCCGCTGGATTGAGAGGTGCACTCCTTACAGTGAAAACAGATGATAAAATCTCTCAGGCATCATCACTCTTTCAGTACCTAACCACAGTTACCCTTTCTCCTGGGAAGTGGTCAGGCTTTCCCCGATTTTACTGAGGGATCCCCTCCCACTTTCCTGAAAATTTCTACTGACATTAAGCAAGGAATCATTAAGGACATGTGAGTATGCCTTTGACATGTAGTTATTTATATTTAAATAAGCCTAATAGATGTGCTTGGATCTGCCTGTCATATCCTATAGACCCTACAAAGAATAGAAATACAAAGTGTTCTCAAAGCTCTTGTCTAATTGGCATATTTAAAAATATAGGAATTCTGCCAAAAATAGCCTGGAAATGTTATCCTCCAGATGCTTTCCCTCAAATTCTTGTACACGTACCATGGTACAGGCATATTCCAAAAAAAACAAAACAAAACCAACTCAACCCTGTGAAGTCTGGAAGTCTTCAATTCATCTCCTCTCAGCATGATCCTTGATACCCTCCTGATTTTAATCCCACTCTACAGAATATAATCCTTTTTTCAACACAGGATGACAAACTGGGCACAGAAATTCATATAAACAGCTGAGTTAGACAAATTAAATTCAACCAGTAAGATTGAAGCTCAGATGTACACACTTTTTTCCTTGGGAGAGGTGTACCCAGGATTGTGTTGCACCTGAAGAAGTTAGGTCTCTCTAGCCCTCATTTTAAAAGGCCAGAGAGGGTGTTCAAGGGGGAGTTGGCTTAGTGAGTTGTACTTAGCCCGGTGTTCATAAACATTTATTTCTCTTTGCACAAAGAAAAGGAATATAAATTCCTTTTCTGTAGCTTGTGGATTACAGACAGTCCTTTATAAATTATATATAATTTTAAGACTTTCACTTAGGAAACATAAATATTTGGTTTAGATTACTAAAAAAAGGCAAGATAAGCATAAACTTAAAAGTTTTTTTACAATTTTATGAGTTTGATACATCAGATTTGTAGGTCTGTCTTTGACTGTGCAGCAGTTTGTGCTTGTGCTTAAACACAAAATAATCCAGGATTAAAAAGACTGATGCCAGTAATAAATACTCCATAATCTTCTGCACAAACTCCCTACCCATGAGGTGGCCAATGGGTGCAGAGTGTCTCCAGAACATAGTGTATGTGCAAATACAAAACATAATCCTGCCTGCCAGGTGTACCTAAACTGCAAGCACAGGGACAGCATGGTGAGGAGGCACTGAAATTTTGAGAGCTAGGGTTATGCAGTACATTACAAATATTTCTCTGCACCTGGTCAGTGGATATATGCATATATATATATATATATATTACATATATAGTTTCTTTAAACAAGTTTATTAGTGATACAGATGGTACAGGTATAACACGTATGGAAAAGCAGTTTTCAGTTCTTTATTTATCAGTCACAAAGAGTGACTACATGAATAAAACAAATCTGATTTATTAAAAAAACCACTGTTTAATAAATTACTGATTGTTTCTGTCTTGTGAGTCCAGAGCTGTATCATCAGTGGCTACTGTAAATAACCAGAGCATGAGGTACTTAGGCTGATTTTTAGATCTACTTAGAATAAATACAGTTAATAAAAAACAAAACAAAACAAAACCAACAACAAAATTCCTTTTGCCTGTTAAAAGTTTCATTCCTGCCCCCACAAAACAAATTTTTTAAAAAGTTATATTGGAGTTGGCGTATTCATAGCATTAGACCAAAATTTGACATTAGAAGGTGAAACAGCATAAAAAATGCTAAGAAAAAGGTCAGGGAATGGGTAAGGAAAGAATAAATAATTAGACATGGAGTAAGTAACATGCATTCTCTAGTGTATAATACGTGGCCCTTTCTAGTGATTTGTCCACAGAGGTTTTTCTAGTCTGGAGTTACAAGCTCTGCCTTTTGTGGTGCTGCCTTTCCCACTGGCCCTTGCACCCTTTTGGGAGAACCATCACAGCTTCAGTCAGGGAACATCTACTGCATCTACCCCTCTAACGCTACCTTGGGGATCACCTCAAAGCAGCATTCCTCTTCACAGCAGGGCCCACCACAAAAGGGAAGGTGGTGGGCTTGTCCAACCTCTCAGTTGAATGAACACACTCTGTCAGAAAGGTTCTTTACTGAGGGGTGCATCATGTTCACTGTGGGCAGGCAGACACTGCTTCCCATGGAAACGTGATGTAGGAAACTGCGTGGGAGTGACTCCTCCAAGCCTGCAGCACTCGGATGCCTTCAGAAACGCAATATGGATCTATTTGCAGTGATCTATAAACTTCATTTTTAGTAACCTTTTATAGGCTATTTAAGACATGCCATACCCAAAAGTGACCGAAGAAAAACAGGTGTAAATAATGGGAAAGACTTTGAAGGTGTCAGATATAGCATAAGGCAGACGGTGGGCAGCAAAATGATGTGGAAAGAAATGGACTAGAAAAACAAATCCCAGAGTCCCCAGTCTAAATGAATTGACCAGAGTTTACCCATGCCCAGTACTTTGAGACATGAGAGATCCAGCATTCATATGTTCTGACCATAGCTTTGTGATATGCAATATTACATGGGTAAAAACCTGTTATGACTCCTACATAATATAGAAAAGATGGGCAGTTGTGTTTTAAATACTATTCCTTGTTAGAATTTTGAACAAAACTAGAAAAACAAGATGCTTTCTTTTATAGCTCAAAACATTCTAATTTTCCAAATGCTTACAACTCAAACGGATGAGCTTGTTGAGAGACTTCCAATTTCTACCCCCTATATCCTATCTGATGGAAGACTGTGGATCTGTGCAAGCAATGATGCTTGAAAACTTCTAAGTTCTACATACATATGGCTGAGGGAGGGATAAAAATGCCATTTTTTCTTTTTATCAGCTTTACACCAAATTATGGCCTAAAGTGGAGCCATCTAGATGTCTTCCCTGCAGAGTCAGCATCATCATTAGAAAATAGAGCAAAGGAGTATAAAAAACCATATATATATACATGGGGCTTTTTTAGTAAAATGTCTCAATTATACTTTTACCAGCATACATGATTGTTCAACTCCAGATTAAACCAATTCTTTTCCTTTGTCTATCTTCTGAAGATGGACATAATATTTGGTAAGAAAAGGAAGTACATGTTTTCTAATGCAACAGAAACACTGAAATATGCATCCCAAAGTACAATAAACATGCCATAAAATATTCTCTAAGTGAAAACAAATGCCAAATGTGACAGAGTCAGCAAAGTTTTGGGTTATAGCTGTTGTTACATATTCACAAATCTGGCATTCTGAAAGTTTATATTACTTTGTCAGATGCACATTAAAATAAATAGCAGCTGGTGGAGACAAAGGACTGAATTTCTCTGCTTTCCTACCATTTCATTTTCATGTTGTCATAAACTACTCTAGTACCATACGTTTCCTGTTACTATGATGAGGTGGTTTTACAATCTTTGCAAAAAAATGCTAGGAATTCCATGAATTTTAATGCATTTAAATCTTACAGCCAGAGGGCTGAAAGGATACTCAAGGGTTTAGTGTTGTCCATCATTCCCCCTTCCCCAGTATGCACTACATGCAGGACAAATACTCCTCAATCAGCCTGAGAGTTACCGTCTAATAGAAAGATATTTCATATCCCTGAACAACCTGCTCCATGATTTCAACACTTATATCCTTACAAACCTTTTTGTAGCGTCTGATCTAGACCTTCATTTCTAGAAATTATTTCCTTGTGTCTTTCCATTAGTGTAAGGGTATACAAGCACAATGAGTCACAACTGCTTCTCTTTAACAGCAGTGTTTTTACACTTAAAAACTGTTCACATATCTGTTCTCAAAATTTGCATATCTTGATTTAACAAAACCAGAAGAGAGAACAGAGCACAACCAAGGTCAGGTGTTCCATGCCTCTGCTCACCTCTCCCACAAGAAGATCTATTCTGTTTGCAAAGGTGTCGTGTTCCCAAACCCACACATTGTGTGGGACTCATTCTCAAATTGGATCCTTTAGACTGTGCTGATTCCCAACCTGTGTTTATTTATCTTGTGTGATTTCTCATACAAGAAAAAGAGAATGCTGTGCTTGCATTGACCAATCCTGCACTTGCATTGACCACTCCTGATGTTCACTGAGTTTGAATTATAGATCAGTATCATTATTGAAAATGCTGAAAGCACTTGACAGGTCTCCACGAATGGGGACCCTACAGGGAGTCCTCTAGGACAGTATTTTCCTGGTTGCTAAGGGCATGTCATGTGTGAAGAACTTGACTTTTATCACGACTACAGTTTCCCTCTTATCCACCAGACCGTGAGTACCAAAATGTGAGTACAGTTAATTCTGGCCAACTCTTGAGCAAATCATATTGGCAGTTCTGATTCAGAATATTGAACTACAAAGACTTCAAAGCCTTTTTTAGAGTAGTGAGAGAAAGAACAAACTTTAAAAAGGAAAAAAACCACCCTCTACCTCCCATTTTGTGTTGCTGAACTATGAGTTAATGGGGTGTTCATAGAAAGGAGGTAGTTGGAAATGTCCAGGTAATGGATCTTTGGGAAACAAAACTCCTTGGCTGATGTTTCTGTAGTAAAAGGCCAGACTGATGGATAGAAAAGAAGGTTTTTCTCTGATAAATCCTACTAAGGATTAGTAGGCCACTACTAAGCCTATTAAAGCTGAGAAAATGTTAAAACTGCCCATAGCACAGAACATTCACCTGAGAAGTGGGGACCTACTGAATATTTCCAGCTGACTTTGCAACAGGCCACCAATGGTCCTCACTGAAATGAAGTTTGCTTAAAGGCAGGTCAGTGATTTTTATAGAGTCACCATCATCACTCAGGGAAGAAGTGGCAGTTTTATAGCACTAATAGCCCAGCTGGCATCCTCCTGGCATTTCTAGCAGAAAGCCAGGCATTTGTAAAAGTGATGAGCTGTGTTAACTTCACCAGACTTAGATAAATCCTTGTCATTTCTCTGCAGAAAGAGCACAGTGCAGATAGTGCTGATACACCATTGTAAAGTATACTGATACTGAATTATACTGTTGATATAGTATAGGAAGAGAAATAGATTACACATTAAAAATAAAATGTGCAATTTTGCAAAACTTGGTTAGTTGGCAAGCTCCATTTCATTTTTATATGTGAGCTGTAATCATATATGAAGTAAAAAACATCTTCCTGATAGGTATACTTACTTTGGAAGAAAACAGTGAAAAACACCAATAGCCCATCAGGTTATATTGGGTTTGATACTACTAATTCTTTTGAATTCTGACAGCTCTGAGCCTGTAAAAGAGTATTATTACAGCAAAGAAACAATTTCAGTAAGAAAAAGACCAAAATAACCTCTTAAAAGATGATTGGAATACAAGAGAGTTGGGTTTGGAACTGTACTTCTAACTATTGGCTTTCCGTGAAATTTGTTTCTGATTTGTTGAAGGGGAGTAGTATAACAAGCACAGAACTATATTGCTGTTACTCTGCTGCTGTATGAAAGGTAGCACTTCTATAAATTATTTCTTCAGGTAGCACAGATTTCTGGGTTATAGGGGAACATGATGAATAACACAGTACTGATGAGAACTGAAAACAATCAACACAGTTCCAAATTTTGTATCCAAGCAGAAAAATCACTGTCACTCTATAATTGTTCATTTGAGCTACTTGCCATGTACTCTCACATACTCCAAGGGGACAGACAAAGGTGCAGTAGAAGAATGCTATGAATTAAAACTACATGATGGCCATTCTTTAGTAATATTTTAAATTTTTTTTTGTGGTGAATTCTGAAAGAGTAACATGGCAGTTGAACAGATGGCAACCTGGTCTTCTGCCAGTGAGACCACTGACTGCGTGGTCCAAGAAGGCATCAATTCATACATCTGCAGGTTTTGTTCAGGAGCAATCTAAGAGTAATCTAATATAGGGGTTCCATTAGAATGGTTCAGTCAGCAAACATGATCAGGTAGCTGCACCTTAATGTGTGCCTTAATTTAGATAAAAACAATTGTTTTAGGCAAGCTTCTTGTTGGCTGAGACTAACAGGAATGAGAAGGAGAGAAAAGGACAGGAGAGGATAGAAGAGGAGGGAAAAATGTGGGGTGTGGGTTGGGGGAAGAGGGAAAGGAGAAGCAAAGGAAAGGAAAAGGGGAAGGAAGAAATTGGTGTGGTATAGTAAACTCTCACTCGCTTATGGAGTTGTACTTGGAAAGTCAGAGCTGATGTCCTGTTTCTATAAACACTATCTATATATACAGGGCTCTCAGTGGTACTCTATACAGACCAGGATGTTTTCCAGCTTGGATCATATTACAATCTTGGAATCTGGGATTTCACCTTGAGTGTCTGAAATGTAGTACCATACTTGAAAGATGGTAATGTTTGAATGTCGGTTTCTGAGGATATTTCTCTCATTTTTAATCTCTCCTTGAACACTACTTCTGTAGCTCTGATAGCACTTGTTACCCTTTTTGCACCTTTTCTGTTTCTCTTCTATTTTTTTCAAATACATGATTGGAAGTCCTTGCAATATTCAAGTTTATACAACGGTATAACAACATTGGGGATATTTCTTTCAATCCCTTTCCTATCAATTTCTAACATCTTATTTATTTTGATTTTCCTGAACAGATAACGGAATTTTTCATTAAGTTACTCAAACCAACTCTGCCATCTCTTTGAAGGATGATGACCAAGAGCCCTTCATCATACATGTATGTATATATATGATGTATGGTGGAGTTACTTTGCACAAAAAACTGCACCTCAGGTGTTGTTATCACCTGGTATTGCCCACCTCACCCTTGGTCTGTGACACCCACTGCTGACAAAGCTACTCACACGCCTTGTTCCCAGCTTTCCTGCTTCAGACAACTGTTGCTGGCCATTGTCCCTTGCTTTCCTGATCAACAGCATTCACTTCCCAGTTGATGATCTCCATGGATATTTAATGTAAGTCTGCTAAAGGGGGCTGTAACTGCTGAGGATGTCACAAACTAAGGATGGAGATCCTGCACGTGGCAAGAAGTCAGATCTGTGTTTCACTCTCTCAATCTGCAAATTAATAGTACTTCCAATTGTATGTGTCCTTTATTTTCCAAGGAAGAGACTGGCACTAAACCAATATTTTTTTGCAGCCTAATTTTGTTCTGGATATGCTTTCTTTTTTTTTTTTTTTTGACAATTACAGCCAGAAAAAATCAACACAAATATTTTTAATTCCTTCTAACTCTAATTTCAATAGGGTGAATATATCTGGGACACTTAGTGAAACTATTCTAGCAATGTGTTCACTAACAAGTCCAACCCTGTTCAAGTCAGTATTTGTTAAATATAGATATTGCAAGTTCAGCTCACTTGTGAGCAGCACTTTCATGTCTGAGTTTTGGGACAGAAGAGTTCTTCACAGTGGAATGAGTAAGTATGGATAGATGTGGTTAGAGCCAGTATAAAACCTGTCCAGTGTGAATTTTATGACCTCAGAGATGGTGTAGTCACATAAAATTCCACGATTCTTCTGGAAAGGCTGAAACTAATCGAGCAATACCTGTACCTCCCTAAGGAAAGGTCAAAGTAAAAAGAAGAATGAGTTAACAAGACAATTCCACAGGCTGGAATTGTATTTCTTTTAACTTGACATTTAGACTGAATTAACATCCTGAACTTACTCGGCAAGCAGTGGAGACCAAAGCAAATCCATTTAATTATATATTGAGAAATTCTAAAATGTTCCAGGCTGACGTGACTAAGCACCTACTGAGCCTTGACCATCCTGGAGCACAGAAGCATAAGCAGGGCAGAAGACCATTTACACTACTGAATAGTGAAAGAATACATACAAAAAGAAAAGACTCCCAGGAGTAACATGCAATTAACAAAAGACCAAGACCAGACTACCAACCACAGATACAAATTTTCTTCAGAAAGATTAAAGATTGATGCAGAAAGGCCAGGTTGGAGCAATGTGAAAGTCAGTTCTTTCAACTTGACATTTAAACTGAAGTAATATCCTGAAGTTGCTCAGGGAACAAGAGGGAGAAAACTTTCTCTTGTTAGGTAAGGTCTTTAAGGACTTTTATTGAGCTCTTGCAAGCCATAACAATAGAGTAAGTAGAAAGCAATATTCAAGGTGAATTTGTTAAATGAACTTTCCCAGAGATAGGTGTTTTTAAATGCCCAGCTCCATGTTGAGAGCATCAGAGTAGAACAAGAGAGCCACTGGTATTTAACCAGGGATAGATGCAATCAGGAACTAGTGGCAATATTCACTCTATTTTCTGAGCAAGGCAGTAGCTTTCCTGCAATGTTTTACAGACATATAACCAACATTTTAAGTATGTTCAATGGTACTGCCAATGGGAATACAAAAAGGTGTATACCTCAGTGTTTGCCAGGTAGGGAAAGCTGCCTTCTTTCTGGGAGTATTTGCTCAATTATTGTTTGTCTGTTTGTTTTTAATTTAGGCTCAGAATATTTATGAATTTCTTCCTTTTTCATTTCTGTGCAGGTTGGCTTTATTCAAACTTTGTTTATATTTAGTCTTTAATAGGCCATATATAAATAGCAAGGCTTCAGGTAAATGGAAATCTATCTTTCCATGTTTGGGCCAGTTTCAAGTGAAGTGTTATATTACCAGATAAAATTAATATTACAGCTTTTTGAAACTGCAGTGTTGTGCCTCTTCTGCGATGTAAGTCACCAGAAACAAATCAGTCCAATATTGCTGCGATCCCCTTAGAAAACACCTTACGTGCTTTTTATTACCTGAGAAGCTGTTTAGTCGACAGATCTCCCATTTAAATTCAGATTACCTCTCTTAAGTACAGGAGAAGGTCTGGAATATACCCTAAGGCAACCCAGCACATACTCATCTGTGATTAATTTAGCTGCTTAGCAGATGTCAGTTGTACTACTGACTAAAAGTCAAATAATCATCTATTCATTGTAAGCCCAGGTTACTCCACCTCAAGCCAGAGACAGTTGTTTGTTGTTTTAAGATGCATATGGTGTAGACATTTTAAAAGAAGAGCCATGGGAAAAAATATATGCTTAATGAAGAGGAAAATGAAGTCTCAGGGCCCTAAACATTATAAATTAAGAGTGAATGTTCATTCTTTTTAGTTTTATACCTTGAAATAATGAGTGAAGAATTAATTAAGACCACAAAGGGGACAGTGGTTAAGTTACAATCAAAACTGTGTGAAATAGGGAAGTTGGAGAGTCAACAGATTAAAAATAACTTGAGAAATGGAGTAATACACCTTATGCATATTTCTCTGAAGGAAACATTGGATACTTAAGACCTTATCTTTTTCTTTCCTATCCTTTACCTGTCCACAGGAATATTGATTTACTGCATAAGGATTCCTGAGCTTTTTAATATGAAGATCTCCATAATTAAGCAGCTGAAGAGTTCATCTAACAACTGTATTACTAATGAAGTGAAATTCAAATGAAACATCTGCCTAATAAGAAGAGCATTATGTTATAGATACCATTTCTCCTGGGAAGGTTTGGACGAGTGCTCCTTCAGCAAAGGAGGCTCCCCGTAAAGAAAGTGTCAGGTGCAAACTGGAAAGTGCCTGAGCAGGATCTATTTTCTTCCAGCAGGAGCAGAAGTTCTGAAAAGCCATATGTTAGTACTTATTTTTAAAAAGCCTCAGAAGCCTCTACTCTACATAGTTCATAAGGATGGGTCTCACTCTGCTGGGAGCTGCTCTCCATCGGGGTGCAGTGTGCCCCAGACCTGCCCAGGAGCAGCCACCTGGCCCCCACAAACTGCACCAATTCTCTGCTGTGGCCAAGGCAGTGGTCTTGACCACAGACTGCTCCCTTTCTCCTGCTCCAGCCTTATTTTCCCATTTATTCCCCTGCCATGTGTTACAAACAAACCAACAAACATTATTAGTCACCTAGCTGACTGCCCCAGTGTTTAATCCAACAGAGTTACACTGGGCATTGAGTGCTCTAATGTTACATTCTACCAAGGCTAGTAATTAAAGGCACTCAGAGTATTGGTAATCAATTGTTATAGACTCAAATTAATACAAGGCTGCCTGAAATATAAATCGGTGTTTAAAATATTATTGGCCCTATTTCTGCCATAATTTTTCACTTGTGACAGCAGCCCTCACTTTACTATCAAAGTATAGTAAGTATAGTAAGACAAAAGGTACTTGTAAATTGAAGTATGACCCCAGTTCCAATCTGCTACAGACAACACAAGCTAATTTCCACTGATTCACCACAAGACACAAGTAATCTGCAAAGCAGTAACAACTTAATAAAGGTGAAGAATTACATAAAATGTCCTGGTTGTTTATTTTAATAACAAAGGGAGCAAAAATTGATAAGTATAGACCTATAAAGCCCACAACAAAACTTGGGTTGACAGCATGAACATGAGAGAATACATTCTCTCATCAAAATTAGTGTGACTTCTCAACACTTCTTTGCCATACTGATAAGGCAAAGTGAGCTGAGCCAGTATTTGCACCTTTACCCTTGCTAAACCCCAGGGGAAATGAACTATTATGTGAATGCAAGAGCTGCACTTTTATTACCATATCACATATGCATACTGAGCAAGGTGGAGAAGATGGAGAAGGTGGGAAAAGCTGGAAACACAGAAACTCTCTTAGCATTCTATAAGCCAGCTGCACTGCAACAGAAGTGTTTCCTTGGCAATATAGAGATCAGCTAAGGTCAAAATAATTCCTAGCATGACATTTTTGCACTGGGAAACTGATTCACAAAAATGAAAACATCCTGTGGGAACATGCAAGTTTGAGACATTTCTGGTGGTACTCAAGTGTCCCTGGGCTTCTCTCATTCCCTGACAATATGCCTGACAGAGACCAAAAATGCCAGGCCTTTTCATGCCTAGTTACCTCACAGAGCTATTTTATCTAGGATACTGGATGTCACAGGCATTTTAGGCCATCAGCTCCAGGGATTTCCAGGATCTTTTGTTCCATGTCGCTTTCGCTAAGCACTGCTGTACAAGGGTATCAGGGCCCTGAGTGGTTTCAGGGTCAAGAGGATATTGTTTTATTTTTAACATCTAAATGTTCCAGAAGAGGATTATGGAAAAATAAAAAACTGATGAATTGCTGATCTGTGAAAAATAGTGAGGTTAAGATTTGTGTTGTGTGTGTCGCCCTTATCAAGAAAAGAAATATCTCCATCAAAAATCTCTAACTGGAAAAAGACCAGAAAGTCTATTTCTCAACTAGGTCTATTTAAAATAGTCTTAAATAAAATATTTAAAATCCACATTTGTCTGAAGTCAAGAAAGAAAGCCAAAATTTTAGACATTCATGTGCACACAAAGCACTTTTACATACAACAAGCTGACTTTCACGCAAAAAAGAAAATTCCAGTTTTCATAATATGCACATACACACTCAAAACTAAACCTTCTTGGAAAAGGAAGACATGGAATAGGTGACTATTTTTAAAAGTATGAATAACTACATCCCTCGTACTGCATAAAACTACCTCACAAAGTGAGATAAAGCTCTCATCCTAAATCATCCACCCTGTTTAACTGTCAGTATGCTTGGATATCCCGCAGTTTTGCCTCAGAACCCTCTAAAAACGTGCCCAAAAACATCAGTGAAAACTTCCAGTAGGTGGCATGGAAAAGGCTGCACGAGGTTTGGCTCCATCCTTTCCACATGGTCCTCCAGCTTGTGCCACAGGCTTGCACTCACCCACACCTCTGCTATTCAGATCAGGGTGCAGCATATCAACTTTCAGCTCCACGCCACAGGAGTGTACAACTCTACTGAGCTGGAAGTCAGCCCTTATCTTACCTTAGACACTTTGGTTTTGGCAAATAAAGAAGATATGAACTACCATGTTCAAAGGACACGTGTGGTCCAGAGGATGCTCAAGGCCAAATGCTGTGTAGTATGAACATGGGCAGCTTGTACCATTAGTTTCAAGGTAAAGGAAGGTTCCTGACCATGTAGAAACATGTCAACACTGCATATGCAGACTTATCTACATGCATGGTCCTGCATGCAGAGTCCACACAGACACACGCAAAAAAGATTGTTCTGCTTCTGTGTGTGTGTGATGATTTAAAAGGTTGACCTTTATTGCATATAAATGTTAAGTTTCAATGTGGTACAAGGCTGAAGACAACCTTGCATCTCTTGCAATATGTTGTATATATTACATGTGGGTTTGGCTCCACTGAAAGTAAATGTTGGTTTCATAAAGAAAGCATAAACGTTGCAGTCTTGCTCTTCACTAGGGTATAACACTTACCATAAAAAATATAGGATATAGTAAGTGATAAAAATATTACAATATGAGTAATCATTGAGCAGAAGTAATATCCATTACAGGTGGGTTAGACCACCCTGGCTTTTGTCAGGTTAAGCTCAAGATACAGGATCAGAAACCATTGGAGATGGTAAGACAAATATTATGGGGTTTTCTCACCTTTAGTTTTTGGGTGAAAATCGCTTTATTGCCAACTATCCAGGGAATCTAAGTTTTGATTGATTTCATTTGTGGTGAAAAAGTATGATCATTCTCATTAATTTATATAGTTTAATACATTTCTTTTATTAAGATAATACGAGCTTGACAACTCAATTGCATTCCTCTGGCCGTAAGCCTTCAGTCTGTGTTCATAGAGGGGTACTCATGCAGATGTGCAAGATTCAACTGAGATGTAAAAAAATCCTACCTAGTGGGTAGCATTATAAACTAATGAGACACTGGATTAGAAAGTTTGAAACAAAGCTTGTTTTAGATTTTACATATTTACTTTTCTTCTTCTATATGCTTTTGATTTTCATTCCATAAGCACAAAATTATTTGCATCCCCTTCATGCCTCTGAAGCATGTGGATATTTCATACCATTGTTCTTGACTATATGATAAAGTTCTCAGGTAAAATTATTTCCCTTAGTTGCTGCCAGCATATACTGCCTCAGGCACCTTTGGGATTTTCAGTAGGGGAAAGGAGGCTAAATCACAGAACCAATGAACAGTAATAGCTATTACAAGTGCCCCTGGCCAAACCTTGGACCTGTAAGTACCACAGGACTAATGATGAGATGAAATAAGGACGAAAAAGTCAAAGCAAACATCCTTGTTAAATCTCTTTGCTCCACTAGGAAAAAGCACAAGTACATTTTGGCTTGTGGGAGATCTTAGAGCACCTTCTAGTAACTAAAGGTGACCTACCTACAAGAAAGCTTGAGAGGGACTTTTTACATGGGCATGTAGTGACAGAACAAGGGAAATGGCTCCAGACTGAAAGAGCGCAGATTTAGATTGGATATTAGGAAAAAATTCTTTACTGTGAAAGCGGTGAGACATTGGAACAGGTTTCCCAGAGAAGCTGTGTCCTGGCACTATTCAAGGACACACTGGATGGGGCATTGAGCAACCTGGTCTAGTGGAAGATGTCCCTGCCCGTGGCAAGGCTGTTGGAACTAGATGGTGTTTAATGTCTCTTCCAACCCAAACCCTTCTATGACTCGTGACTGAGGGCTTTGCTACAAACATTATGGTTTACATGCTGTGAACCAAGGCCCTCTGCTGTGACTTCCCATCTGGACAGCACTGGCTGGGGACTGGCCTCTCACACAGTGGCACAGTTAATGTGATATCAAGGGCGTGGTGAGCACCGGAGAAGGAAGCCTTTGGGCATGGTGCATTTCTTCTTTTCACTGCACAGCAACATCCCATTGCAGATAGACCTTCAGAAGTGTTTCTCTAGGGGACAACACCACAGTGCTGCTACATGTAGGACAATTAATTTTCCTCCAAGTCTTCTGTCAGGGAGTTTGCCTGAGGTCACAAGTTAGTCTCTGGAGTTAAACTACAGAAGAGTAAGTGTAGCTAAGTTCTTCCATGCTGAAGTGTAAGTACAAACCCCCACATTTTTTACCCTGTAAAACACCCTTCTGTACGTTTAACCTTTCTGGTTTTATAAGTGGTGAGCACCAAAAAAAACCCCAAAAACCTATGCTTTTTCTTATCAGGAAAGAACTTTACTAAATCATACCCTGAACGGAGATGTTATGAGTGCTTGGTATTGATGTACACCATTTGCTGTAAACTGAAAGACTCATGAAACCACAGGCTATTTTTTACGGACATAATGCACCCAGAGAGTACCGCATCAGATCTTAAATTTCTATTAGCTTGTTGTTAAAGATTATGACAGACTTATTTTCTCCCTAGTTTATCTAAAGTATGAAAAGTGGCAAACCCAATGAATGCTTATTTTCTGACCAGCCATTAATTTGATTTACAATGGATTTGTACAGTGGCTGATTTACACTAAAGTTTTATCACTGCTTCTCTGCAAAATGCAGACAATTAGTTAATGATTTATACTTCTGCAAGCACAGGGGAAAGAAGATCATAATCTTTTCTCATGTCTGTTTCCCTTCCAGCATGATCAGACCTCAAAAAATAAGGACGAATCTGATGACATGCTTTAATAGTCAGTGGACACTTTTAAATCAGAAATACTGGGAATAACCCCAAGTGAGTATACCTGTCACTCATGAGTTACATGTGTCTGTGCAAGCACAGCTGCTGAAGCCCTTAAAGACTTTGAAAGGTATTTTATGTTGGATTGACTCATCATAATTTTACTCTCCTAAAAGATGAGATGGTGAATTTATAAGCCTTGCAACTATACACAAAGAAAAAAAATGTGAGCTTTCTCCTTTATTTCTCAGAATTTGACATTTTTCTCCACTGTTACAGAAAACACTGACTTTTATTCCCTTGAGGCAGAATCCTTTAATAAAAACTGGTATAAATGTAGTGTGTAAAACTGCAATATTTTTGCAGCTGAAAGCAGAAAACCCGAAAAATCAATACTGTATTTACAATGTCTTCAAGATAGCTACCTAATAATCACTTCAACTCCTGGGAAAACCCTAACAGTTATGAAAGAGTACAAGACTAAGTAAGCTCTTTAAAAATTAAGCATGCTAGTAAATCTTCCTCCTAGCTAATGAAAGCAACTTTTTATTCAAACAGGCTTCCCACTAAAATAAATGAAAAAAAGAAATCAGCTAACAGGAATAATAAACATTTGCTTCACTGAAATATCTTTGAACAAAAATGTAAGGATAGAATTGTCTGAAACATGAAATACTGACACTTGAAAATTGCTGTTTATAAAATTATGAATGTGAGAAGTTAGTGTCAAAATGCTACAGATTTTGTTTGAAAAGTTATGCTATGTTTGAACTTTATATTATGACCTGGATTAAATAACAATGACATAATGGCATAATAATTTAACTACCATAGCATTGCTTTGAAAATAATTGAAAACAGGTACCATTTTTTAAAAAATTGATACACTGTATCCTCTTTGAAAGGTCAAACTATTTCCTTGTTTTGTTATAATATAATTTGCTTCATTTAATGCTACTCATCTTATGCACCAGCAGCTGACAGAAGTTGCTGGTTTTGAGAGTAATGTCCTTGATGTGATTTTCTTTCTCTACTGGATACAGAGGGAACATGGAGAAAAAAGTTAGGCTAGTTATATTCTTAAAATGCCTTGAATTCTCACAGGTAATTTCTCAAAACCACGTGCTTTCCTTCAGTACAATAGGAATAGTAGTAACAGCTTTGAAAAGCCTTGGAAAATCAGTGTATATTCACAGCACCTTCAAACCATCAAATGAAAAAATGTATGGAAATCTCTTCACTGAAAGAAGGAAGGAGGAAATCTATCTATGTAAAGAATGGTGTGAGGGTAAAGGAGAAAAGCAATAGGACTCATGGGCTGTGAAGATGAGAGTGGTTACAGAAACTATCAGAAAATTTTTAAACAGAAAGAGTTGATATGAAAGGATTTCTTATGTATATAATACCATCTACAGATTGAAATCTGAGTCTAAATAAATTACATATTCAACAGAATTTAATAACTCACTAAGAAATAGCGAGATATGACTTTTTGTCTTTTTTTCCAGGTATTCCATGGCTTTTTTATTCCACATATGACCTCACCTACAGAATTCTGATAATTTTTATTTCTGATCAAGTTAGAAGCCAAGAAGACTTGAAAATAATCAGAACTTCAAAGAACTGATCACTGATCACAGATACATACTATGTGCAGTCTAATGTCTTTCAGTGCTCCTCTGCCTCGAAACAACAAAAAGCAGTCAGCTTTTCTACTGGAGATATGATCTAGAAATTCTGAAAAAAATACAATAGTACACAGGAATGTAAATTGCTCTCATAATTTAAAGCTCATTCTTATAGCAAATACCATTGAGTCAAAAAATTAAAAAACATTGCCTGAGTGTCCATTATCACAAAATGTTCCTGTTGTCACAGAATCAAAAAATTGTCTGTTGCTTGTGTAGTCTCTTGAACATGATGAATTTGGCACAGGTCAAACAACTGCCTGGTAAGGAGATGTTGAATATTTACTGCTATGAGCTTGTTGAATGCTGTACAGAAAATTTGGAAATTTTTTTTTTTTTTTTTT
>VZRO01004195.1:78303-112905 GCA_013397915.1 Daphoenositta chrysoptera
TTTTTTTGGTACGCTGTATTACTCTATAGCATTTGATAATCCACTGGACCCCTTTCATTACATTTTGTCAGTTTATTCCAATTCTCTCAACCTGAGACTAGTATTTTAATTAAGTTCCCTTATCTTCATGATGATATGATAACATCTATTAATTCATTTGCAAACTAAATGTCTTTTTGTTTTGAATGAGATACATTTATTATATATTTATGGCAAGGTTTAAAAATTAAAGGCAAAGTTATTTATTGTTTTTCTTCTATATCACCAGAAACTAGGAGAGAAAGTGTATATGAAGATCCAAAGGGGAGAAATAAAATTTATGAACATATGGTAAAAAATAACAAGATATGGCTGTCTAATGAGTATAGCTGACGGTTTAGGCTTAGATGCAGCAAGGGTCAAACATACTTGAAATTAGGTCAAATCCCAAATGTACTTAAACACATTTGAAAGGGATGATCTACAGGAACATAGAACCAGGTCTACATCATCTTGTCCTGGATTACTTTTCTTAGGACTTACTTTGTTAATTAAACAACTACAAAAATTTTGAACTTTGCTTCTATGACTACAAACCTGGTTTTATTTAGGGTTCTAAGAAGTTAAGATTTAATCGTGCATAATTGCTTTATCAGTTTTCTCAACATAAATCATAACTTCAGGGCCATCAGAGATGAAGTTTCAGAAAATCGAGTTTCTCTTTAAATAGGCATGTAAAGCATACAAAGGAATGATGGAACAATAATTACGTTCTGATCCTACTCTTTGTATTATGTGAAGATTTTTGTTCCGTTTAAATCACTAAGCATTCTGCCCTAGTATGCTCTCTTCCTCCAAATGATCATTTCCAAAAGAGATGGAAAACTGGAAACATTCACAGGCATGGTCTTTCTACTTTATTGTCCTTTCCTGACTACTTTAATGAATAAGGATACCCTAAATGCTTTTACAGATATAATTGAACTGTTCCAAATAGTACATATATAATACAAGACTAAGGAATCAGAAATTATAAAAATTCACCTCTCTTCTTTCCTTTTTCTCTTAGACTTCCTTTGTGGGCACAGGAGATTTCAAAACCACCACTGCTGTTTATACACAAATCTTTAAAAAATAACCTAGAGTCAAAATCTCACCACAGAGAATTAAAAATTAGTTTTTTTGGGTTTATAATGAAGTGATAATTGCACTCTGAGGCATTACTTCTTACATAAGAGATGGAAACACTTTTCCTCCACTAAATTTGGTACTTTGAAGTCTGGAAGAGGAGTAAGAAAGAGGACCAGACAGTTCTCTACTGTGTAACTTTGACTTTCCCAATACCCCAAGAAGATGATAAAACTCATAAAGGTCAAGATATGGGATGAAAAAAGATGATACGGTTCTCCTGTGATATCTGGAAGTCAGAAACCATGTGGCACTTTTCAAAAGTAACAAAGAAAAGTTGCTGTAAAGGGAAATAGTTGGGTAATTCCACCAGCTGGACTCACATTTTGGTCACTAGTTAAAACAAAAAGTTTTTGAGGAATTAAGCAATAACAGGTGCATCACGGGGTGGAGGACAAGACATACTGGCAAGGCCAACTTCTGCTTCATACAGTCTTAAAATTTTCCCTGAATATTTTTTCTCTTTTCTTTATTTTTTTTTTTTCAAAGACAAAGTCAAAGTAGAACTGGAATAATGACAGGGAGAAAAAGAAAGAACAGAAAACGCCACACTGTAGGGCTATCAGGTCATGTTGTAAGTCCATCTACTCCAGAACCCCATGAGACATTGGCCCTTTGCCCGCTTCAACACAGTCTCTTGCACTGAGTAAGAACTTAATGTTTAAGTCTTTGTGACCTGCTTACAGCCCTTTTTATTGTTTTCCATGCCCTAGCTACGTTTCACGAAGAGCTGCTAAGCTTTGTTCAGGCACAGTTTTCAATGAAAGAAGACTGACAATGAGATGAGAGTCTTTTACAAAACCAAACTGAAAACTTTTCTTGAAACAACCTCTGGGACTCTTCTTGTCCTTGGGCAGGATTTTTGCATGTAAATAGGAGATAATGCAGGCTGAAGAGATCTCTTTTAAAAGTTTTGCTAATTTTCATTAGGCTGGTTCACATGAGTTCTCTGGGCCCCTCAGTGGAGGATTTTAATCATGTTGTGTCTTTTGTGCTACAGTGATCACAATGCTAATCTCTGTAATTCCACATTTGGGAGCCCACTTTTCAAAGTGTAAACAACTGACACTGACTTCACAAAGAAGTTTTTTCCAGAGGGAATGCAACAGTAAAGTCACAGAGAAGCATCATAAGCCAAAAACTGAAAAAAAAAAAAAAATAATTGTACAAGGAAAAATAAAGTATCCTCAATTTCCTTCCCCTGTGCTGTAGAATGTGCACAAATAAAGTACATGTGAATAAATTTTGTGCGGGAGAAAACTTTGCCTCTTTATCAGACTCAACCATCCAGATAAAGCCAGCCTAGAAAGAAAACCCCATAATTAAAAAAAAAAAGTAATTCCTAAGGGTCTTCAAGCTTGATAAATGGCAAGAGCTCTGACATAATGGTGGAGTTATGTTTTAATGCTGTTTAATGGCATTTCTGTTAACATTATTCATACAAGGATGCTATTGACTTTTAATTCCTTGAAAAGATGATCTTTCATAAAACCTGTATTAGTGAAATCCTTGAGCTTTTTACCATTACACAGATTGCAGATGACTTCATGGGATCTATTAATGCTTCAAGTGGCAGAATGCTACAGCACCTGAATAAATTTAGAAAAGAAAAAGAGAAACGCAGACCTATAATCACTGTCCCTGAGAAGAAAAAATGAAGGCACTACGCCAATTCTTGCATTAACTAACCCAAATCTCTTAAGATATTTCTTCCACCTCAATAAATTTACACTGCACTATTAATGATGGCATAACTCCTGCACTCTCGATTTCAGGGAGCAATACCATTATTGCTCTAACATAAAAAACTTCTGTAGATCTGGCAAAATTATGAAATGCAGTTAGAAGCTACGGCAAGGAGCTGAAGTTGGGATAATGCACTTACTATGTTAGCAATGCTCCCACATTACTTGAAATACATGACACAGAGATTCACAGAAGGACTTTACCAGGCCAAAAAATTGCAAGATAATTTTTTTTTGCCCACATCACACCAGAAAGTTACAGCATTACAATTAATGCAGTAACCTCTCTTTACCTTTTTTTAAGTATCTTACCTACTCTTTTTACTTTTTATATTTTCATTTGCATATTGCTCATTGCTTCCTCTAGTTTGAAACATGACATACTTTAGCATTTCATGAACCATCCCATTTATTACAGAACAGTTAAAGGACCTCAGACTAAAGGGAAAGAAGCCTGTACTTCAGTGACTGTTTCATGTTATGTTCATTAGAAATTTATAGATATGTCACAGAAAATGTATGAATTGCAAGGTTTTAGGATTATGGTACTGAAAATATCTTCTGGTACATCACAGAAAGCTGAGGACTGATGAGTTTTCTGATTGAGATTCTTTTTGGTGCAATATAACTTATCAAGAAAATCTTTTACAAACACCAGGAAAGCATTGGATATTTTGTGTAAAAATTTAGGGTTAAGTTTTTCAAGACTTCATAAACATTCAGGCAGCTCTTAGGACCCCTAGTCCTACCTTTAAAGATCCAATCCTCACTGGAGTTCCTTTGCATTTAACAAGTATTATTCTGTAAGGCCTGTCCCTCCAACAGGTTATGCAATATCGGGTTCACTTCTCTTTCTTTTCCACCATTTACAAAATTTCTCAGGATCCTCTAACCTCAGCACCTCACAGACTTGCTGATCATTCTGGAAGGCATGATGAGAATGGAAGAGAGAGGATAGTGAAAAATGCTATTCCTTCCCTCTTTCTTTTTCCTCTGGACAGTTGATTAATCAATCAACCTAATCTTTCACCCAGCCTACCCGGTCTTCATGACCAAACACAAAATGGCTATAGAGTGCACATATTGTTTCTATGATACATTGTTCCCTCAGTATGTTTGCCACAACTTGAGACCCATCAGGCAGATCAGTGAGATTATGAATACTTTTGATATAACTGAATTTTTTTTTTAAAGTGAACAGAATAGCATGAGTCTCCATTTAGCACTAGAGGCTAAAGTGTGTGCTACAGAAGCTTCATCCATTCAAGTACTTGTATATTATGGGTGGTGGCTGTTGTCAGCAAGGGCAGTGAGGGCTGAAGGAAAGAGAAGCCAAAATTTTAAGAAGCATGGATCTTCTGCATGCTTTTAGTACCACATATTCCAAGACCCTGCCTCTTACTTTAAGGTGATGGCAAAAGAAACTGCTGCCCGGAGATCAGATATGGACTGATACTTCACTTTAATGATTTACAATCACAGGAAGTTTCTTCCCTATTAATATTGCACAGCTTTTAAGAAGGGTACTAATGTGTGATTCATCAGATGGATTTTACTGGCCCACTCAGTACTCAAAGAGGAGAAGATTTCCCATTTGGGCTTTAAGTGTTCTCAAAGTTTTGACAAATTGTGTAAAACAATCAAACTTAATTTCTTATGATTAATCAAAGCAAGCTACATTCACTTTAATTCTGTAGGAGAGCCTCAATACAGGATTTACTGTTTTTTCTCCCACTTAACACCTTTAGTTAATTCATCTGAACATTTTAGAGAATTGCTTTTTAGAGAACACCTATACATTAATTCCTCTCTCATTATTCATCATTAAACCATTTCATTACTGTCCCAAGGGTACTCAAACTTCACAATACCACACCCTTGTCAGGGTCTTATGTAACATTCATTTTGGAATATCTGCAGTGCACCTTAAACCACTGAGAGAAGCATCACTGTAGCAGGAGGAGTAGTAGTAGTAGTAGTGGTAATGGTGGTTGTAGTTAAAAGAAAAAGTTAAATTTGGCCTAGAATAACAAGGAAAAGCTGATCTTTGGGATAACTCAATAAATCACAGTAGAATTACATTCCTGTATAGTTAAGTTTCTAGAGATTAAGAAGCAGAAATTATTAAAATGTCATAATCCAAAATCAGGAAGAAGTATTTGCATGGATATCTTATTTATAAACAGGTAAACATTTTTTTGCTTCATTACAAATGCAAACTTTACTCTGATGTGCTGGTTTTCTCAGAACACAGTATTAGCAACCACAAAATCAGTATCTATATGATGTTATCTGTTTGTTTTGAGTGGAGCTTCAGGAGAATTAAAAAGATTGGTGAAGACCTCACACTCTTTCCTCGAGGCTTTCTGCGGTCTTTTCAATTTCATTTTGGCTTGCTGATTGGCTCTCAAGCATCCGTACTTCCAAATTTGATCGGAGGTAAGTGCAGGACCTGCCTGAGAGCAGTCTGCAGGGAGAGAGCAGGCGGCTGCTTACCTGTTTAACCGCGTAGAGGAGGCGCCCGTAGCAGTACACCATGACCGTCACGGGCACAACCAAGCAGAAGATGAAGAGGCAGAGGATGTAGGATGTGGACTCAGCTGACTCTGAGGACCAGCGTACTGAGCAGCTTGTCCCCGCACCTTCCACCCCGTAACTGCTCCAGCCGAGCAGAGGCGGCACGGTCCAGGCCAGGGAGTAAGTCCAAGAAGCACCGACTGCCAGCAGCGCCTTGCGGTAGCCGTGGCTGCGCTTGCGGCACAGGGTCAGGGTGCTGTAGCGCTCGTAGGACAGCACGGCCAGGGAGATCAGGGACACGACGCCTGCAACCAACCAAGCAACACCAATGCTTACTTCCACTATTTCGCATGTATCCACTCCAAATCCCAAGAAAGCAGGTGATATTTTTTGGTTATTATATATTTGAAGCAACAGTGAAAACTACTTCCATTATTCTCTATGCGCTAATCCTCACTGGTCCTGGTTGCTCTGTCCATCATGTCAAATTTTGTTCAACTCAAATTTATCTTACATTGGAAGATTTTTATACTTGAGAGATATTCATCTTCTAGTCAGGTTTTCAGCTTTATTTGTTTTAGTATTACTCAGGGGGAATCAATTTTCTTTCTGAGATAATAAAATGCTGAAAGATTCCCTTGATAATAACTATTCAATTTTTAACATCCATGAGCATTTTCAAATAGTGCATTTACTTTTACATTAAAAAAAAAAAACCCCAAAAAACAAAAAAAAACCCCTATATATTCAAGATTGGGAGCCCCAAAGTGAAAGAAGATTTTTCTTCTTTTGCTCTGCTCCATCAGCTAGATGAACTTTCAGTTCTGACCACTCATACATGGAAAAAAACAGACAAGAACTGTAATTTATGGAATCCCAGACCACAAAATTTCAGGAAAAAATGTCATTATTTTTGGGTTTGGCACAGTAAGACTTCAAGGTTTGAACTTTTTAATAGCACTAAAAAAATGCACACATTATGACTGAGATATGGAAGGTTGCAACTTTTTTAACATATATATTACATAATCAAGTTTTAAAGTGATTTAGGTTAATATTGAGCCCTAGGTGTCACAAACCCATTATATCTTCCAGAGGAAGGCTTTAAAATTTGGGTTGTAGGATATTTCCATTCTATTTTTCAAGGTTTGGGACCCAAGCTCCTCTACAAAACTATGGTTTTCCATGGCAGGTTCTTAGTCATGACTCAGTAGAGTGAGTTTTGTTATTTCCTATGGTTTTGTTCTCCTTGCAGCTTTCTTACAATTCTTGGTGACACAACACTGGATACCACTTCAAGGATTTATGACAGAAGGAACTTGTTTGAAGATCTTTAAAACCATATTTCCCAGTCCCCTTCTTTTGCTCCTGTAAGATGAAAAACCTGAATAATTCAATGTCAGTCCAGCTCTCTCTACGAGTTTTTTCTTGATCTTTGCTATTAGCAACAGCCAGCTATACAGTAGCACTGAGATATATAGCCTGCCAAAATTCTCTGATTTTGAGTGGTACCTACTCCCAGCAAATGGGTTAAAAGAAAAGGTGTTTTTCAGGGGAATCCATAGATGTAATCCATTTTCCCCATTTAACTGTCAGCTTCTCCTATAGCTCCTTCCCAGGCATGGAACAGAGGTGAGTCAGAGACTTCCCTTGGGAATAGCATTACTCTGTCTTGTACCTGGGCAAAACACCCCACCCACAGACCCACACAGGGCACAGTGGGATATTCTCCCCAGGCACAGCATTTTGCTCCACTTTTCCTTACAATTCAGTGACTCATTTTCGACTTAACTGGATGCAGGCACAGCCATTTCTGTCATCCTGACAACAATTTGCAGTTACTTTGTGCAGAGCTGGGTATGGCAAAGGACCCAGGGGAAATGCGAGCACTGCTTGCTGCAATAGGATGCCTTATTCCTCGGGGGGAAAGAAACCAAATGGGTGTGAGGAGAAGAAAACTTTTGAAGAAGAAAACTTCTTTCTTGTTACAAGAGTCTAATAAATTTTTTTCCGTACATTACTGGGAAGTCAGTCCTAAAGAGTAGATGCATTTACAGCTGTAATAGCTCTACTAAATTCAGCTGACTTATAACCTTGCTCTATTTTAAAGACTGGGGAGACTTTCTGATCATCCCTCACCTAATCTGATTTCCTACATAACACCGCTCTTGAAAGCCCCTGGACTCAAGAGAAAAGAATCTACAGCTGTCTCCTTGCTCCCAGCCCACACTTAATTATCTTCACTTTCTTAGCATTGCTGCTTTCCATGTTTTTATCTGCTTGACTGAAGAGCTTCTCTCTGTCAAAAACATTTAGCTCATGTACATACCTAGGGCAAAAATCCAGATTTTGTATTTGAAATTTAGGCCTCTGTCAGGTGTTATAGATCTATTTCTGTACTTTAGATTAGACAATCATGAAATTTCAATAATTGAAAACTGTCTTTGGAACAAGAAATCTCTCCCTTCCCAGCTGGGTTGTCTACAGCAGGGATTTACTGTTCTTGCTCTACCTCTGATGACAATTGAGAGATTTTCCTTACTTTGATGAGATGGCAAGTGAGCTGTACTTTTGCTGAGGATCTCCTACATTCCTGCGTGTGTGGTGCTGCCTAGAAAATCCAGATAGGATGTTCAGATTTCCCTAGCTCAGGGCCCTGCTTCCTGGATTGCTGCTGTCACCACGGGGCTCTCAGGTCCAGCCAGCTCTCCCTGCTCATCCCTGTGGTTGTGCTGCTGCCCAGCAGCTTCTTCTGGTGTGTATTGCCATGATTCATGGCACACATTTACACTTCCTCTTATCTTCACCCATTGCCTGATAAAAGGAAGATGCTTAGCTTTTCTCACCCTGGTATTTATGATGGATGGCTTTATGGAGTGGGTCTGCACACAACTGACCATGAATGCAGGATTAATTGTTTTGAGATGCAGAAAAGTTATGTCTTACATTGGCATAGAATTAATGTTCAGATATTAAATTAGGATCATGGTGATGTCAGTCACGAATAAATCAAATATTAGCAATCAAACAAAACCACAAAAATTACCTTTAAATTATAGGAAATAATCTTCTTCTCTATACAGAAGAAAATTTGTGACTCTTAATTGCACATCTTGGCAGGAGCTGATTCATCTTCACTCACCTTTTTATTTAGTTCCACTGACATGACACAAACTACACTTTTCTCTGGAGAACATGAATTGTAATTTATGGAATCCCAGACCACAAAATTTCAGGAAAAAATGTCATTATTTTTGGGTTTGGCACAGTAAGACTTCAAGGTTTGAACTTTTTAATAGCACTAAAATTAATACCACTATGCATTGACTTCTAATGCTTTCAAGATAAAGGAAAATGAAGAATACACTAAAGAGGAAGTTCATAAGAGTTTAAAAAATCAACATTTTTCATGGTGGTTTAAACTTAGTAAGCCCAGCTAACTTTTCAGAAAAATTACAATTACTTTGAAAGAATAGAACTGGTGCTTTGAAAGACAAAAATACACATGCAAAGCCAAAATCAAAATAGAAATTTAACAAGTAGCTTTTTCCAGCAGTGAGATACATTTGGTTGAATTGGCTGCAAGCAATTAAAACACCTATTACCCAGGTGAGGAAGAAATACGAACCACAGAGTCCACTGCAACCCTGTCTCAGTCTGCTTTGTGTGACCTTGGGCAGCGTCCACCAAGTCACAAGATGTGCTCTGACTCTCTATGCCCCAACACCACAGCTCCATCCAGCCTTACTGATGGAGGGCCTTTCACCTTAACACAGAAGCCAAGACTGGTCAAAACCAAACCACATCAAGAATAACCCTGTTGCAATCTTGTGGCAGAGCAGCTCCAATGTCCCTGATTGCTAAGAATATACTCAGCTTTTTAATTAAAAAAAAAAAACCCAACAATTTTTAAATCTTGCTCCTTTATTAATTCAGTAGCTGAATCCTCGAAACACACCAGTATCCTTTCATCAGTTGTAACAGATATTACTTTGTTGGACTTTGAAAAAAGTCCAACAAACTTTGTTTGTTATGAAACAACATAATTTCATAAAAAAGGCAAAACCAGGTTTTGTGTTCAGCCAGTTTGACATTGGAAAGAAAATACGGACATCATGTGTGTAAGAGCTGTCAGCTTGCACTGAATGAGCTGCCAGCAATAAACTGATGATTGCTTTGTCCTTTACAGCCTTTCTATAGCACCCAGGTGATCCTCTCCATAATTTTTCCAGGTACTGATTTTAGACTAACAGGTTTGTAGTTTCCTCAGTCCTTTGACATGCCTTTCTTGTAATCTGTTCTGGCTAAAGCAGAATAAAGCTTTTCAGTTTTCATTATACTTCCTAGCTTTACATACCGAGTTTCCTTAATGCCATGTGCATTGACTGTTGTGACCTTTGTCAGAAATCCTGCATTTATCTGGTATTCTATTTCATGCCCTATCTGTTGCAGTCAGAGGAATTAGTGAGAATCTCAGCTTAAAAACAAAAAGCAATTAAATACTTCAGAATTGTCTCTGAAGAAAAGACTTGAGCGCAAGCTCCATGGTCTTAATAACCAGAAAAAAAATTCAAAAAATTAATGTATGCAATAAAAAGAAGAAAATAATTATAACACTTTATGCCAATGTTTCATTCCTATTGTGTAGTAACATTTATGACTGTGTAGACTGTGTATATTAATTTCAAATGAGTAATTTTTCCTAAAATTGCAACAAAATTACGTTTACAAATTGCAAATCTAAATGGAATTTGCTTCCAACAAATATTTAGAGCCTCAAGCTGGTACCTAGACAAACAACTCCACAGGAGTCAATCACAGTGAGAAATGTAATTTGCTCCCCCAACATTTCATGCATATATAGGAACAAAAATGAGATTCTCACTGAACAGTACTGAAAAGTGTCAAAAATTCCATTGCATATTGTATTACAGGAATAGATAATTATTCAAAAGTTAACCATGGAAATAAGTGACTTTGAGACTAGCTGGGTGTGGAGCATAAGCCTTTCTACACAGCAATTAGCTGCAGTGAGTACAGTGCAAGAAATTAAATTTCAAGTCATAAACCAGGACAGACATCTATTTATAGGGCTATCATCTGAGACATTATCCATTGTTTACTTTTATTTAAGGATCTGTACATTTCTCCCTGGCAGCACAGCACAGAGTATGCTGTGAAAGGCACAGCAAATTGTTACATTTTGTTCCCATGAGTCCCAGCTAAAAGCGTTACATTTTCTTATTAGTTTGTGCTGGTTTATGCTGCTCACTGATGTAGTAATTGGAGAGGGGATGCAGCTCGCCCACGGTCTGGAGGCTATGAAAAACTGAGAATCCCAGGGATACAGCCTACACTGGGTCAATGTTTTAACTCCCAACTTAGGTATATTTGCCCTCTTAAATGTCCTGAAGGTCATTACACTACATCATGGTTAAAGTCCTGAGTCATCCTGGAGAGGTCCTGGGTTGCATGTTGTAAGGGATATCCTGCACTATGTTCCAGTTATCAAGGACCAGGGGCAATGAAAAGAAGACACAGGTAACCTTAGGCAGACTGAGCATGGAGAGATGCAATAGTACCTTCTTCAACAACAAATTAATGGAAAAAATATAAATCCAAGGGCTTGCAAAAGCCCAAGATAGGTTTACCACACCCAACCTCCATGAAGGTTGATTTTACCCACTCACAGGCATTATCTCACGGTTTTCATTCACTCATATTCTCACACCCACAAGGTCTGTGCTTGAGAGGTCTGTCCAGAATTTCTTTTGTGCAACAGAGACAAGAGACTCCAGCTACCAGTTCATAAAACCCCTTGCTTACAGGTACCTCCCTGGCAACAAACGGGGTTTTGGATAGAGCTTTTATACACTTTAGAAGTCCACTATTATAAAATCCTCCATTGCTTACAAATCTTGCCTATACTAACCTAGTATGTCTGAGGAGAGACTGCTGCTCTCTGTTGGCATTTCCTCATCTGGAAAGCATGTCTGCCTGGAATGTGCTCACCTGCACCAGCACCATTTCTTTCATGGTGAGCTACCAGGGAAAGAAATGGCAGCTGTATCATGCTGTACCCTTGAGGCCGTGCTCCTCTCAGTGGGTGCAGGATCCTCCACCCATGAGTAGTCACACTCTGTTATTATCAGCACCCAGTCCTTCAGGCTTGGCCGAGTCAATATGTTTTACTGCTAGAAACAGCATTCTTTGTTAGCTGCACAAGCTGTTCTCACTCCTCTGCTGTGCTGTCTTCAGGCACTTACAGCCCTTTCCCTCCCTGCATCATCTGTACCAACCTCGGTAACTCCCCAGCAACTCCATACATGTCCCAGCACCACTGCAGCCCACGTCCAGCCCAAACCCAGCTGCTGAGACAGACACAGGGCAAAATGCAGCTGGGAGCCCGGTGCAAGGCATGGAACCAGAGTGTGCCTGTCTGCCCTGCTGCTGAGTCCCACAGCACGATGGAGCGAGCTGAGCAACCCTGCGGGTGCATCACACCATCTGCCAGCCATGTACAAAATGCAGAGGGGAAATCAAGGGGATAGTGAGTGTTCCTAAGTTCCCACATGGCATCTGCAGCACCCTCTAATTATTCCAGAGTGGCCTGCCAGGGGCAGAAGTTAACCAACAGCAACTCCGGCCACTGCCGCTTAAATGTGTTGCTGAATGAAGAGAAAATGGTAATGTTTCATGCATCACGAGACTCCATTCCCATATGTGTGTGCATGCAATACCCATTCTTGTGGGACAGCTTTCACATAATGTGCTGGTGTGGCGATTTAACACCAGCCAGATATTAAATAAGGCACGCCTCTTCCCCTCACCCTTCCGGCGAGAGAGGGACAAAGGCAGAGACTGGGGCTTAAGATAATAATTTATTGAAAGCAAACAGCAATGAAATAAGAAAAGCACAGTAATAACAGCAATATTCATAACAAAAGTATGCAAAAAGAGAAGGTGCTGTACACACAAGTAGTAGTTCACCACCTCAGCTTAGTTCTGTGTGGCTGCCAGGACAAAGTCAGGATGGTGGCTGTTCCCACCACATGGTTACTCCAGACAAAGAAAAGATGGTGGGCGCTTCCTGCAGGCAGCACTCCTGTTCCCAAGCCTGAGACAATGAAAACAATGATGGAAAAATCCCCCAAAAGCTGGATAGTCTGTGCTCCATTGGTTCAATTCCATGTGGCATGGCCACTTTGAACTGTTCCACGCTGCTCCACCTGGCTCCACTCAGCTCCTTTTGGCTCAGCTTGGCTGGGACCAGGCTCCCCTCTGCGCCTCTGTGCCCCACAGATGCTTCCTGCACTGGTGCTGCTTTTCAGCACAATATCTTGCAGCCAAGGCTGCCACTTTTTCAGAACCACGTCTCCAAGACATGTCTTGGAGGATCTGGGAAGGGGACAGGCAGTGGCATCAGAGGACAGGGTCTGCAGGGCTGATCCCAGCAATGCCCCACAATGAAGAGTGAAACAAAATTACACCCTTCCAGGGGCACGCTCACCTTTTCTTCCCCCCAGAACCATGCCTGCAGCGATGATGTGCCTGGTATGGAACAGCAACCTGGCCACATCCACAGGGTGCTGAGCTCCACCCCCTCTCTACACCAGGACACCTGGGAAGGAGGACATCATGCAGCTGGAAGTGCAAGAGGAGCGTGAACCAGCAGCTGGCAGGCTGTGACCCGCCAAAAGTTGCTCCTTTCCTTGTGAAGTCAGGCCACCATGCAGTGGTGAGCAGTGAACTCGGAGAGGCAGGGAGCAAGGAAGGGCACAGTGCTGGAAGGACATCAGCAGGGGTGGGAGAGGCATGCTCTGGTCTCCTCTTACAAATGCTGTGCTGGTAAACAGCTAACATGAGCAACAGGGTAGGTGTCTCAGAAATGTTACGTGTCCTAACACAGCTCTGTTCCCTTCTTTCTAGTCCCTCAGTTTTCACCTGATAAATCTGCTCTTCCATTAGCTGGAGAACAGAGCTAAAAAGCTCTGTGGCACTCTAAGATGGAGATGAGATGGAAATGCACCTCAAGTTGGGAATATTTGGGAACCCTGTGCTGAGGTATTCTTCTGCTCTTTCTTCTGGATGACACCTTTCATTGTGCTTGCCCAAGGACTTAAATTTAAACACAGAAGAACACCAGTAAGAAACAGCTCTCTTCAAATGAAGCCTCTTAATACCTCAAATTTAAAGTTTTGAGTTTAATTACAAGTTGTGTTGCGGAATGGTGCTACATAAATATCTTATTGAGTTATACAAAACTAGTTTAATCAGTGACTCAGTGCTATCTTCAAGGGAAATAACTTTCCTGAATATAAATGAGAGCCTTTCTGTTAGTCCTCTACAAAAATAAAACATTCAACACATGATAATGAAACATAAACAATTTAAGCAACTTAAAAGTCATGATCTTTCCAGCATATTTGTACTTCTGAAAAGTACATATTTATCTTTCTGAAAACAAATCTTAGTATCATCTGTCGGGGACTATGCATGAAATATGATTTGTAGGTCTAGTATTCACAACAGAGGTTTAAAAGAAGCAAGAGGTAAAAAAAAAGAAACAATCTCTTTTTCTAACGGTTGCTTATTCTTCAGGAGCAATTTTGTTGCTCTGGGCCAAAATATCTTACCTAACAACTGCCTCAGCATCAGAGACTTTATGAGAGCAATCCAGTCTATCATCATCTTTGTTTCTATTTTTTATGTACCGGTTAATGTTAATACTGATAAGTAAAACTATTGGGCTCTGCTTCCATTAAAATCAATATATTTCTTCCACAAAAATACAGTGATAATCACTACAATAATTGCTGCCATCAGAGATTTCTTTGCAGGTGAGGAGGTAAGAATATTATAACAATAAAAGCAGAAACTTCCAAAAGCTGACTCACTGATTTCTTGAGCTGGTTTTCTCATAGCATATGCACTTTAGTAAAACGTGAAAAACTGTTAAGTCACAGCATCACAGAGAAAAAAAAGAAAAAAACTTGTTAATTGTTTAAATAAAAATTAAAATTCCATTTTGCCTTCTAGCTCTGAGTCTCATAACACACATTTCCATTGCTACGGCCAAGATAGGGAAAAACCTATGTCATATACAGTCTCCTGTGAGGTTCTGCAGGTTACCTCTCTTTTTTTCATGATACTGGAATTGCCAAAAAGTAGCAGTGAGAATGTTGATAGGTCTGCAAAGTCTGGGATAGGGAGCCCAGAATGAAAGAAATTCAGTTGAATTGCTAAAACACATTGAAGTTAAATAGCAACTTTCATAACCAGTAGGGCTAGTGGAAAGGTAGAATAGAATGAGCAAATCTGAGAGAGAAACATGTGAGAGATTGTGAATATGAGATTTCACAAAATATTATTATCAAAGGTTTCAGGTTTTGTTGGGAGGGGTTGGGTTTGGGTTGGTTTGGGTTGAGGTTTTTTTTTTTTCATTTTTTGAGATGAGAAATACAAATGAATACTCAGAAGGGATTCAAACAGTTCTGGAGAGTGGCAGACATATATGGCTACTGTTCCTTCTTCACTAATCCCCAGAATTGTTTCCACTTTTTCCTTTCCTGTCCCAAACAAAAAAAAGAGATACATATTTTACGAGCCCACATCCACCTGCCAGCAGGTTTTGGCAGAAGAGCCCAAACCTTTCCAGAGTTAAAAAGAAAGCCCACTGAACCTAGAACACATTTCAGAGTTAAGATGAATAGACTCAAAGTGAGGACTGGTCTTGGTGGACAACCAACCAGTAGTAGCCTGACTTGCCTGAAGTTCAGCAAATAAACAAATCACAGCAGAACATTTTATGATTTAGCAAAACAACAACGTGAATATAACAACTCCTGATAAGTCCAGGGCTAATGTAAGGGATATGAACTGCAGAGGAGTGCGTGGGTACCTCTAAAACCAACAGAAACGGATGAAAACAAGATGTGCTTCCAAAACACTATCGGCTTTATTTGGATATGCCTATTAAATATTTATATGACAAACACAGAATAAATGGTCAAGACCATCAAATATTCTTTCATTTAATGACTCTTATTCTAGCTGCTCCCACATATTAGTGATCAAAGCACAATTTCATTTTGATTTTTAAGGCATTAAAAACATTTCTACTTATTTGAAATGGAGAAAATATTTCCCACACTCATTTGTTGAACATTAGCAGTTACAGCCATTTTCCAAATACAGGCTACCTCAGATATCAGCCATAGCTTTGAATAAAAATAAATGTACCAATTGCTATTTATGTAATGCCTGTAATTATCTGTTCTCTTTTCCTAAGATGACTTGGAATCATGAGTCCATTAGAACAGGCAATCATTCCTTTCTCCAAAGAATTATTTTCCTGCTTCTAATTCTAATGGGAGTCACAGTTTAACTTTGCACTTGAAAGAAATCCCTGAGAAATCACTCTTGGATCCAACCCTGCTGGGACAAATCTGACAACAAGCTTTACTGGTACTGTTCAGTAAATCTTTCTTGCTCTTTTCTCAATGGTCATTTCTGTGTTCCATCCTTTGTACAACATACCCTTTCCTTTGTGTTTCATGGTATCTTCAATACAGACAGCATGTATTACTTTTAATAAGAAAGAAATATCTCGGCTTTTTCCTCTTTCTTTCCTCCTCCTTTGCTGAATTTTTAAACGTGTTTATTTTGTGCTTTAAAGGTGATCTTAATTCCTAGCTGTATATGGTGACTTAATGTGCATCACTGAGTACTACTATATTTTTCTGCAATGTTATTAATATGCCTATCCATCCAGACATTAATATGCCTATCCATCCAGACAACAAACTCCCAGTGGCACAAATAGAGAAAATAATTCCCTTTTGCATCTCAAATATAGCAGCACAGTACAAAAAGCATCCCCGAACGTTCACTTCTGTCTCACTTTCCATATGTTATGCAGGACCCTTTGTATTCTGGAAAGCGGACTGGCACTGGCAAATTCAGCTTCCTGACTTGGCTGCCTCCGTATCAGTATATTTATTCTGCCGCCTTAGGGACTCGGAGTAAGGAATGTCGGCACTAGATGGAGCTCCGGTACAGCAACATCTCAAGAGAAAAGCGGGAATTCATGTACAGTGCGGGCGTAGCAGGAGGATGCTCTCAGGGCAGCCGGGCTCCCTGCTGCATCCCCATGCCCACCACATCCCGCAGGCCCCCCACCTCCTGCCAGGACTGCTCCTTTTGAAACGTGGGGGCATCCGCAGGACCGTCCTTCATGCTGAGGATGTGCACAGATGTAACACATAACATGCAGTCTCAGGGGGTTTCTGTACGTGGGACACAGCACCAAACAAGCTAACAGGTGAAATTACAGTGTGTTAGCATCTGCTAGCCAACGAGCCAAGCGTCCACCAGAGCACACAGCCGGCTTCCTTCCAGTGAGCCCCTCCTTTTTCACTGAATCCAACTGCTTATTTTTAATAATAAGAGAATATTTCTAGAGATTTTCTATAATCTGGGGTTTTTTTTTGGCAGTTACCATTCCTAGGGGTGGAACACGCCAAAAATACTAACTCTTCTGAGTCAAGTTTGTCATAAGGTCTAGTGGTCAAACTGGTTTTTATACTAATTAGATATTAACGGGTCAATAAATAGTCATATCTAATACTATGAATGTGGTCTCAAAATATGCTGACTAGGCTTTACACTGCTTTTGGGCCAAGAGTTTCTTGTGCAATTTTACAACCCCACAATCTCACATGGTATGGAGGTGAGATGAAACACCAGAGAAGGCTGCTCCTGTCTCTATCCAAGATCACTGTGATGCCTGAAGGATGTGCAACGAGGACAAATAGTATTCCCCATTTCTTAACCCATCCCTTAACCCCTCCAAAGGACCTTAAAGATCTTTTGCTACATCCAGTAAGAAATTAGATAAAACCGATGTAGACAGAAATCCTTTGCAGTACATTTCACACAACCAGTGAGTCTAATCTGCAGCAGTGGATAGATGGGTGGAAATTGCACTAGAGAGTGTTATAGTGGAGGTGTGACATATTGGGACAAGCGTGGCTATCATGGAGGGAAGCCACACCTTACCAATTCATCAGAGCTCCTTGACAGTGCCGTGCAGAAAGGGGTGATGCCCACTTGGATAAAGCTTACTTTGGATTTTCAAACAACTTTGACTAGCCCAAAAGCTTTTAAGGATAGTAAGCTGCCTTGCAATAACAGAAATCTTCATGTGGATAGATATATTTCCTACCTCTTCATTAAATAGAGGTAGGAAATAAAAAAAGAGGAGAAAAAAGTTAGTTTTCTTAGTGGAAACTGTGGATGGCAAAGTTCCCCATGGATCTGTGCTAGGCCCTGGGCTATTCATCACATTAATAAATGATCTGGAAAAGATGGAAAAAAGTGACAACTTTTCTGATCACACTACACAGAATAACTCAAAAGCAACAAAAAATGACTGTGAAGTACTGCAGCACAACCACAGGAAACCATTGAGCAGATGAAATGCAGTACTGATGTAAACTGCCATATGTGGAGGAAAACACCTGGCTTTAAATACACAGCAATTGTTTCTGACTTACTGCTCTGCAAAGAGAGTTATGATAGAGAACTTTACACAAACCACTTCCACAAAGCAGCAATGCTCAGCAGCATTTAGAAAAACAAACATCAGGACTGATTAGGAAAGGAAAACAGAAAAGGTAAAAAGGTGGACAGGGAAAGTTTATTTACTGTTTCTTATATTACATTAAGTGGGTTTTCAAATTAAATCATCTGGTTACAGACTCAGAATAAACAAAGTGGAGAAGGTACTTTTCTTTGCATACTTAGTAAGTGGAATTCCTTGATACATTATATTGCACATACCAAAATTTTTGCAGGTTTCCTGAGAGCAAGGGGAATGAGGGATAAATGCAGGAAGACCTGTTAGATTCAAAAGCACTACTTCAGGAAAGATGTTTCTACACCACAAATCACAGGCTGTGGAACTACGTATCGGAAAAATATCATTGGATGCTGAAAATTGTCCCAACTTCAAGTTTAGTATTCTACAGGAACAGCTTGCCAAAACACTTTGAATGGCATATACTTGATATCCATGCACACAGCCTTTGCAAGGTGTAACTATTATTTAGGTATTGAAATGATAAGAGAAAACAATTACAGCACAGAAAGAGGCCAATATCTGCCTGTATCTGCTATCAGTATTTCTTTTCCAAAGGTCTGAGTGCCCACAACCCTAGAAAAGATATTAACTTGTAAAACTCCTACTCATTCTCAAATTCCTTGTCAAACACCCCTTGGTGCACTGAATAATAGACAAAAACTGTTACATGAAGCAAACCAGATGGTGATACGTCTACTGCTCTTATCTCAAAGTGTATTAAGCTAAGTCTTTCTCTTGCCTCATAACCTTCTTTCTACCCATTAGAATATGTCTATTTAAATCCTGACCTGGCATATTTATCTGGCAGCCTTTCATCCTACTCCTGTGATGTGGTTTTTGCCTCTCTCAAGGATATTAAATAGAAATACATTTTCAATTTTAAGAAGTACACATAGTTAAGCCATTCTCAACAAACTCATGCAGCCGCTGCTGGACCTTGGCCCTCTTGCACTGCAGCATGTTTTTTCTCTGAAAATTGAGCAGTTCGAAAACAGAGCAAAATTTGGAAGTTTGGATAAATTAGGGTAAACTGCTGGGATTTGTTACCAAGACTTGCATGGAGAAGAGTTGCTTGGTGCACCATAGACAGAGTACAGAACCATTACATAGTATACATGCAAATGCCATGTACAAACTCCACTCTTTCACTGACAGGCAGAATTGGTAACTTCTCGTTGCTACTATATTAACTCCTACCCTAGAACTGTTTCTGATCACCTCCTGCTGAAGTCACACTGAGGCAGGCGATCAGCCTCAGGGATGGCCACCAACCTCCCCCGCAGTGCTTGCTCTGCTGCCAGGAGGGAAGGGACAGCAGTGCCCGACCTGCTCTGCCTCAGGCTGCCTGCTGCACAGCGCCCAAACAGCTCGCCTAATTTCATTAGGGTGGTTAAACGTGTCACTCTGAAGAGGTCCCCTGGTAACTCCATAAACAGCCTGAACACATGACACAACCCCCAAACTGTAAATCTGGCAAACAAGAATGCTTCAGTGTGCACATGCACATAAGGGTTAAATGGAATTGCATTGCACATCCTAAAATTCTCAAAAGGTCAAGTTAAACGGGATTATCTATGGTTTTGTAAAATTCATACCATTTCTTAGCTGAAAGCAAATCTTGCCAGATGTTAATGTGCTATTCCAGTACTCAGAGGTCTGTACTAGACTCAGACAACACTTAAATATTAAGCAATAAAATGCCATATATGTGAAATAACTAATGGTTTTGAATTTTAGGAATTACCAAAGTCCTAATCTAAGCAAAGTGTTACATTGCTGTTGATTTGTAAAGATGATCTATTCCTTATGAAAAATTTTACCATCAAGTCTTCTTTTTGATACCTTGTTTTCTGATAGTTATTTGGTCCTGAACAAGTTTCTACTGTTACAAATCTCTACAAAAATAATTCAACATAAAAAAGTTTCCTTCTTTTGATTAATCTGAAGCCTGTTGATTTTGATTCCTTTTTTCCATAGTTATCTACTATTTCTGCTCTTAATTACATTAGTGAAACAAATACAAACAATAAAAAATAGTAGTGGGGCAAAGAAACAGTAGAAGATATAATTGAAAAACAACACTAGAAAATTAGCAAGTACTGAATGTCTGCCTCTAATAAAACATTGTGAAATATAGGTAAAGTTTTCCAGCTTAGCCCAGTGAGTCGCTATCCTTCTGCTTTGTGGCTGCTACACTTTGTTAAGGAACAGCAGAAGTTTGTATCTGGCCATGGGATGAGACTTCCATCATATTGGCATCTCCTGTGAAATAGGTTTAAGAAACTACAAATAGGAGAAGTAACATAATTTTACATCATGTTGGGAAGACGACTTGGCTGAAATAGCCCAGAGCAATTGAGCCGGATGCCGATAGCTGGCACGAGAAACCTTCAGCTGCAGCAGGTGAGGTCTGGCACAAGAGTAGAAAATAAGTACCCAGGTGACCTTGATTGGAGGCATTACCCTCCGGAGCACGGAGAGAAGCAGCCAAGCACGGGCCAAGCAGCCCCAGGGAACCTGAGGTTTCAGCCTTGCATGGGGTGATCCCCTGATTGCATCCCCTGGTCCAAGATAGGCCAGCACAGAGAGGGGCAGCCAGGAGAGAGGGAGGCAGCCAGGTCATCCTGCTGCTCAGGAGGGAAAGCACAGGGACATCTCACAGAAATGGGATGGGGGGATATCATGGGGAGGAAATACCTACTCGGAGTGGTGCTCCCTTGCATTTGGTGTCTGCAGATTCTGAGTGTTCCTCCTGCCTGTATCGATTATGGGAAAATTTACAGCAGACACAGGTAATTCTCAGTTAGTTTTAAAAAAAACCCAAACAACCCATAACAAAAGCAAATCCACAAATCTCCCAGTAATGGGAGGCATTTGGATTATTTAAGTAGTGAATCATGTTAGCTGAGAAATCCACAGAAGTAATAAGTGGTCTGCGAATCAGTAGAGGCTGTAGTTCATTGACATTACTGAATCTTCAGTTTCAGAAGTAGTTTCTCAGCTAGTGTTGATATGTAGGAAAATACAAATGTAAACATAATAGTTTCAGCTTTCAAAGAAACTTATTTTTCTTTTTTACTGTCAGCACACTAATTTAACAAAATTATTTTCTCACTTAATACACTTTTTAAATTAGAAAAGTAGGCAAAACAAGAACATAAAAAAGCCCCAAGCAAAAGAAAAGAGAATCCAAACCCTAATGATTACTTTTAAGTATGAAGTACTTGCCACAGCTGAGAAAATAGGGGAGAAAATGAACTTTATAGTTAGCACCTATTATTGTATCATTATTTGGAACTATGCCAATGGTTCTGTATCTTTTTATCACTGAAAAGTCTGTAAGTTTCATTTGCTTACTGGACTGGAAGACTCTGCTTAAATGCTTCCTAAAAAGAAATAGACATAGAAAATGAATGTCATGAATTAAGAAAATGTCACAAGGTATGTAACTTGGATTTGAACAGCCAAAGATAATATCCTCTCTCTGATAAACTTCAGTGGCTACAAAGGAAGCTTAAGTTTTCCAAAAAACACTGAATTCTGTTCAGATGTGTCAGCATGTGGATGGTCTTAACAATTCCTAGAGATTATTAAACACAAAGTTTAAAACAATATTATTTAATAGCCCTTCACAAGCAAATTCCATTGCTCTCTAATGTGGTTTTTTTGATTGAATATTGCTTATTTCCTGGGATCTATTTTATCTCATTATACCCACTGAGGGACCAAAAAGCCAGCTACATTTTAATGACATATTTTTTCATATGTGTGTGACCTGCCTACGAACTGAGCTGGTTTCTGCCTTTACCTAAATTAATAGAAAACCAACATCAGGCATAGCATTTTCTGGGTTAATGCTGTGACCTAGGATTAGGGAAAAGGGCCAGGAAATGTCAACAATTAAATTTGAACTCTGACAGAAGTTTCATCATCTCCAGCAGAGCTTATAGCCACGACCTTTTAGACTCAATTCACCATCAGGATAATTCTGCAAGAAATCCAACAAGGTCTTTACCTTTAAGCTCCTGTTCGAGGTGTCCATGTGAACTGCTGTTGTTTGTGTATTTCTTTGCATAAAGTCTCCAGCATTCTGCAACGTGTGACCATAACACAGAACCAAAAGTATGTGACTGTGCTGCAGGCATGGCTGCCCAATAGGAAAGGATCAAACATTGGCAGAAATTCGTAGTCACTTGCACATGCACAGAAACAGACCTCAGGCATGAGCAGAACACTTTTTTGCATTGACAGCTGACAACTGTACACAAGAAATGCCAAAGGGGTGATCGATTTCCTTACAGAATTCTTCTGTTCTTCTATCCCTCTTTTCAGGGACACACACACAAGCTGTTGACCATCCTTCACTGTTAGTATTTCCGCATGTTTTTTGCTGTTGCCTTTTGTACAGGCATTAGGAAAACAGACTCTAGATTCTAGACCATATAACAAAACCTGGCAGAAAACATTATGGATGGCAGCTAAGGGAAAAAATGTTTCCACCTACACATGGCTGCTGGTACAAACTGAGGGTACCTGAGGATGTTTTCAGAGCACTCTGCAGCTCCTGTTTGAGCCATTGCTTGAATTTCTGCCGTGATGAAGATGAGAGAAGGGAGGAGGAGGGAAATGTGAGGGTTCTGGTACACTCCACAGTCCTGTTGCAGTCTGGTGTGGAGGTGGGGCCCAGCTGGAGCTACCTAGACCAGGGAAAGGAGAAGCAGCCATGGCTGCTAACACAGACACCTGCTGTGTACCACAGGACCTTAACGCTGTTAGCACCCACACCCATAATCTGTGACACCTTCTAGGTCAATAAATTGAATGACACTGTCCTGCTTTTCTGCTAGGGTAGAGTTAATTTCTCCTCAGTAGCTGTCATAGTACTATGTTTTCTATTCAGAATGAGAATGGTGTTGATAACACGCTGATATTTTGAGGTTTTTGCTAAGTCATGCTTATCCTAAGTCAAGGACATTTTTTCCTTGTCTCATGGTCTGCCAGTGAAGAGGTACACAAAAGAAACTGTGAGGGAGCATAGCTGGGACAGGTGACCTAACCAAAGGAATATTCCAGACTGTAGATCATTATGCCCAGTATATAAAATGAGAAGTGCAACTGGTGCGGGCTTGGGAAGGTGGAGGGGTCTGGCTTTAGTCAGCAGGTGGTGAGAACCTGCATTATGCACCAATTTTTTTCCCCCTTTTATTATCATCATTATTATTATTTACCATTATTAATGTATTTTACTTTATTTTCAATCATTACTGTTCTTATCTCTACAAAAAGTTTTACTTTGATTCTCCTCCCCATTCCACCGGGGTGTGGGGAGAAGCGAGGAGGGCTGGAGCAAGGGGCTGTGCAGTGCTTATCTCCAGCCCAGCACACACCTTGGCTGATACTCTGCTGTAATGAAAGTGAAACCTTCTCTTATCTCAAACAGGTGTTAAAGTGCCTACCAGAGTGAAGTCTCTGATTTCAGGAATAACATTCAAAGTACGACATTAGGTCTTCCATTTCCACTTTCTTTGCATGGCATGATTCCTTCTTTATCACGTTTTCCAAAACTTTTGCCCAAGTTGTCTCTCCACTTCAAGCATGTAAAATGAATGCAGAACCCCAGTACTCATGCTCTACAAAGTACCTGTAGAAAGAGCAAACAGCATTTTCCCTACATGATGAATTTGGGATTGTAAAATTGGATAGAGGACTTGGACACCTCTTCATGGAAACACAACAGACATCTTAAAAATGGTCACTCTTGCACAACTATTCTAAGTGATTTCCACTTTGTACAGTGGTTAATGCCTATAGGAAATAGAAATTCCTGGTAACATCCTGGAAGAGGATACTGAGGTGGGGAGGGAATTATAAGCAAAAGTAAAAAAATTCCAGAAAAACAAAAGAAGTGATAAACACCCTATTTGTGAGGGTCGTCTCATGACTTCAGAGAGATACAGAGCAGGTATCTACCCCTGAGCTTGAGTTCTTTTCACAGTCCATGGAGATAAAGGGATGCATGTAGGACACATATCACCCTGAAGAGACCATCTCAAACGTGTTGAACACTTTGCATGCTAGCAGTACAGATTTAGTTTTCTATTGATTATCAAACAAGCCTTGGGGATTGGAAAATGTCTGGTTTTAGTCAGACGATTCCCATCTGTCTCTAAGGGATTGAGCATTTCATTTTTTCCATGTAAGTATGGCCCTAAGAAATTTATTTAATTATATATCACTACCTCATTGATTAGTTATTTAAATAAGAAGTTCAGCAGGCTAACTTCAGTGTTCCTAGAGAGGAGAAGCCAAAAGAGGAATTCAGATTACATATCTTCTGAATAACTACTTTTGTATTTCTGTTTACGATAAAATCTAATGCATATCAGGTGCTTGAAATTACATAGAGAAATTGAGGACAAACTGTCAGTTGTTGCACTGTATTAAAGTAACTAAAGCCCTCGAGGTCATGACAGCATTTCTCCTTTTGTTAGATAAAGGGACTGTAAACACTTTTGACTTATTTCCATGAGTCAGGCACCTTTTTCCCCTCCTCTGTTTGAACCAGCAGAGTATTTCTGATACTGACCAGCTACTGAGGAAAGCTTGCATGGGTCACAATGACTGAAGGCGTAACAGAGTCTATGCACGTCAGACAACATTTTTAGGGTCTGTTGCAGAACTACGTTTTCCTAAGCATTACTGATTAATTGTGTTTGCTACCAGCTTTATTTATAGAAATATCACCTTTAATCCCATCCCAAGCCCACTGGAAAAGGAGCAATCAACGATCAGTGGGCAAGTGAGGAGCTGCTAAGAGTGGTTTTGCACTGGGAGGCAAGTACTTGCTGCATTGAGGCTCAGAAAATATCAGACAAGCTCTTGCAGGATCAAGCCAAGTGATATCATATCTTTACTTGTGCAAAAAAATGTATCTTTTCACAGAAGAGTCATTTATTACGCCTGAGATCTCAAGTACATCTCATAAACAGTTTCCAGTATGTTGGAAGTCTATACCCTAAATATAAGTACCTTAGTTTAATGCAGTGAGTCTAAGACACAGCATATAAAATCAAGATAAAACACTAAGAAGAAAATAATTTGTTTAAGGTCACGAGGCAGCTGAACTTTAAAGCAAAATCATGAGCAGGTCCCTTTCTCATTCATTGTGTTCTCTGGCAGTTTACAGGGGAATAAATCAATAACCGCTTTAATATGACTGAAAAGTTTATCTACCCATAGACTTGAGTACAGGGCTTCTAAAAAGATTAAAGTCCTCATTTAGGTATGACCTTGGTTTATCAGTGGACATAAGGACACATCTACATGCCTTACTTGGGTTCAAAAAGGTTTAGGAATGTGGCCCTCTCCTGCATCCAGGACTGGCAGGATGCTGTGTGGGAACACACAGACCTCGAGTCACACAGCTTTCATATGACAGAGGCATCTCTGGGCGCTCTTGCATGGTGATGTTTTTTACACAACAATAATCAGAATTCATTTTTCACAATGAAATATTGGAAACAATTTCTCAGGCAAGCTGCCAGGTATTTTAACTACCATGAAGGTTAAGAAAGAGAAAACAACCAGCAGACACCTGAAAACAATAGCTAAGAGTTCAACAGGCAGAAAAATATCCCTGCTAGTAAAGTGCCTTGGAACTTTTCCAGCATTAGAATCTAGTGCTGAATTTCTGGAGCCAGAGAAAGTTTTGTCTTTCCCATATGTATCAATCTATTTAATATTTAATCCTGATATGACATAGCAAAGAGTAGTGATTCTAAGAATGAACTCCAGAAGTCATCTGGCTCAAAGTTTGCCTGTCCTACATGTTTGGGAAGTTTACATTAGTGCAAGTATCTTGGGAAAAGATTATTTTTTTTCTGAAAGTTTTCACCTGTCCAGAGATTTGAAGTGTTTAATAAGGCATTGGAGAGATTATACATGAGATGGTCAAAACTGCAAGACAAACAATCTTAGGGTGGTATATCATTTCCTGTGTATGTGGTCTCTATGGGAGTGCTTTAATAAATAATACATATTTCCTAAATTAAAATCTACTTTGTAATAATTTCATGACATATTTAACCATCTTTTTTTCACCTTGCCTGTAAATTTTTCTGAGAATTCAGCTGTGAAAATAGATCCTGTCCATTTGTCTCTTTCTATGTTTGCTTAAACATATAACCATGAGCCTGTCAAACCATGATGAAGTGGTGGATAATGGCAGCAAATTTTAAAAATCCATCCATTTCCCAAACTCAGTGACATTTGCAGTTTCCACTGCAGTGACCTACTTAACAGAGCTGAAAACAAGCACAAGCACCAGGGTAAAATCATTTATGCTGGGAACAGACCATGCTGTTTCTCCTCTAGCTCCATTCCTGGTGCTTCTCCAGATCAAGACCCAACAGCTCTTACTTCCATAGCAGATCTCACAATATTTAATTTTCTCCTTAAAATCTCCATTACGTGCTTATTGATCAGCATCTGCACTTCCCATTAGCTTCCAAACCTTGTGCTTTCCACGTGTGGTTTGAAATCACAAAGCAGATACAGGGATAGCAGCAAGTAATTAAACCAAAAAACTACACTTCATCCATAATTTTTCTCCATTGTGCCCATGGTAACCCCCTGGTGCTCATTCTCAGGTCACGGTTTTTCAGTGCCTGGGGTAGGCAATGGATTGCCTGGTAAATAATTTACTCAATTTCACACTAAGTGACATCAATGTACATTGTGCTGTCGATGCTACTGGGAGGGGAATCAGATCTGCTTTCCAGATCACCTCCCAGGCATGTGATTTTAAAAAAGTAAGACAGTTTTGAGGGGAAGGAAAAAAAAAAAAAAAAGAGTGATCTCTCACCTTGCATTTACATTTGAAACAAATCTTAGCTTCCTAGTTTCACTGTCTCAGGTTTCTCCAAGCCACAGACCTGAAGGATAACACCTTCACTTTTCATTTGATTTAAAACACAAAGGAGGCTTTCACCATATCATAAAACAAGTGGGAGGGGGGAAAAACAACCTTTAAAATACAGTTCTTTCAGAAGACTTGTAAGAACGAACTGTAGTTATAAATATTTTAACAGTTTGAATTTGTCTTAGGTGTGTTTTACACATCATTAAATAATCACCAAGCCATGAAGATTAGTTGCCCACTTAAAATTTCTTCATGATTTAGAAAAATACCTTCATTTAGTACAAGAAAGTACAATTCTAGTGAGGCCAGTGAACTTGGAGCATCACAGAATCATCAAGTTTGTAAGGAGTCTTCTAGATCATCTAGTCCAACCAGCAACCCAGTACCACCATAATTACCCCAAAACCATATCCCTAAACACTTAACATCATTTACACAGGATGTTCCTATTCTGTTGTCTATCCTAGTAGGATCATGTGTACCATGAGAAAAAAACCCCAAACAGGTAAGAATACTGAAGCATTTGTTCTTACAAACCCTGATGTTGAACTTCTTCTTAATTACCTTTCCTATTACACATCTCTATTCTAGATCTTGAACATTAGGGTCCTTTCTCTTATCTTTGATGTGCCAAAATCAGACATGGGGTACCAAGGAGGGAAAGCTAATTTTTTAGCTAATAAATGTATGAATGTATGAGATTTTTTTAGTCCAGCTAAAGGATGAATAGTGAATAATCAGCAGATAAAATCTGTTTGTAAAGACACATAAATGTTAGGCAACCTGCTATGGCTATTTGCTTTTACTCATGCTATATCCCAATCAATATCTTTCAATTATAGCTCTGCAAGCAAACTTCTTCATTTTGCCCTTTATACACACTAATGAAAGAATAAATGTGAGTGCTGCAAGACTGACACATGAACTGTGCACAGTTTAATAACTACCTGCATTTAGGCTGCCTCAGCTTCCCAGGACACCCCACTGACAGCACCAACATCACTCAGAGGAGCTGAGGTCACATTTGACATTCTGGGTTTTGCTGTTCTCTTTGCTTGTGTATTCCTTGATGATCTAATAAATTTTAAGAGTTACAGCAGAAACTCTTACATGAAAACAGCACAGAAATCTGCACTCCTGCCATGCATCTGATTCATATAGATTGACTTGGAAGAATTATTCCACAAGCAGAACACCCCAGGAGAAACTTACCCATTTGCACATTTAATTCCACAGTCACTGGGATGGTAACTCTCATGTATCCAGACAGAAGCCAGCAGGCTCAAAGGGCACCTTTAACATATCTTTTTCTAAGCCCTTAAACACCCACCTCTTTTTCCCCTTCTCTTCAAATGTTATTCTCCCACCCCACTGGTAAAAAATAAAAAGAAAGCTCAAAGGATGGAGAAAAAAATAGTCCTAATTTCTTTCTGCCCAAGGAAACTACTTACAGAAATATTGGAATTCATAAAACATACAAAAATGGAAATGAAACCTGGAAGAAGACATGTCATTCTGCTGAGCACAGACCAAACTAAAAAAACCTTCCAAAACAAGGTACTGTTGACCATAAAGTCTATTTTTGGATGGCCAAAGTAAGTGCTGTTATATTACACAGCATTACTAAGAAGTCCTGAGACTTCACTTTGGGCAAAGCAGCAGTTTCCCAGAGGAAGCTGCCACAGTGAGTTAATGGTCATCAGTGGAGCACACATTTGAGGAAGGGACAGGTTCCAGAGACCACACCACTGGAAGCAGCAATGAGTTTATAATTCAGGCAGAGAACGTGTGTTTGAATCCACCACCTGATTTGACATTAAGAGCTGTGGGAACACTTCTTGGGTCAAAGGGCTTGCACAAGATGTGCTGCAACCCAGGGTGGGAGAAGTGCCAGGAATGCACTTGTCCTGTCCTGGTGGCCTGGAGGCACCAGAGCAAGGACACAGAGCAAGAGGCAGCTGTGCCAATTCCCCTGGTCTGGGTTAGATAAGGAATCACTTCTAGACATGCACCCACAGGCCGGTTTATGCTTTAGTGGATTTCTTTATGAATGTAGGAATAAATGAAGAAAGGGTCGCTGCTTGGTGGTACAACTCTTAAAGCAACAGGCCTCATCCTTCGAGGGATGAAGGCTGCCCTCTGACTGTTCATTGTCCTTCATCTTCTTTTAATGATTAAAAAATATCCAGTTACAACACTTATATCTAGCAGTGCAAAAGATGGTTGCAAACAAATCTATTCTTGCAACTTAATTTGCTATTGAATCTGCAAACATGTAATCTAAAATACAGATTCTGCTTTGCAGAACAGAAAGCATCTAATGATGAGAAGTCATTATCTGGGACATGAGGAATTCATATTATAGATTGAGAGATAATTAAAAATGGTAAATAGAGTACTTTCAGGAGGCTTTGTTCATGACAGAAACTGCACTGAGGGACCTGTAGTTCAGCAATGGCACAGATTTTCCAGAAAAAGAGGGAAGTATTATATATGTTCATACACTTAATCAAACTCTCTCCAGTGGCTTGACTTTCTTAGATTCCATTTTTAGCTCTTAAGAAATAAGTAATTTTGAAGAATGAGATATGTTAGGAAATATTTATTAGATCTATGCTACTCTTTCATAAAGTCTTTTTTAAATATGTTTTAAACTGCATTTCACTTGTCCTTGACCATAACAAGGCAATAAAAGTATCCTTCTATTTACCACAGAAGAGCATTTAGCTCCTGATCAAGTTGCTTCATGCACCAGTGTTAAAAAGAAGAATAGTAAAGAATAATCATTGAACTCTTACCAAAGCAGGAATTGACAAAGCCATACCACCTACAAGCATGGTCCCCTCCAATCCATTTGCCACGGATGTTGGATGCAAAACTGAGGGTAGTGCCTGAGATGCACACTAACATGTCACTGATGCTGATGTTCAGGAGAAGCATGTTGACGGGGTTACGAAGGGTTTTAAACTTGCAGAAGAGGATGAGGACAATCAAGTTATTCAAGAAACCAAACAACAAGATTAATCCAAGGAAAACAGCCACTACTGTGTGCCCACTTCGTGAGAGTCCAGCCTTTGGCTCAACATGATCAGCAGGTGCACCAAAGCTCAGGTTGTATGTCCAAGTGTGGTTCATTTCGGACTTTGTCATGGATCAGGGAGGGCAGAGACATGGGGTGCCCTTTGCTGAAGTACTCCACAAGTTTCCCAGAAGAGTCACTCCATCACAGATCCAATCGTCTCAGGAGCCTTGTGATCTTTGCTCAGATGAGATGTCTTGGATGGTTATGCAGGTGTGAAACACTGTACTGCAGCACAGGAGTATTTTCCTGTACTGTGTCTTTCCAGGGGTCTGCTCTGCAGTAACTGCAGGGCAGGGGAACCAAGTGAACAATCACTTCAAATTCATCTTTCTTGTTTAAACCTAGGATTATATTAGACGATCTTTTTTGATGCTTAGAATGGAAGGTATCTTAAAAAGATGCTTTAGCATGGTCTCCTACAGAGAAAATGGACCGCTCTATCAGTGGCAGCTACTGTCCTTCCCTCTGACCATGGGTGCCTGTCTGAAAATACAGAAAAACAAATAGTAAAAACCAAACAACTCTTTCCACACAAAGACCAAAACATAGGCACATAATTTACTAACAGTTTCTCCCTTTTTGAACTGTAACAAGTATCTCTCATTCTTTTTAGTTTTCACTCTGATTTTTTAACAGAAACATCAGTTTGTTTACATTTCCTTGGATGCTTTAAACAACTTTTCCCTAGCCCACACTTTAACATGAAGAAGGCTATTTGCACCTTCCTAGCAAAGTTCCTCAGCTGAGAATGCACGGTGAAACATGTCTTTTGCATCAGCTTCCCAGAGGAAGAACTCTGTCTTCCTCCACATTAAGTCAATCTACATCAAGTGAAGTTTCATTCTTAGCTGTACCTTAATTAAAATGATGAAAAATTTTGGAGAAGGAGAAGATATTTCTTTATCCAGAAAGAGTAATTTCAAACATAGTCCCTCAAAGTCTCATGTGCTTACAAAGGCTTGCAGATCTCTAATATCAATTTCGCTTCTCCCACATTTACCAGTGGACAGATGTCTTCCTTTATTATTTATAAAGCAGCCAGGCACCCAAAGCCTCACGTCTCTCCTATCACAGGCATGAATTTTACCTGCATGCAGTGAATGCATTGTGTGTGTACTTTGTGAAGCAATAGTGCTTAATGTAGTAATAGTACTATGTAGCCTGTCTCCTATGTGGTTGCAGGCAAATTCTGCACAGAATTTTCCATAAAAATGGAGATGTGTGTATATGTGTGTGTGTGTATATATATATGTATATATGAATTTCCACTCAATGAAAAATGCATGATACCCATAGTTTGCTGGACTAAAAAGATATTAAATCTTCTCTTTCATGTGTCATGTACTCCTAGAATGATTGCACAACATGTTAAAATGGAGCATCTCCTATATTACTCCTAACTGTTGTTTTCTGGAAATTGTCTTGTAGAAAAATACATATTTAACAACTGGAAAATTGAGAGTTCAGTTTACTGAAGATTCAGAGGTTGTTTGCTTTTCTTCTTTTATATCTTTATGTCAGGGTAAGCTTTTAGAATAAGTATTTTGTCTTTCTATTTCCCTACTTTCATAAATTCACTGTACTAAATGTTGCAGTGATTTTGAAGTGTAACATATACAGTCTATCTGAACATTTTTTTCTGGTGAGTAAATTATGTACACTTCTACTGTTTGGTCATTGAGAATCTGAAACACGGATGCTTTCTGATTTTTTCCTCCCCCTTTAGGAGGTACATGGTAATTTATGTTGGAAAGTGTGCCAGGTAGCATATCTAAGAGAAAGAACTTTTGAAGCCCTCTTTCTACAATTTTGGAAAAAAAAAAAATCTCCTACCCAATTCTGGTTGCAGGCAACAGAAGGAAACTAACTGGCTCTAACCATCAATGAACTCTAAATTTACTTGTAATTTTGTTTAAAAGAACAGAGTTAAAATTTAGTGGAACAAAAACCAAATCTTAAAAATATTCTTCTGAGCATTTCTCCTATGAGAACAGGCTGAGAGACTTGGGATTGTTCAGCCTGAAGAGGAGAAAGCTCTGGACATACCTTGTTGCAGCCTTTCAATACTTAAGGGAGACTTTAGAAATTGGGGAGAAACTTCTCAGCAGAACCTGTAGCAACAGGAAAAGGGGTAATGGTTTTAAACTAAAGGAGGGTCAATTTAGATATATTGAAGAAGTTTTTTACAACAAGGATGGTGAAACTCTTGAACAGGTTGCCCAGAGAGTTGTTAGATGCTCATCCCTGAAAGTGTTCAAGGTGAGGTTGGACAGGACCTGACTGAGTCAAAGATGTCCCTGCTCATTGCAGGGATGTTGGACTAGATGACAATTCTGCTTCTCAAAAGATGTTAAAAAACCCCAAAATAATAAAACCTACAGTTCCATTCAAGACAAATAAATGAGCATCCAGTTTGTTCCCTTGAATTTGTCAGAGTTGACATGGAATGGAAAACATACCCAAAGTGATACAAAACATATGGCCAGGTGAAATGGGCCAAAAGTTCACTTAACGTCACAAGCTATTAAATGCTGCATCTGTTAACTGGTTCTGACAGTAAAAGTCTAAAGATGCAGCAAAACAGACACCCATCACTGCTTGTATTTTCTCTGAAGTAGTCTGTTGGAAAAAAATAAGGTTTCAGAAAATGTTAAATCAGCTTCTGGGAGCACAGGCTTTAATACTGAGAGTGAGAGGCTTCTTTTTGACACCACACATTAGTTTGAGCAGTGAAACTGGCTTTTTCCTTCTCACTTTGCTCCCAAATAACTTATTGAACACATTAGCTTCACAGGTTTCCAGCTGGGAGATTCTTTATCATCTTCTCTTACAATGTTGTGCAACATGTCAAAGATGATGCTTAATTCACTTCAAATATTTAAAAGCTGAAGAAAATGCACAAAATAAGTAAAATCAGATTTCATGTTACTAAAAAGAGCTTACATTACCCTATTCCATTATATCTACATTATTCTCTTGGAATATAAAGGAGCTATAAAAAAAACCCCTTATATTTACGTATTTGTACAACCTAAATCAAACTGTTGTTCAGTTCATATAAAAATCAATTTTAAAATAGTGGTTTTCCTTCATTTAAGAACTTATATTTCTAATGAAAAGTTAAATTAAAAAACAAACAAACAAAAAAACCCCACCAAAACCAAACCCCGTAGATAACATTTGAAAGACAATCCCAGATGAAATTTTATGGAGGAAGAATCACTTTTTTGACCTGCTGACAGAATTACAACAAGAATAGTGTATTTTTAAACTCACATACATTTAACCTCATCTTCCAGTTGAGAAACTAAATTGTTTTAACAGAAAGCATCCAAAACTGGAGGTAACTGTTGAAATAATTACTTTAAAACACAGCTGTAAGATGGGGGTCTTCATGGGACTTCACAACACTGAAGTCAGAATTCCCACCTGTTCTGGACTATTTTGTCCATGCTCCAAGCCACACTGCAAGATTTCAAGAGATCCAGAGAGAGGTCTCTCTTAGAAGTAAGCTAGAAGACTGAGACGAGGTTCTTTGGGTCAGCTGTTTGGGTATCTCCCAGCTCCCAAAACCTCCTGTCCGTGGAAGAATCTCTAGTAAGCAGATCAACAGACTTGCTTTCAGCAGTTCACGTTCATGACACAGACAGGCATGGAAACGAGAACAACGTAAGTACAGAACACATGTGATGTTAGTCTGCACGTTTGAATGCCATACTTTTTACTCAAGGGGAAAACCTAAGTCTGGTAAACTCCTGCTTTGGAAATAAAAGCTACTTTTATCCAGTATATTTAAAGTTAAGGCAAGCCCTCTTACGTGCAAAGAGGAAGTTTATGCACAGAAGTGTCTGTGCTAGGAGTAGGCGAGACAGACCCATTCCCGAGCTAGGCTGAAGCCATGAGAAGCGGCTCCGAGCCCGAACCGGGACGGCGGCGGCAGAGGGCACTGAAAGCACCTCCTGAACGCCCGGGCTCACCCCAGGCTTCTAAACACTGCACCAAGCAAAAGCCTCTCCAGCCAGCCTCCGCTTAGGATTCCTCTTTCACAAACTTTTTTACACTTCTTTGGGAGGGGGAGATGGCACAGAACACTGGAAGAAAAACCCACCTGTATCTTTCATCCACAGCACCCCAAAGGGAAAACAGCCACCCAAGTCTCCGGCAAACACGTCCCGAGCGGCGGCGAGAGGAGCCCCGGTACCCCGGGCTGCCCTCCCGGGCGGCGGTCCCGGGCAGCCGGGGGCGGACGGCCCGCGGGACGCTCCCTGCGCGGGATGGAGGCGGCGAGCTCGCCTGCCCGCCCGCAGCCGTCTCCTTCTCGCCTCCCCGGCGGGCTGCGAGGACGTCCAGCCTCGGGAGGGCGGGGGAGAGTAAACAGATGGCTTTTACTAAATTAAAGAACAGGAGCGGCGAGGCGCATCTCGTCCCGCTCGCGGCTCCCGGCGCAGCGCCCGCAGCTCCGCCCGCGCCGGGGCGGTGCCGCAGCACCCAGCGCCCCGCGATCCCGCACCCAGCGCCCCGCGATCCC